>CM075977.1:14492870-14634616 GCA_038087875.1 Malacoraja senta
GGGTAAGGGGGGATGATAGTTGAAGAGTTGGTATGTCCTATTTACGTGATGCTCAAAAAAAAAACATTTGTTTTTCTTTTTTTCTCTTTCTCTTTCCTTTTCTTAGGGCCTATTTCTTAACTCTTTTTCTTTTTGTTTTTAATTTCGCTCTCATAGGGTCTTCGTCCTTTTTTGTTGTTACATTTTCTACACTTTTCTACACTTGCACTTTTTCCTTCACTTTCTTCTCTCTTTCAATCTTTTCTTTCTTTAGTGTAAAAAAATAAATAAAGGGAGTACATTAATTGTAAGAAGATATAAATGACGAGTATTAATGTATGTGGCTGTGATGTAATGTACTTCTAATAAATAAAAATAAAAAAAAAAGAAAAAAAAAAAAAAAAGAATTAATTGCCAGTCAATCTTGGCCAATTCACGTCTCATACCCTCAAAGTTACCTTTCTTTAAGTTCAGAACCATTGTTTCTGAATTAACAATGTCACTCTCCATCCTAATGAAGAACTCAACCATATTATGGTCACTCTTGCCCAAGGGGGCACGTACAACAAGACTGCTAACTAACCCTTCCTCATTACTCAATACCCAGTCTAAAATAGCCTGCTCTCTCGTTGGTTCCTCTACATGTTGATTTAGATAACTATCCCGCATACATTCCAAGAAATTCTCTCCCTCAGCACCCCTGCCAATTTGATTCACCCTATCTATATGTAGATTGAAGTCACCCATTATAACTGTTTTGCCTTTGTCGCACGCATTTCTAATTTCCTGTTTGATACCATCTCCAACTTCACTACTACTGTTAGGTGGCCTGTACACAACACCCACCAGCGTTTTCTGCCCCTTAGTGTTTCGCAGCTCTACCCATACCGATTCCACATCCTCGAACCTAATGTCCTTCCTTTCCATTGCGTTAATCTCCTCTCTAATCAGCAACGCTACCCACCTCCTTTTCCTTTCGCTCTATCCCTCCTGAATATTGAATATCCCTGGATGTTCAGCTCCCAGCCTTGGTCACCCTGGAGCCATGTCTCCGTGATCCCAACTATATCATAGTCATTAATAGCTATCTGCACATTCAACTCATCCACCTTATTACGAATGCTCCTTGCATTGAGACACAAAGCCTTCAGGCTTGTTTTTACAACACTCTTACCCCTTATACAATTATGTTGAAAAGTGGCCCTTTTTGATTTTTGCCCTGGTTTTGTCTGTCTTCCACTTTTACTTTTCACCTTGCTACCTATTGCTTCTACCCTCATTTTACACTCCTCTGTCTCTACGCTCACACATTTAAGAAACCCTTTCCCTTTAACTCCATCCTGCACTATCCCATTCGACACCCCACCCCCCTTATTCAGTTTAAAACCACCCGTGTAGCAGTGGCAAACCTGCCTGCCAGAATGCTGGTCCCACTCTATTCCTTTGAGCACAGGAGGATGAGGGATGAACTTATAGAAGTATATTAAATCATGAGAGGAATAGATCGGGTAGACGCACAGAGTCTCTTGCCCAGAGTAGGGGAATTTAATAGGAATCTGAGTGGTAACTTTTTCAAATAAAGCATGGTGGGAGTATGGAATGAGCTGCCAGAGGAGGTAATTGAGGCAGAGACTATTGCAATGTTTAACAAACAATTAGACAGGTACATGGATAGGACAGGTTTGGAGGGGGTATGGGCCAAATGCAGGCAGGTGGGACTAGTGTAGATGGGACATGTTGGTCGGTGTGAGCTGGCAGAGTGGGGGGGGGGGGAGCTGTTTCCACGCTGTATGACAATGAATAAGATGTGTATGCATTTGGATAGACTGGGGTGATTAGGGATAGTTAGAATATTTTTGTAAGTGGGACCTCATGTTCAGGGCCGGCCTTAGGAGGTGCGGGGCCCAATTGGGAACAATTTTCATAGAAATATAAATAAATAATTATAAATGAGTCACGTGTCGTGAGTAATATGACAGTCAGTCGGCTTTAAAAAAATCTTAAACCGCGCATGCGCAGATTGTTCTCTCCGTAAAAATAAAAATAAATAAAGTAACAATTCAATTTGCCCAAGGCTTCCAAATCTCCTTATTACGGCAGGTGGAAAGATGGAAAAACGGGAGCACACCGGGACAAGTTGAATCAGTTGTCATCTTATTGAATGACAATACTAGTTCAAGGGGACCAATTGGTGGGAGAGTTCCTTTGACAACGTGTGGGGAGTCTAGCCAGGGGTAAAGTTGCGGGGAGGGCAGGAGCGTTGAGAAGGAGTAGGTCGGGTTCATGCCAGTAACCCACTCACACACCGCTGCCGCGGCGCTCCGGGCGCGGAGCCACCGCATTGTGGCCGGGGAGGGAAGCAGCTCGCGTGGCTACGAGCGGCCGCCATCACCGGACAGCGGAACCGACTGCAATCTCAGCACCTTCTGCCGGCCCGTTCACCTCTGGCAGTGCTCTCTGTCTGAACAGTGTGGGGACTAGCTCAAGAGCAAAGATCATAGAGCGGAGCGGGTCAGCGGGTGATGGATAATATCACAGCGGGCGATGGAGCTTACTCCTGTGTCAGCGCGAACAAGGGATCAATTGAGGTTACTCGCCCTAACATATGGAGTAAGCTCCAGCGCCTGCTGTCCTGTTATCCATCGCCCGCTGACCCGCTCTTGAGCAGGATGCTGGCATCATCCCCGACCGCCTCCTTCTCAACGCTCCTGCCCCCCCTGCAACTTTACCCCTGGACAGACTACCCACATGCTGTGAAAGGAACTCCCCCCCCCCCCCCCCAGCAGCGCTGTCCTTTTACAGCCGCTTCCCACTTTACAGCCGCTTCCCATCAGCTGCTAGCAATGAGGGATAGACTTGGCTATCCCTCAGAACAGCAACATCGTTCTTGATGTTGCTGTACTGAGGGATAACAAAGTATATCTTTCTTGGCTAACAACCTAACCTTCGGCCTCCAAGATGCAGGTACATTTTCTAGCAATGTTACAAAATTTTGAGATTTAAAAAATCAAGTCTGCAATTTATCCATCAGATAAAGCATAAAAGAAGTTTAATTTGACACCTAATTCACTTTCATATCTTCAGTATTAAAAAAGTTATGGCCATTTTCATACTCGGAAATTAGCATCTTGTTCCCTATTGCTATTCCCTATTTTCATACTCGGAAATTAGCATCTTGTTCCCTATTGCTGGAAAAGCAATAGGGAACAAGATGTTAATTTCCGAGTATGAAAATGGTGTGATCGAGGACAGTCAAAAGCCCATAAATTTCTTAAAAATTAAGAGAACTGAATGAAATTTTCAGTTATTATAGATTGAAGCATTCTGAAACAAATATACATCTTACTTGGATGACCTGAAATTAAAGCATATAATTAGTTAATTACCTAATTGTAGTTAATTACAAAATTGACCGTTGTGACGGAAATAGTAATAAACACCCAGACTGCCTTGAAAATTCAAAAATGTGATATTCTCAAGATCAGAACTAATATTATTGTATAATATGCTGTAAGTCCGTAACAGATAGGTAAATATATTACAATTTCTAGCAATAGACCAGGTCTTTATGGAGAAGATCAGTTGCTAGCTGGAACATTGGCATACCATAATCAGTAGCATCATCATACTCCTCAGATTGTAGCCAATAAACAACTCTGTACACCTTGTTTTTCCTCAACTTTTCAATTTTGGCATTGTAAACTACAAGTTTTTGCTCTTTAAACCACGCATGACATGCCTTTCTGACCACTACTTTCCCAATAAGAATGTCCTGTAGATTCCATTCCTTAAGAAAAAGATATTTTTTAAGAATAGCCTAAGTATCCAAATAACAAACTAATCCCATTCGCACAAGAATATGACATGATTTTTAAATCTCACTGTCATGAATTTATATGCCAGATCAGTGATGGAAATGGGTTTTAGGAACTAGTGGTATGCTAAGGTCCGTGAGGCTGAGGTTGGGAAGGAAGGGGGGGGGGGGGGGGGGTAAACACTATAAGCCCCCCATGAGAAATGGTATCTAACTCTGAAATTGAAGATAGACAAAAGCTGGAGTAGCTCAGCAGGACAAGCAGCGCAGCGACTCTGGAGAGACGACCCTTCTTCAGACTGAACTGAACTCTCGTCGGTGAGAGTAATTGTGATTGTCTGAATAAGGGTCTCGACCAGAAACGCAACCCTCTCCCGAGAGCCCCTGCCCGTCCCGCTGAGCCACCACACACAGGGAGTGGAAGGTAGACACAGGGGGGTCCACCTTCAACTTCAGAGCCAAACAAAAAACACAGAGTGCTGGAGGAACTCAGCGGGCAAGGCAGCACCTATGGAGGGAACATATCACTTATCAGGAGCCGCCGCGGCCAGGACTCTCCCCTCCCCCCAACAGAAAGGAACCGCAGAAGCAGCCGTCACCGCAAAACGTCTAAGGAACTGCAGATGCTGGAAAATCGAAGGTAGACAAAAATGCTGGAGAAACTCAGTGGGTGTGAAGCCCTGTCCCACTGTGCGAGTTCACCCAAGAGCTCTCCCGAGTTTAAAAAAAATCAAAACTCGTGGTAAGCACGTAGAATGAACGTAGCGGGTACGTCGGAGCTCAGGATGTTTCTTAGCGCTAACGGCGGGTACTCGGGAAATGTGGTAACTCGTGAAGATTTTTCAACATGTTGAAAAATGTCCATGAGTAAAATATACTCGGGATGTAAAAATTTGATACTTTTTAACGTAGTCATACCGTAGTAGCTCGCGAGTTTACCGTAGTAGGACCTGGTGTCCTATATCACTATTGTATGTTCATGATGGAAATAAGAATACTCAGTATATTCATTACCTTTAAATTGTAGTTTTATATAATCCTCCCATAATTCCTGAGTTCCATTTCACAATATCTATCAGACATACAGAATGTTGCAAGGTAATATTTTGCCCAAACTCAGTTGTATCTTTCTATCTCAATAAATATCACAAAATATGCCATTGTTGCAGCCACATTATGACAAAATATAGAATGTAGGTTATTTGTCACCCCATCCCAGAAACAACAGTACTTAAAGAAGAACGCTTGTTTTACTCATTTATAAGCATGTACCACACATACTCCGTTGATCCATATCCAACAAAATGTTGTGTTAATTGCATAAAAGGTATTATTGTCTAAGAAATTTGGTGTGGAATGATAATCCATCTCAGTACTCATTTAGGCAAGTCCCAAGCTATAGATACTTTTCCCCCACCCCCAATCCCCCTCGCCCAATCTTCATTGAACCTCCCATTTGACCAATCTTTTACTCAGCTGCTGTAACGTTTCCTTCCTATCAAAATCTCTGTGTAGCATCTCTGTCCCTATCTTCAAATTCCCACTTTGAAATAAAATACAACTTTTGACTTAAACATTTCGCAGCAGGATCGCTATATAAATGCAATATATGGTATTTTATCCTAGCATCCACCCCCCCCCCCCCCCTTACCACCACACAAGAAGCGTAACTTGAAGCATTTGCATTTGGAGAAGTTCGATATGGACCAGGAATGAAATTAATAGCTATGAATCGATTAACAGCGAGCTACGGGGTTAGATTGAAACACCTGTCAGAGGGCTAAGAAGCAATCCTGAGTTGACGGCGTATTGTTTTAATTGAGCATTTTGCAGCGACCTCACCTTATATTCTGGTTAAATATTCTTTCAACGGAAATCTCCTATTTCATTTTGAAATTATATTCATTTATAACCGTTTGTAACATCAGTAACCACCTTAATGTTCGTGCGTTTAGTAACGGGTATGCTTGAAACAATTTATTGTAATGTACAGTATCTTTAAAAAAAAACCTACATCAACCAGGTGTGAAAATTACACTGAATTGAACGATGATTGAAAATGCGTGGGAATCGACTAATCGACTAATCGACTAAGCGTGGGAATCCTTCTGCGAAATTTTAAAGTCGAAAGTTGTATTTTATTTCAAAGTGGGAATTTGAAGATAGGGACAGAGATGCTACACAGAGATTTTAAACTCGGGAGAGCTCTTGGGTGAACTCGCACAGTGGGACAGGGTTTGAGGCAGCATCTATGGAGCAAAGGAAATAGCCAACGTTTCGGGCCGGGTCTGAAGAAGGGTTTCGACCTGAAACGTTGCATATTTCCTTCGCTCCATAGATGCTGCCTCACCCGCTGAGTTTCTCCAGCATTTTTGTCTACTGCAAAACGGCAATGATTCCGGGAATGCCGAAAGAGCTAGAGAGAGACGAGATGGGGAGCGGGAGAGAGAGCGTGCGAGAGAGAGAGGGAGGGAGAGAGCGAAAGACAGCGAGTCACAACGTGGGTCGGTAGGTAAATTGAATGACTAATCTGCTGCACATCAAGAAGCTCACCAAGAAGAAGCCCTCAATCATGATGGTGAGCTTTAAGAAATTCTCAATGTGTCATCAATGCATCGATCTACATTCCTCAGTAAATGTAATTGTGTTTTGAACAAGTATTAATGACGCCGCGTGAATTGTATTCAAAGTATCATTAATACTTGTTCAAAACACAATTACATTTACTGAGGAATGTGGATCGATGCATTGATGACACATTGTATAACTACTTGTTAACCACTGGCTGATAACAAGTGCTACAGTAGTAGTTAACAAATCGTTTGAGTCTGATGGCCGTGCAGCGGTTGTTATCCATGTTCGTTTTATTAAAAAATCCATATGGCGAATGTTTTAAAAAAAAATCTTTATTTAACAAAGCAAATTTGTATTTCCGTATGAAATATGGAAAATTAACGCGAGGCCCCCCTTAGGAGCGGGGCCCAATTGGGGGAAATCGGTCCAATCGGCTTAAGGCCGGCCCTGCTCATGTCCTATCAATCTGATTGAGTTTTTCAAATTCACTTGGACCATCTCCGACATCTTCCTTCCCTTTCTTGATCTCACCATCTCTATTACAGGAGTTAGACTGTCGACTGATGTTTATTATAAACTTACTGACTCCCACAGCCATCTCGACTACACTTCTTCCCACCTTCTACAGACTTTATCCCCTACTCACAATTCCTCTGTCTATGCTGCATCTGTGCCCAAGATGAGATTTTCCATACCAGGACATCTGAGATGTCCTCATTCTTTAGGGAACGGGGGTTCCCCTCTTCCATCATAGATGAGGCCCTCCCACAGCTCTGCTCTTGCTCTCCCTCCCCCTAGTCACAACAGGGACAATCCCCCTGGTCCTCACCTTTTAGCCATTGTATACAGCACATAATCCTCCGACTTTTTCGCCACCTCCAGCGGAATCCCACCACTAACCACATCTTCCCATCTCCACTTCTTTCCGCTTTCTGCAGAGACCATTCCCTCCGCAACTCCCTGGTTCACTCATCCGTCCCCACCCAAACCACCCCCTCGCCGGGCTCTTTCCCCTGCTACCGCAGGAGATGCAACACCTGTCCCTTTACTTCCTCCCTCCATGGGAATAGATAGGGAGAAAGCCTATGAGTCTTTTACCCAACATAATCAAGAACTTGCGGACATGGTTTAAGGTGAGAGGGGATGGAATTAATATGAATCTGATGGGGCAACTTTTTCAAACAGTGGGTGGTGGGTAAATGGAACGATCTGTCAGAAGAGTTAGTTTAGGCAGGTACTAAAATAACATTTTTGAAAACATTTGGATGGGTACATGGATAGGAAAGGTTGAGAGGAATATGGGGGACTAGTATAAATGTCATCTTGGTTGGCATTGGTAAGTTAGGCTGAAGGGCCTGTTTACATGCTGTATGACTTAATGAGATGGACATGGACTCTGTAAGCAATTAAGGGAAATGGATTGGAATGTATTCACATTACAAAAGAGGGGTTATCAAGTGTCAAGACTCTTTAATTGTCATATGTACTGGCAATGGAAGAGTGTAATTCTTACTTTCTGCAGTTTAACAGTTCCATGAATGCAATAACACACAAATAATATATGGTACTGGTGGCCTCGAAGCATGTTAAGGTGGATAAATCCCCATAGCCTGACACAGGCATGTGTGACTGGTGTAGCTGGAGCATCTTGGTTGGCATGGGTGTTGGGCTGAAGGGCATGTTTCCATGTTGTATAACTCTATGAGAAGAACATGGACTGTTAATCCTAGGACATTGTTGGAAGCTCAGGAAGAAGATGTCCCTGGCAGAGATGTTTGTATCATCTTTTTCCATGGGTGAGGGAGGGAAGGATAGTGTGTATTGTATTTGACAATATGTTATTATTTAAAGCTAAAATTAAATTCAGTGAAACTGGAAAAAACCCAGCAGAAGCTGAAAATGAAAAATAAAAAAGCTGGAAATACTTAGCATGTCAAGCTGCATCTTTTGGGAGGAGAAACAGAATTAATGTTTAATTTATTAAAATCACTTTTATTTTTAAAAGTAAAATAATCCTGCATACAAAAAGTTAATAGTTTTTACTAAATTCCTCAGATTTTATCTTATCTTTTTTATCATTACTGTATATATATGCTATTGATTCTCAAAGCTTTGTGCGAAGAAGGAATTTCATTGCATCCTGGTGTTCATTACAGTAAACTAATATAATCTGAATGTTCAAAAGTTCAAAATGCACAGAGTACAAATTCTCACTGAACTGGCATCCACATGAAAGGCAGAATAAATTTTATTTAAAATGCAGTATTTTGCAATTTTATGTTCTGCTCAAGACCTCACCTGAAATCTCTGATGTTTCCACTATGCAGTCTGAACTGTAATCCAGTGCAGAGGATTTGTACTCTGACAGATTCTATATAATAGCCTTTTAAGGACATTGTGTTACTGGCTTGGCTCCTGGGAAGGGCTGACAGCCCATTTTCTCATGCAACACATAACTTTAGTGCAGTGTTGTTTAGGAATCACAAAGCCTGGGAGATTGGGAGGTGATCTCTCAGAGTGTAACTCGGAAACAGATGATGCGCTTCCAACTGCGTCATTGCTTCATCACAAAGGGCAGGGCTACATTGGATCTCAAAACCTCATACGAAGTATTTAATAGTTCTTGATTTATATGAAGGAAAGTGTAAAGCAGTATTATCGTCTCTTTGTTGCTGGAATAGTGGCCACCGTTCAGTTTAAAATGAAATGATTTTCAAGAACTATTTTTTCCAATGCAAATTATCAGTATGAATTGGGGACATCATGTCTTTCTGCAATAAACGGTCAAAGATTACTGGAGAGTTTAGTAACCTCCCCAGGATGCACTTTCCTATTTGTTTTATAATTACACTGGAATTAATACTGCCCGATAACATTATCTTTAATCCTCATCTGCTGCTTTCAAGAGATATGTAAATTTGTAGATAACTTTAATCTGAACCTGTCCAGCACAAAACAGATTAAATTGTATCATCCACCTCATCTGGTTATCCTTTATGTTGTAGGCAAAGATAGCCTACTCTGGCCTTTCAGCTTCTCCGTGAATGGGTTATGTTGAAGTTACTGCCATAGAGTCGAACAACACAGAAAAGGGCCCTTTCAGCCAACTTGTTCATGTTGGCCAATACCATTTGCCCGTATTAGGCCCATATCCCTCTCTAATTCTTTCCTGTGCAAGTACTTGTCCAAATGACTTTTAAACAGAGTCATTATGTCTGCCTCTACTACTTCATCTTGCAGCTTGTCTCATATAACCACCACACTCTGAATGAGAAAACAAAAAGTCCCAAGTTGACTCAACCTGACCAGTACCTAAC
This sequence comes from Malacoraja senta, assembly GCA_038087875.1. Lineage (NCBI taxonomy): Eukaryota > Metazoa > Chordata > Chondrichthyes > Rajiformes > Rajidae > Malacoraja > Malacoraja senta. Next base: position 14,502,555 of record CM075977.1, read on the forward strand.
CCTGCAAAGATATTTATTGTGTTTGCTACAATGAATTGTCTCTATTAAGACCCAAAAGGAACAGTGCAACTGCAGAAAGAGTCTAAAGCATCAGCACCATTCATGTCACCTCAAACATTCACACTCTGCAAGTACTATACAGCAAATGCACTATATATAGTCTGTGTAGTGCAAACAGCTTAGGCTTTATCAATATTACATTTCAATCTCACAACTACCACCTTTGAACAGCTCCCTTTTCCTTCACTTTACAGTCGTTTAAAAGTTGTAGGTTGTCTGAAATTATTCTGCTACATCACATCAGGTAAGATAGTCCTACAGTGCATTCAGAAAGTATTCAGACCCCTTCACTTTTTCCACATTTTGTTACGTTACAGCCTTATTTTAAAATTGATTAAATTCATTTTTTTTATCATCAATCTACACACAATACCCCGAATGAAGAAGCAAAAACAGGTGTTTAGAAATGTTTGCAAATTAATTAAAAATAAATAACTGAAATATCACATTTACATAAGTATTCAGACCCTTTGCTATGACACTCAAAATTGAGCTTATGTTCATCCTGTTTTCACTGATTATCCTTGAAATATTTCTAGAACTTGATTGGCGCCCACCAGTGCTAAATTAAATTGATTGGACAAGATTTGGAAAGGCACACACCTGTCTATATAAGGTCCCACAGTTGACAGTGCATGTCAGAGCAAAAACCAAGCCATGAAGACGAAGGAATTGTCCTTGGACCTCCGAGACAGGATTGTGTTGAGACACAGGGGATAAAACAATTTCTGCAGCATTGCAGGTGCCGAAGAGCACAGTGGCCTCAGTCATTCTTAAATGGAGGAACTTTGGAACCACCATAGAGCTGGCTGCCCGGCCAAACTGAGCAATCGGGGGAGAAGGGCCTTGGTCAGGGACGTGACCAATAACCCGATGGTCACTCTGGCAGAGCTCCAGAGTTCCTCTGTGGAGATGGGAAAACTTTCCAGAAGGATTACTATATCTGCAGCACTCCACCATTCAGGCCATTATGGTAGAGTGGCCAGACGGAAGCCACTCCTCAGTAAAAGGCACATGACAGCCGGCTTGGAGTTTGCCAAAGGCATGAGAAACAAGATTCTCTGGTCTGATGAAGCCAAGATTGAACTCTTTGGCCTGAATGTCAATGTCTGAATGTCTGGAGGAAACCAGGCACCGCTCATCACCTGGCCAATACCATACCTCCGGTGAAGCATGGTGGTGGCAGCATCATGCTGTGGGGATGTTTTTCAGCGGCAGGAACTGGGAGACTAGCCAGGAACGAGGGAAGGACAAACGGAGCAAAGTACAAAGAGATCCTTGATGAAAACCTGCTCCAGACCAGGACCCTAGACTGGGGTGGAGGTTCACCTTCCAACAGGACAACATAGAAACATAGAAACATAGAAATTAGGTGCAGGAGTAGGCTATTCGGCCCTTCGAGCCTGCACCGCCATTCAATATGATCATGGCTGATCATCCAACTCAGTATCCCGTACCTGCCTTCTCTCCATACCCTCTGATCCCTTTAGCCACAAGGGCCACATCTAGCTCCCTCTTAAATATAGCCAATGAACTGGCCTCGACTACCCTCTGTGGCAGAGAGTTCCAGAGATTCACCACTCTCTGTGTGAAAAAAGTTCTTCTCATCTCGGTTTTAAAGGATTTCCCCCTTATCCTTAAGCTGTGACCCCTTGTCCTGGACTTCCCCAACATCGGGAGCAATCTTCCTGCATCTAGCCTGTCCAACCCCTTAAGAATTTTGTAAGTTTCTATAAGATCCCCTCTCAATCTCCTAAATTCTAGAGAGTATAAACCAAGTCTATCCAGTCTTTCTTCATAAGACAGTCCTGACATCCCAGGAATCAGTCTGGTGAACCTTCTCTGCACTCCCTCTATGGCAATAATGTCCTTCCTCAGATTTGGAGACCAAAACTGTACGCAATACTCCAGGTGTGGTCTCACCAAGACCCTGTACAACTGCAGTAGAACCTCCCTGCTCCTATACTCAAATCCTTTTGCTATGAAAGCTAACATACCATTCGCTTTCTTCACTGCCTGCTGCACCTGCATGCCTACTTTCAATGACTGGTGTACCATGACACCCAGGTCTCGCTGCATCTCCCCTTTTCCTAGTCGGCCACCATTTAGAAAATAGTCTGCTTTCCTGTTTTTGCCACCAAAATGGATAACCTCACATTTATCCACATTATACTGCATCTGCCAAACATTTGCCCACTCACCCAGCCTATCCAAGTCACCTTGCAGTCTCCTAGCATCCTCCTCACAGCTAACACTGCCCCCCAGCTTAGTGTCATCCGCAAACTTGGAGATATTGCCTTCAATTCCCTCATCCAGGTCATTAATATATATTGTAAATAGCTGGGGTCCCAGCACTGAGCCTTGCGGTACCCCACTAGTCACTGCCTGCCATTGTGAAAAGGACCCGTTTACTCCTACTCTTTGCTTCCTGTTTGCCAGCCAGTTCTCTATCCACATCAATACTGAACCCCCAATGCCATGTGCTTTAAGTTTGTATACTAATCTCTTATGTGGGACCTTGTCGAAAGCCTTCTGGAAGTCCAGATACACCACATCCACTGGTTCTCCCCTATCCACGCTACTAGTTACATCCTCGAAAAATTCTATAAGATTCGTCAGACATGATTTACCTTTCGTAAATCCATGCTGACTTTGTCCAATGATTTCACCACTTTCCAAATGTGCTGCTATCCCATCTTTAATAACTGACTCTAGCAGTTTCCCCACTACCGATGTTAGACTAACTGGTCTGTAATTCCCCGTTTTCTCTCTCCCTCCCTTCTTAAAAAGTGGGGTTACGTTTGCTACCCGCCAATCCTCAGGAACTACTCCAGAATCTAAAGAATTTTGAAAGATTATTACTAATGCATCCCACTATTTCTGGAGCTACTTCCTTAAGTACTCTGGGATGCAGCCTATCTGGCCCTGGGGATTTATCGGCCTTTAATCCATTCAATTTACCCAAAACCTCTTCCCGACTAACCTGGATTTCACTCAATTCCTCCAACTCCTTTGACCCGCGGTCCCCTGCTATTTCCGGCAGATTATTTATGTCTTCCTTAGTGAAGACGGAACCAAAGTAGTTATTCAATTGGTCCGCCATATCCTTGTTCCCCATGATCAACTCACCTGTTTCTGACTGCAAGGGACCTACATTTGTTTTAACTAATCTCTTTCTTTTTACATATTTATAAAAACTTTTGCAGTCAGTTTTTATGTTCCCTGCCAGTTTTCTTTCATAATCTATTTTTCCTTTCCTAATTAAGCCCTTTGTCCTCCTCTGCTGGTCTCTGAATTTCTCCCAGTCCTCTGGTATGCTGCTTTTTCTGGCTAATTTGTACGCATCATCTTTCGCTTTGATACCATCCCTGATTTCCCTTGTTATCCACGGATGCACTACCTTCCCTGATTTATTCTTTTGCCAAACTGGGATGAACAATTTTTGTAGTTCATCCATGCAGTCTTTAAATGTTTTCCATTGCATGTCCACCGTCAACCCTTTAGAATTAATTGCCAGTCAATCATGGCCAATTCATGTCTCATACCCTCAAAGTTACCTTTCTTTAAGTTCAGAACCATTGTTTCTGAATTAACAATGTCACTCTCCATCCTAATGAAGAACTCAACCATATTATGGTCACTCTTGCCCAAGGGGGCACGTACAACAAGACTGCTAACTAACCCTTCCTCATTACTCAATACCCAGTCTAAAATAGCCTGCTCTCTCGTTGGTTCCTCTACATGTTGATTTAGATAACTATCCCGCAGACATTCCAAGAAATCCTCTTCCTCAGCACCCCTGCCAATTTGATTCACCCAATCTATATGTAGATTGAAGTCACCCATTATAACTGTTTTGCTTTGTCGCACGCATTTCTAATTTCCTGTTTGATGCCATCCCCAACTTCACTACTACTGCTAGGTGGCCTGTACACAACACCCACCAGCGTTTTCTGCCTCTTAGTGTTTCGCAGCTCTACCCATACCGATTCCACATCCTCCAAGCTAATGTCCTTCCTTTCCACTGCGTTAATCTCCTCTCTAACCAGCAACGCTACCCCACCTCCTTTTCCTTTCTCTCTATCCCTCCTGAATATTGAATATCCCTGGATGTTCAGCTCCCAGCCTTGGTCACCCTGGAGCCATGTCTCCGTGATCCCAACTATATCATAGTCATTAATAGCTATCTGCACATTCAACTCATCCACCTTATTACGAATGCTCCTTGCATTGAGACATAAAGCCTTCAGGCTTGTTTTTACAACACTCTTACCCCTTATACAATTATGTTGAAAAGTGGCCCTTTTTGATTTTTGCCCTGGTTTTGTCTGTCTTCCACTTTTACTTTTCACCTTGCTACCTATTGCTTCTACCCTCATTTTACACTCCTCTGTCTCTACGCTCACACATTTAAGAAACCCTTTCCCTTTAACTCCATCCTCCACTATCCCATTTGACACCCCACCCCCCTTATTCAGTTTAAAACCACCCGTGTAGCAGTGGCAAACCTGCCTGCCAGAATGCTGGTCCCACACCTGTTAAGATGCAATCCGTCCCTTTTGTACAGTTCCCCCTTACCCCAAAACAGATCCCAGTGATCTAAGAATCTAAATCCCTGCCCCATGCACCAGTTCCTGAGCCACACGTTCAGGTCCCGTATCTCCCTGTTCCTGCTCTCACCAGCACGAGGAACTGGAAGCAAACCGGAGATAACAACCCTGGAGGTCCTGCTTTTCAGCATTTTTCCGAGCTCTCTAAAGTCACGCTGCAGAATATTCATCCCCTTCTTTCCGACATCGTTTGTGCCGACATGCACTACCACTTCCGGATGTTCACCTTCGCCCTTGAGGATTTTCTGCACTCTGTCCGTGACATCCTGGATCCTGGCACCAGGAAGGCAGCACACCATCCTCGCATCCCGTCTGTTGCCACAGAAACCCCTGTCCGTACCTCTCACAATGGAGTCTCCCACTACAATGGCGTTGCCTGCCTTAGGCCTTTTTGGTTTTGGCTCAACAGCCCTATTCGCATCGCAAGCCAGTCCGCCACTCAGTGTAAACACGTCTTCTGTCCCAACAGCTTCTAAGCGGGTGAACCTGTTCACAAGAGGTACAACACCCGGGGACGTTGGCATTCCATGCTTCCCTCCCTTTCTCACCCTCAGCACACAGCCAAGACAGTGCAGGAGTGGCTTCGTGACAAGTCTGTGAACGTCCTTGAGTGGCCCAGCCAGAGCCTGGACTTGAACCCGATCGAACATCTCTGGAAGGACTTGAAAATAGCTGTGCATCGAAGCTCCCCATCCAACCTGACAGGACTTGAGAGGATCTGCAGAGAAGAATGGCAGAAATTACCCAAATACAGGTGCGCCAAGCATGTAGCGTCATACCCAAGAAGACTTGAGGCTGTAATCGCTGCCAAAGGTGCCTCAACAAAGTACTGAGTAAAGGGTCTGAATACTTATGTAAATGTGATATTTCATTTATTTCTTTTTAATTACTTTGCAAAAATTTCTAAACACCTGTTTTTGCTTTTTTATTATGGGGTATTGTGTGCAGATTGATGATAAAAAAAAAGAATTTAATCCGTTTTAGAGTATGGCTGTAACGTAACAAAATGTGGAAAAAGTGAAGGGGTCTGAATACTTTCTGAATGCCGTATTTCATTGGCATGATTTTAAACGAAATGTATCTTAATTTATTTTAATTCCACCCCTCTTAGCCTACAACTGCATAAGGTAGTTGCATTGTACCATGATGTCATTAATTTTCCTGACAAAGCCACCTCCCAGGTCATGGTCATATCCTGTGTTTACAATTTAACCAAGCTGGGTCTGTGTGTGAAGCGCAGTTGCCCAAGCACTGTGTGCTATAAATAATTAAAAGCCATGGAATTCTTCCTGTTGGCCTTAGCACAGTTCCCTCACATTGGCCCGGAGAGATAATTAGTTATAGGAGAGAACAAATTGACAAGTTTGCAGTGAAAGGTCAACAGCAGTAGATATATTTTTTCAGAATCTGAATCAAAAGATGGGTTGGTTCAATTTCCCAGATAGAAACAGCACGGTTCTTCAGACAGAGCACCTCTTACCTGGATAGATACAAAGAGCTGGAGTAACACAATGGGACAGGCAGCATCTCTGGATAATCTGAAGAAGGGTCTCGACCCGAAACATCAACCATTCCTTCCCTCCAGAGATGCTACCTGTCCCGTTGATTTTATCCAGCATTTTGTGATTATCGTTGATTTAAACCAACGTGTTCCTTCCTACACATTTTGTCTGCAGTTCTCTATGTCTACTTATTATTTAAGCTGATGTGATGCAAAGGCTCTTCTGTCCTGGTATATGAAACCAGGACATAAAATAGTCTGGGTTGGAAGGAACCTCAGATGCTGGTTTACACTGAAGATAGACACAAAATGGTGGAATAACTCAGCGAGGCAGGCAGCATCACTGGATAATCTGAAGAAGGGTCTCGACCCCCAACGTCACCCATTCCTTCTATCCAGAGATGCTGCCTGTCCCACAAAATAGTCTGCATGTGCAGCTGGATTTTATGAAGGCTAATTGGGAAGTTTTGATGCGACTTCATATAGGACTGGTGAGTGCACATGGATACAACATGCTGTTCTGGTTTGCATATGTAAGGAAGCATTCTCTGCTTGCATTGTAAAACAATAAACCCATCTTGAATCTTGTGGAGAAGGTTCACAAGCTTAATTAAAGTCATAGTCATATAGAGTTATACAACACTGAAACAGGCCTTTTGACACAACTTCTCTATGCCGACCAAGATGCCTACCTGAGTGTCCCATTTGTCTGTGTTGCACCCTATCCCTTTAAACAGGGCTGCCAACTCTCACGCATTGAGCGTGAGACTCACACATTTCACGAAATTCTCTCCTGATCACAGAATTTCTCACGCTCAAACAAAAAATAAACAAATAAATAAAGCCATGGACATCTCAATTCGCCCAAGGCTTCCAGATCTCCTCCACACTCACCAATGAGAATAGCTTTCTGTCGGTGGGTTTCCTGTAAAGAACGAGCAATTTGATTGTCTTAAGCCCATCGCATACTATTTAAAATGGCAATGTAACTGCAGCACTAATGATTCCATTTGACATTCATGGAACGAAAATCTGCAGGTGCCGGAAATTCAAAATAAAGCAACAATTGTTCTAGAGGCGAGTAAAAACCACGAGGGGAATATATAAGGTGAATGCAGAGTCTTTTTCCTGGGATATGTGATTCAAGAACTAGAGGGCATTGGTTTAAAGCAGGGGTGTCAAACTACCGGCGGGGGAGAGGGAAACGCTCCCCGGACATCGCCAAGTCTCCAAATATCCGCTCTCTCCAGGTGTTGTCGCCACTTCACTGATACACACTCTCATACACAACCTAACACAGACTGACACACACCCTGGCACACACACTCTCTCACACACTCTCACACACACTCACACGTACATTCTCACACACATTCTCACTCTCACAAACACACACCCTCACACATACACTCACACCCTCACACACACTCTCACACACACTCTCACACACTCTCACACACACTCTCACACACTCTCACACACACTCTCACACACACTCTCACACACACATTCTCACACACATATTCTCACACACATTCTCACTCTCACAAACACACACCCTCACACATACACTCTCACACCCTCTCACACACCCCTCACACACACTGACACACACACTGACATACCTTTATCTTTATATTCATCTTTACTCAGAGAGTGGTAGCTGTGTGGAATGAGCTTCCAGTGGAAGTGGTGGAGGCAGGTTTGATTTTATCATTTAAAAATAAATTGGATAGGTATATGGACGGGAAAAGAATGGAGGGTTATGGTCTGAGTGCAGGTAGATGGGACTAGGTGAGAGTAAGTGTTCGGCACGGACTAGAAAGGTCGAGATGGCTTGTTTCCGTGCTGTAATTTTTATATGGTTATAGTGTTATACCATCATCATCATCAGTGAAATGAGTATGACTGTCCTCTCCATAGGGTTGTCTATTTGTGGGTCTGCAGATGTCTGTAGAGGCCAATCCGCGATCCACACACCTTGGTGCATCGTGGGCAGTGGAGACTGGCGATGGTTGGTAGTTGTCGAGCCCCCTTCTCTCTCGCCTTACGGTGCTGTTGCTTTTTTTCTGCGACACGGCGTAGTTCCCTTTTGTGAAGCGCAGCTCTTTCCTGCACGGATTTCCTCCGGGAAACACCCTCGCACACACACACACTGATACACACACCCTCATACACCCTGATACACACTCTCACACACACCCTCATACACCCTGATACACACTCTCACACACACTGATACACACACCCTTACACACACTGATACACACACCCTTACACACACTGATACACACTCTCATACATACTGACACACACTCACATATAATGACACACACCCTCACACACCCTCACACACCCTCACACACACACCCACACACACACCCACACACACACACACCCACCCACCCACCCACGCACCCACGCACCCACGCACACACACACACCAAAAAATAAAAATAAAACAGGCTGTTGCCCATGCAGCACGTCCCCCTCTCCATGTCGCTGATCGATCCAAAGGAACAAATAGAAGACTATGACACGTTGTAGAAAGGGTGCAATTGCTCTGGAAAGGATACAGGGGCGATTTATGAAGATGTTGGCAGGGCTGGAATTTTTGTTTCACTTTGAAGAAAGATTTGATAACTGGGATTGTATTCTTTGCAGCAACGGAGTTGAAGAAAATACTTAGTTGAGGTGAATAATATTGTGAGAATAGGACCTGTTTCGCTTAACAAAGAGTGTAGGAAGGAACTGCAGGTGCTGGTTTAAACTGAAGATAGATACAAAAAGCTGGAATAACTGAGCATTAATTATAATCTGATTTCCATACATGAATAGACTAAGGTCATTCATGTGCTGCATCTGTTGATCAGAGCCTGGATCTACTGTGAATGTAATTAGGAATGTAATTTAGCCTAACATTATTCATACCTAATCCAATTTAAAGCATAAATGTTGCATTCAAGTGTAGGTTAAAAGACTCACTACAGTATGCACTAGATTGCACAATTTCAAGCTGAAAAATGCAAACGCTCCCTACCGTAGGAGGGTGGACACCCCCCTCCCACATCCCCCCCCTCGGTTGCTACGATCCCTCGAGCTTGGTCGCTGTACTCCCTCGCAATTTCTCACTCTCAATTTTCACCCAATGTTGGCAGCCCTGCTTTAAACCTTGACTAGCCATGAACCTGTCCAAATATTTTATAAACATTGTAATTGTACCTACCTCTACCACTTTCTCTGACAGCTCACTGTACATACTTATCACCCTTTGTATAAAAAGGTTCTCCCTCTGGTCTCCTTCACCTAAATCTATGCCCTCCAGGTTTAGACCCCAATATCCTGGGAGCTTATCAATGCCCCTTTTGATTATATATAGCCTTCCTGCATCTAGCCTGTCCAACCCCTTAAGAATTTTGTACATTTCTATAAGATCCCCCCTCAATCTTCTAAATTCTAGCGAGTACAAACCGAGTCTATCCAGTCTTTCTTCATATGAAAGTTCTGACATCCCAGGAATCAGTCTGGTGAACCTTCTCTATACTCCCTCTATGGCAAGAATGTCTTTCCTCAGATTAGGAGACAAAAACTGTACGCAATACTACAGTAGAGTACAAGTAGATAAGTTGATAAAGAAGGCATGTGGCATACTTGCCTTCATCGGTTAGGTTTTAAGTATAACATTTAGGAAGTCATGTTGCAGCTGTATATACCTTTGGTTAGGCAAAATTTGGATTATTGTGTGCCATTCTGGTTTGCATATTATAGGGCAGATATGTAGGCTTTGGAGAGGTTGCACAAGAGGTTCACCAGGATTGGATAGTATGTTATTAGAGGCCTAGATTAGAGAGTGTAAGGTGTGTTGGACAAATTTGGGTTGTTTTTTCTGGAGCGTCAGAGGATGAAGAGTGGCCTGATGGGAGCATATAAAATAAAGAGAGGGATAAATAAGGCATGTATGTAGTCTGTCTTTTTCCCAGGCTGTTAATGTAAAATATTTTGGCATATCTTTAATGTGAGAGTTTGAAAGATTAAATGAGATTTACGAGGCATGTTTAAGAGACTGATGAAGTTGTTAGAAAATTGTTGGTAATTGAACATATGACATATGGCCATGCCAGTTAATGTGTTGATGCAGCAAACAATTTGGATATCAAATGATACCACCCCTGTCCTTCCTTGTACCGTTCAGCGTAGTTCAGGCGTTCATCTGAATTTCCCCCAGTTTACCTGTATTGAAGCATATAACGTTAGCAAGACTAAATTTAATAGAATTTATGTTTTTCCAACCTTCATTTTCCTTCAGCCTTTGAAATCAATCATTTCTTTCCATAGCCAACTTAACTTGTGCCTTGTGGAACTGCACTCCTATCCTAAGTTGATGGAAAAGCATCGGTTCTTGAATGACAGAACAAACCTAGAGCTGAACGCTATACTTCTCTAATGTGCTTTGGTTCACCTTCCCAAATGTTCTCCCTTTAATTAACGGCACTCATCTGCAGTGTTCCCCTCTCTGACCTTCTAATTCTGTGCTCCATTATAATGCAAACCGTTCCTCTGATTAGGCTCCTCTCCTGCTGGTCCCTTCATGCTTGCTTTAAATCTAAGCCCCAGAAATGTAACTTGTTTTGTTACAAAATTAATGTCACAACGTAAAGATTAATTTCTATTGCCAGAAGTAAAGGGGCCAAAGAGGAATCTCCGCCAATCAGTGATACATCTACGAAATTACAAAGGTACATTTCCACAGTGAAGGAGACAGTTTGTAATTTAATTTCATAAGATTGGCCTTTGTACGTTTATTCTTTCATGTGGAAAGTCAAGGTTTTTCATTCATATATTGTGACATGTAAAGTTTTGAGCCCAGCAATTCTCTGAGGCAGGGCATTTTGGAAAACTGGGTGTGGAGGTCAGCCTGCATGATTTTATAGCTCCTGATTTTCCTGTTATTTGTTTGAGTCAGTTCTAATTGCACAATGAATGTTAGAAAGAAGTTGACCTTCTTTGTGCAAAATGCATGACAGTGATTTGGCAGCTGTGGATCAATCTGCTCAATTGTTCTTTGACTTGTGCCCAGTGCTCCTTTAGATCAGCTTCGTTAATGCTGATTGAAGACATTTTAACTTGATGGGGCTATTAATGATATTAACTGTACTGCAGTGCCCGCAGATTCTGTTTGACGCACAGGATCTTGTGTATGTTTAACAAATTTTATGTATTTGTAATTCTGAAAGATGCAGTGATATTAAATTAGAAAACAACTCATCATAATTTTCATGTACCAGATTGCCTTAGACAAGGATGATAGGGAATTGTACTGTAATGTATATCAGTATGGTTGTTTGAAAGGGCACCACTAATTTTTGTAAAATTTGGCAACACTTCTGCCTGTGAACAAATGTCGAGGGTATTTTTGAATAATCAATTTGATTTAGATTGATGCTTTTGTGAATTAAATGGGTTAAACTGGCAGGTTTGTCCTCATTAGACACGCATGAACACAATTGCTAACCAGACAAGGGCTATCCATTACTTACTGTTGATGTTGTGTGTATCACAATGCCATAGAAAAATCAATCATAACCTTGAGGAGAAGAAAGTGATTCGACCACCAAGATGGAAATAAAGCTCACAATATGGAGAGAATTTAAGGACCATATTAAGTTTGTCCAGTAAAAAAACAGTGTTTCTACATTGATATATGTACATGCCAATATTCACTGTAGTTGGTAACATTTTCCAAATCTGGCCACCGTTGCACAGCTGGAGATGCAGAAATTTGGCAACATCCTCCTTTTTGTATTTGCCAAACTTACTTAGTGATACTTAAACTGGATGATGTAATGATTTGCCGACTGCCACACAAGGCAGATTTTCTCTTAAACCCTAAACAAATACAATCTGAAGATTAATAATAGTTCTGTACTTCACCAAATTTTTAGGATGGTCCATTGATTCTTTTTGTAATGCAGTAGGATTTGTCATGAGGGCAAATTTATAACAAAATCCCATGTGCAGCAAGGAACAGAGGGGCTGGTTATTTTTTTACATTCGTTTTGTTGGATGTGGTCATTGCTACCAACACTCGCATTATTTGCCCATCCTTAAATGTCCAGAAGAAGGTGAGTGTCTATCACCACCTTGAACTGCAGTAGTCTGTTTCTGAAGGTACTCCCATGGTGCTATTAGGCAGAGACCTACAGTACTTAGATACAGTAACAATGAAAGACCACCAAGATATTTTCAATTCAGTATAGTTTGTGATTTATATGTTACTATCATCTTCCTTAATGGTAGATATCATGCGTTAGGGAGGTGCTGTCAGAATGGAATCGGCAAGTAAGTTCAGTTAACTTTGTTGGTGCAGCCAGTGTGTGTCACTGGTGTTGGTATGACTGTTTAGTGTGGTGGGTGGATTGCCAATCTAATGGGCTGCATTGGCTTGGATGGTGCTGAGCCGCTTGCATATGTTGGAGCTGTTCTCACTGGACAAGCGGTGAGTTTTCTATCAACCACCTTCGAATGTATATCACTATTTAGAGGATATCCAACTTCTACCTATGTTTTGTACTAAGTCCTGATCATTCATTTTGAAATTATTTCCAATAACATTAATTATTGTGAGTATTTGGCACGGTCAGGATGACAACTATTTCAAAGAGAGAAAGTGGGACACAGGCCATTTAAACAATGAGGGAGGTGATGTTGTTATTTTTGTTTAGTTTGGAGCTTTACCCAACCAACATGATGATTTTATAGATGTGAAACTGTGTAATTTCAGTGGGCCTGTTTGCAAAGGTTCTTGACAATAAATCCCAATGTACTCATTAATTCCACCTTGTCTGCTCCTTGTGATATCTATAAAGACTTGGATGTAACCATAGATGGGTTGGTTATTGGATTTGCAGATGACACCAAGATTTCTGGTGTTGAGGACTGTGAGGAAGGCTGTCAAAGTATAACAGCGGAATATAGACCAGCTATAGAAATGGGCGAAGAAATTCAGATGGAGTTTAATTCGAGCAAGTGTGAGGCATTGGACTTTGGCAGGTCGAATGTAATGGGAAAATATACACTTAATAGCATGACCCTCAACAGCATTGATGTACAGGAGGATCTTGGGAGCGAAGTCCATAACTCCTGAAAGTGGCAGCACAAGTAGATAGAGTGATATGATATGCTTGCTTTCATAGGTTGGGGCATTGAATATAAGAGCCAGGAAGTCATGATGCAGCTTTATAGGACTTTGGGTAGGTCATATTTCTGTCAATGGTTTTCCTTTGTTTCGTTTTGCTCTATATGTCCATCAGCAATCATGCTGGTCTTGAATGGTAACTCCTCTGACCTGGTAGAAGCTCCTAAATACATATCTCACTGATAACCCTTCACACCTTTCAAACACTTCATTGCGCCCCCTTGTCATACAAAGAGAAAAGCTTAGGGTAGTGTAAAGTCTGCAATTTAGCTGTAATTGCCACCTTTTTCAGATTGCTCTGCATACACATGACCTTACAGGGAATCACTACTGAGAAACCCCACTACCGTGAGCTTTCCTCTTTGTTGGAGAAAGTGGCAAGGGGGTGAAAGTTTGATCAGTAGACCTCGAAGAGCTCTGTAACCAATATAAATTAAATATAAGGACTTTGTCAAAGAAAACCACCAGGAAATACAGCAGGAATATTTGATAAAAGGATGGTAAATATATTGAACAGAGATGTGGTAAAGGAAATTCTATGCAGTTTCTTGGAAAGAGATAAGATTCAGAATTCAAGATCAGAGTGGTTATTGGTTCTTTGCACCGGAGAGAAAACCGGACAATCCTGGAACATGCTAATAGATGGGCTCGATGTACCAAATGTCTTCTGATTGAAACTACTATTGTGTAAACATTCGGTTTATGCTGTCCTTTTCTTTTGTGCTGTATTGGGATTAAGTTGATTTTTTAATCAATATGTCATTTATTTTTGTTAATGGATTTGGCCAAATTAAGGCATTCTTTGGCTCTTTAAGATAAAGAAAGTGGATACTGTCTGTTAGTTGAATAAATAAGTTGACTGTTGCATTGTCAGCAATTTTATATCTATATTTTGTGTAGGTCAGGATGACTTTAAGATCTTTGTCAATGGCTTTCGTACTTTGGAAAGCTTGTGCGTAAATTTGAACAGGCAGTACTGTTTATTCTACCTTGTTGTCAAGCATATTGATGTTTTTGCTTTTAAAGTAGCATTGAACATATAATAGTACAGCACAGGAACAGGCCCTTCAGCCCACAATTATTGTGACAAATATGGTGCCAAGACAAAGTCTTACATGGACTGTACATGACCCATGTCCCTCATTTGGCCTGCATGATCATGTGCCTATCCAAAATTCTATGCCTCCACCTAGAACTGATCACATGAATTACCCATTGAAAAATGATAAGAGTGCTCTTAATAGCAACTTATATATCCCTATCATTTATTTGCATTATTCAATTTTGATTAATCCAGTGATGGTTGATTCAGTCTGGAAGAGGGCCTCGACCCAAAACATTCCTTCTCTCCCAGAGATGCTGCCTGTCCCACTCAATTGTTCCAGCATTTTGTGTCTACCTTTGAATTAAACCAACATCTGGCAGTTCTTTCCTACACGTGGTTGATTTGAGTTGCAAATGCAGAAGTGTATGACATTTGGAATTGGTCTCTCGAGATTTTGTTTCTAAAAGGCAGGACAGCTTTGGAAATATGCATTTAAAGGGTTTCTCACACAAGCTTGTGAAACAGCATTAAATATGCCACTGAAAACTCTGACCAGGAAAAGCTTTGCTTACATACTTACAATTGCACAGCAGGAGGCCATTTAGCCCATCGAATCCCTTGTATCACATTCTCCCTATTTCCATATAGCCCTGCAAACCAGTTTGCATCTCATCAATATTAATATATTTGGGCAACATTTACAGCCTCTGATTTGGATATTACTATGTATTTGGTGATCATCATGGGCAGAATGATCGGCATAGCCAGGAGTGTTTCTGTGCTAAAGAAATACACAAAAAGCTGAAGTAACTCTCTGGAGAAAAGGAATAGGGGACATTTCGGGTCGAGACCCTTCTTCAGACCGAGAGTCGGGTAGGGAAAATGTATGTCTTTCCTTTGGCTGGATAGCATGTAAATGAAAACTTTGCACTGTACCCCAGTACATGTGACAACAATAAACTAAACTAAATGTCAACATTTTTATATCCAATCAGAAGTCTGGTTAATGCTTCTTTGCTGATTTTCCACCAGTAGTAGCAGGTGATGTGGGAGAAACCATGCAGATATTTACGTTCTCTGTGTCCACACCTGATGTTTTCTATTCATGTACAGTTAAAACTCGCACCATTTAGGGCATTCTTCTGGACAGGTTTTTTTCTCTCTCAGATGTGCTACATTTCACAGCTTTGGAATGCAAATTCCTCGTCAACAGCCTATCAATGGCCCCCCCTGCAATCTTCTTTTCTCCCTAATTTGGTACATGCATATGCAGCCATATATTTTTCTTGCTGCCTATGTCTACATGAGTAGGAAAATAATATGATCCAGCGCAGATCTATGGTATATATTACAACTACATTCCCTAAGCTCAAATACATTCATTATCTCCAATACTGCGGTCACTTTTCACTGTCCAAGTTACAAAACACACTGGCACCCAGAAGTATTCCAGAAATGTTATAGGACATTCTGTTCACTTACTTTCCCTTTTAAACACTCACAAATTGGTGAACTTATTCAAACTCCCTATCGTTCCAGGGTTACCCTGATTCATCACAATTTCCACATTTACCTCTTAAGAAAATAATGGGAATCAAGTAGAATGCCATTTTTTGTGATTGGATGCCTGACTAGTGGCATTCATCAGGATTTGTGTGTGACCCTTGCTCTTTGCAATATATGTGAATGTTTTGGATATCGATGGAGGTGACATAATCAGTAAGTTCTGTGACGAGACTAAAATTAATGGAGTTGTTGACAGTAGTGGTAGTCTTAAGCTAAAGGGTTCCTTTATAAGTGATCGGAGCAGAATTAGGCCATTTGGCCCATCAATATTCATGTTTTGTTCAAGTTGGCTAAGAAATGGCAGATGGAATTTAATTTTGATAAATGTATTGGTGATACATTTTGGGAATACTAATGAGTCTGGGACATAGACTATGGATGGTTAAGTCCTTGGGGATATTGAAGAAACAGGCACACCTTTGTGTACGTCCAAAGATCCTTGAAGATGGCAGCGCAGGCAGATAACATTAAGAAGGCACATGGGAGGATGCCCTTCATTATTTGGGGCATTAAATACAAGAGCATGGAGAGTTTGCTCCAACTTCGTTATAACATTGGTCAGGGCTGGAGTACTGCATGCATTTCTGGACGGCACCACTGTAGGAAAAATGCGAGCTCTGGAGAGGGTGCAGAGATTCACCAGGATGTTGCCTAGGATGGAGCCTTTCAGATATGTGGAGAGACGATAAAGACCTACCCTTTAAAATCTCTCCACATATCTGAAAGACCATCCTCAGCAACATCCTAAGACCAGAAAGGCTGCACCAGTGCGGTGACTGGAAATGCATTCGGTGTCCGACCAATGTTATATGACACTGGAGCATAACTTCACTTCTGTTGTATTTAATGTTCTTGATGAAGGCTAGCATCCCATCTACCTGTGCTCTATCTTCAATGAGAGGTTGGAAAAAGAGGTAATTAATTGCACAAGGTTGTGCATGTGGAGGATTACATGATAGTTGCGCTAAGTTTTGGTAACCTTGTGCAACCAAAGTTGCGCTAACCTTGTGTAGCGCTAAGTTTTGGTAACCTATTATTATTCCACTACTGATATAGGGTGATAGAGTTGTAAATAATAGAAACAGGCCTTTCAGCCTATTCCAACCATCATGCCAATCTCACTTGCATGCATTACTTCTCTCTCTACATCTAATCTCACTTGCAAGCATTATTCCCATACGCCTCTATGCCTTTCTCATTCAGTCTGACATGTGGGAGTCATTTAATGGCCAGCTGGTTTGATTTCAGGACCAACCTGTCTTGGGAGCAAGAGATTAAAGGAGGGCAAGTTTCAGGAAACGTGGATGATAAGGGATGTTGCAAATGTAATAAAAAAGGAAAAGGAAACATATGTAACGCTTATGTTAGCTAATATTAAACAGGGCCCTTGAGGAATGTGTAGGAAGCAGGAAAGAACATAAATAAGGAATCAGGAGGGCTAAAAGGGGACATGAAAAGTCATTGGTGAGCAGGATTAAGGAGGTTCCCATTCAATTCATACATAGATCAAATACAAGAGGATAATCATGGGACGGCACGGTGGCACAGCAGTAAAGTTGCTGCCTTACAGCGTTTCAGTACCAGAGACCTGGGTTCGATCCCGACTACGGATGCTGTCTGTATGGAGTTTGTATGTTTTACCCGTGATGGCCTGGGTTTTCTCCGAGATCTTCATTTTCCTTCAACATTCCAAAGATGTACAGCTTTGTGGGCTTTGTAAATGTGTAAATTGTCCCGAGTGTTTGTAGGATAGTGTTAATATGTGGGGATCGCTGGTCAGCATGGACAGTGGGCTGAAGGGCCTGTTTCTGCGCTGTATCTCTAAACTAAATTAAACTAAAAATCAGGGAGAGAGTAGGGCCACTAATGAACAAAGGAGGGAATTTTGTGCAGGGAGGCAAAGGAAGTGGAAATGTACAGTGGAAACAAGGAACTGCAGATGCTGATTTACAAAATATACACAGAGTGCTGGATTAACTTAGTGGGTCAGGCAGCATACCTGGAGATGTGGATAGGTGATGTTTCACGTCAGGATCCTTCTTCAGATCAGATCTATAGGTAGCATTTCGGGTCTGAACCCTTCTTCAGGCTGACTTGAAATGTCACCTATCAATGTTGTCCAGCGATGGTGCCTGACCCGCTGAATTACTCCAGCACTTTGTGTCTCTTTTCACTGCACGTTTACTTTGCATCGGTATTAACCAAGGAAGTTACAGAGAAAGGTTGAACAAGTTAAGGCTTTATTCTTTGGAGCGCAGAAGGTTAAGGGGGGACTTGATAGAGGTCTTTAAAATGATGAGAGGGATAGACAGAGTTGACGTGGATAAGCTTTTCCCATTGAGAGTAGGGAAGATTCAAACAAGGGGACATGACTTGAGAATTAAGGGACAGAAGTTTAGGGGTAACATTAGGGGGAACTTCTTTACTCAGAGAGTGGTGGCTGTGTGGAATGAGCTTCCAGTGAAGGTGGTGGAGGCAGGTTCGTTTTTATCATTTAAAAATAAATTGGATAGTTATATGGACGGGAAAGGAATGGAGGGTTATGGTCTGAGTGCAGGTATATGGGACTAGGGGAGAATACGTGTTCGGCACGGACTAGAAGGGTCGAGATGGCCTGTTTCTGTGCTGTAATTGTTATATGGTTATATGGTTATAAAGACATGGAGCATAGCAAGATCTGGGAGAAATATGCTGATGGCAACGCAAGGGTTTGCAGATGCTAGAAACTTGTACAAACACACACAAAGTGCAAGAGCAGCTCAGCAGGTCAGGCACTTCTAAGGAGGGAATCAATAGATGATATTTCAGGACGCGACCCTTCTTCAGACTGATTCTGTCTCTCCTGGGACCCACTGATCCCCTGGTTGCCTCCAAACCAGAGATTTTAATACCCACATCACTGAGACCAGCTGCCCTTGCCACTACAGTGCCCCCCATAATGTTTGGGACAAAGACCCGTCATTTATTTATTTGCCTCTGTACTTCACGATTTGAGATTTGTAATAGGAAAAAAATCACATGTAGTTAAAGTGGAGGGCACTGTATTTCCCACCATGCCACTTGTCCTACCCCCTACTCCTACGCCACCACGCACACCCTTCTCTCCTTTGAGCCAGCATCCTCCCTCCACAATACCTCCTCTGGACCCCCTTTGTCCCGCCCCCTTCCCATCACAGACCCAGGGTCTGAGCCCAGTGTATACAAAAAGTGTCATATGGTAGGTTTCAAATGGGAACAGGAAAAATGGTGGGTGTTATGGGCAAGATTGGGGAAGTGGAACTGAATGGACAGCTACTTCAAAGAGGCAGAACAGATATGGTCAGGTAAATGGCCTCCTCCTATGCCCTGTGAGTTGTTCTAGCCAGATCTGGAGGCTGCAGCGAATCGACCGATCAGCAGAGAAGGTTATTGGCTGCAACCTTCCCTCCATTGATGAACTGTACACTGCAAGGGCCAGGAAGCGAGTGGGTAAGATCATCTCTGACCCCTCTCACCATGGCCACAAACTCTTTGAATCACTTCCCTCTGGAAGGCGACTCCGGACTGTCAAAGCTGCCACAGACAGACATAAAAGCAGCTTTTTTCCACGAGTAGTAGCTCTACTCAATAACCAAAAGTCTGTAGCCTCCTTTTGCTCTGGTATTTTATTTAATTCACATGTTTAATCAATAATGTTTTATTGTTAATGTTTAATGTTTTATGTGTCATTCCTAACTGTCACTGTATGTTATATTGTCACTTGTGGGCGGAGCACCGAGGCAAATTCCTTGTACGTGGATACTTGGCCAATAAACCTATTCATTCATTCATTCATATTTTGCTTGGGTAGCTTACACCTCAGCGGTATGAACATTGACTTCTCTAACTTCAAATAGCCCTTGCTTTCCATCCCCTCCCCCTTCCCCGTTCTCCCACCAGTCTTACTTTCTCCGACTACATTCTATCTCTGTCCCGCCCACTCCCCTGACCTCAGTCTGAAGAAAGGTATCGATCCGAAACATCACCCATTCCTTCTCTCCAGAGATACTGCCTGTCCACTGAATTACTCCAGCATTTTGTGTCTACCTAGTGATTTAATAAGCTGCTTTGAAAGGCAACCTGATAGTGTGCAGCTGGAGTACGATCTCAACTGCATCTTTTTGGGGTGCCAGGTTCCATTTTTATATTTAGATGCATTTGTATTAACAGAAATATCTTGCAAGCTTGGGGAATTCTTCTTCAGAATAGTGAACATCTCCTGATGCTTTTTCTTTGGCCATGAGTTATTTATCTGCAACTTTCTATGTGCCTTTTCCTTAACTGTTTAGTGAGGCAGCTTTAATACTGTTACAATTTTTGCTCGAGCTTGAAGGGCATATTTGGCTTGTTTCTAGAGATTGAACAGTATTTTAACAGGTTTGCTACACAGATCTTAACAGGATACCTGGTCCACGAGGGCCTTAGCACATTTCTGAAAACTTTTCGACTTTTTCCCATTATTCTAATATTCCAGTTGACATTGAGATAATCAAAAGCATCCATTATCACCACTCTGCAGTAATTTCTCAGAAGATTTGCTCCTCCATTTTTCATTCAACTTTGGTGTCCTATGGAAGACTCAGTCGTGTGAAAGCTCTTCAACCCCAATTGAATTGATTCAGCGCAACTTCTCAAGGACACTTTTCTTATTTATTTCTCCCACATTTTTTCCCCCCTACCCCTCTTTTTGTGAACATTTACTTTCCATTAGCACCATTGTGGGAAAAGAATATGATAAGAAAGCTTTAACGTTATTTATTTCCATTATTCCATTATTTATTTCCATATATCCATTATTTATTTCTCTACATGGAAATTCCATCGACAGTACCAGGCAAGCATACCATAGGCCTTCTATCTACTTGTGTTAGCACTTTCAGGGAGCCATGGATTTGGACAGCCAGATCCCTCTGTACATCAATGCAGTTAAGGGTCTTGCCATTAACTGTGTACCCCTTAGATTCAACCTCCCAAAGTGCAATGCCTCACACTCGCATGCATGTTGACATTGAACTTGGCACCGATTGTCTAATTTTGAATAATTGAAAATCAAATTAAACCAGCAGTTTACCTGCCCATTGTAAATTGAAGAAATATCCCCTCACCTTCAGTCTGGGCATGTTGTAGCTTTATCTGTACCTGATATAGAACTTGGTATTGAATTCAACAGGTTTAGCTGCCCAATCCTTGCTCTCCCTCCACAAAAGCGGCTGTACCTGTTTGTTTGTTTTGTTCTTTTTTCCAGTTATCTGTTTTTTAAAGTAATTGTTACCTTAACAACTTTGTGTCAGACATTCCCACTATTTTGTCACTTTTTTTCCTCTCCACAAATTCAAACATGCTTTTTCCCCTCATTTTTCTACTTCTGGTGAAGGTCCTTTGATCAGGAGTGTTGACATTATATCTCTACTGATGCAGCTTGCTTCTAGAATTTTCTGTTATTGTTTCAAATTTGCAGCATCCGTAGTTTTTTGTTCCAAACATCATACGGTTGATTTACCCAGGTGTTTCTGAAAGCCCAGATTGATCATTTACCGTAAATCATCAGTGGGAGTTTCCTGAGTTTGCAATGACTTCTTTCCTTCCTACAAGTTGTAGACCAGCAGGGCTTGGTCTTTTCAAACATTATTCTTCTGCTTATAAAAAATTCATACATTTGCAGGCCTGTAATTGAAAATGGTGCATAAAATTGGAAACAGTGTGTCATTTGTTGATGACTAAATGCTGCACATCATGCTCTGAAAGTACGAGAATCTGGGCGCACACTCTGAATGTAATAAAATATCACCAACCAAGCTGCATGAAAATTCAAAGAAAATTAATGGATGAAGCCATTAATTTAATGGTTTCTAACAGCATGGATCACCAAACAATGCCCTGACTCAAACCTCCATGATGACCATTGATCTATGGTCTGTTGCAAATCAATTTCAGTTGCATGGTCGTGGTTTATCATAAAAATGAAAAGAATCTATTTTTCAGCGCCAGCACCAGAGACCCGGGTTCAATCCTGACGTCGGGTGCTGTCTATGTGGCGTTTGCACGTTCTTTTTGTAACCCGGTGGGTTTCATCCGGGCTATTGTGTTTCCATGCGTATCGCAAAAAGACGTGCGGATTTATTGGTAAATTGGCCTCTGTAAAATTGCTCCAAATGTGTAGGGAGTCGACGAGAAAGCGGGATAACATAGAACTAATGTGAGTGGGTGATCAGTGGTCGGCATGGATTCGGTTGGCTGAAGGGCCTGTTTCCATGCTGTATTTCTGAACTAAACTAAACACAATGGGAGTCTGAAGAAGGGTCTCAACCCGAAATGTCACCTATTCCTTCGCTCCATTGATGCAGCCTCACCTGCTGAGTTTCTCCAGCATTTTTGTCTACCTTAGATTTTTCCAGCATCTGCAGTCCTTTCTTAAACAATGGGAGTACTGATCACTCAGGATCACAGCAGTTCAAGAGGACAGCTTCCTTTCACTAAGTAAATTAAAATATAGCGTTTTCTCCTATCTGCCTCCTCTGGTTTTGTTAGGAGTTAGAATTTGGTCTTTATTTTCCATAATTCTTTTTGTCTTTTCAAATGGCTTAGATGCTGTGATATTTTCCTCCTTAGAGGAAAAGAAAGAAAGAACGCATGATTGAACATGTTGCAGCACTCACAGGCATACCTCTGTTAAAAAGTGCTAATATTTTGAATGGAGCTATGAATATTACCATGCTTTTCTTATCATTATTACCATAATTTCTATTGATATTGTCATCCCAATTACGAAACAATCATTGCCATTGTTAATATAATTTATTATCTCTGTTATGTTTGCCATCACAATTGCCATTATTAACATGGTTGCCGCCATAGTTGTCGCCATCTCAGAGGGTTATTGCTAAATTTGGTTTGTTGGGCTGAAAAAGGGTCAGTTTAGTTTAGAGATAGTGTGAAAACAGGTTCTTTGGCCCACCGAGTCGTCTCCAACCAACAATCACCGTACATTAGTTCTATGTCATCTGAGTTTCACATCCTATACACTGGGGGAAATTTACAGAAGCCAATTAACCTACCAACCTGCACGCCTCTGCAATGAAAACTGGAGCACCCAGAGAAAACCTACACGGTCACAAGAAGTGTGTTCATTCTCCGTACATACAGCAACCGTAATCAGGATTGAACCCAGGTCTCTGGCGCTGTAAGGCAGTAATTCTACAGCTGCGCCACTGTGCTGACCCTATTTATTTTAAGGAATATGGGCCAGACGCAGGCAAATATTAGTTTAGAGATGCAGCATGGAAACAGGCCCTTCGGCCCACTGAGTCCGCGCCGACCACTGTGAAACATTAACCATTTTAGTGGTTGATTCTTATGGTAATAATACCTATAAGAACATGGTGGTATTTTGCCGATCTGTACAAACATATAAATTAACATTTTGTGATTGGGCGATGCAGTGGCACAGCTGACTGAGCTGCTACCTCACATCAACAGAGACCCGGGTTAAATTTCTGACCTCAGATGCTGTCTGTGTGAAGTTTGCATGTTCTTCCTGTGATCGCATGGGATTCCTCAAGGTGCACTGGTTTCCTCCCACACTCAAAGAAATGCAGGTTTTTACTAGGTTGATTGGCCTAGAAAATTATCCCTTATGTTTGCTGGATTGGGACTGGATGAGAAAGTGGGTCAACATGGAACTAGTGTGAATGGGTGATTGATGGTGGATGTACAACTGACTCTATGATTCTATTGCTCCACAAGAGGAAATATCCTCTCCACCTTCACCCTGCCTTCACCTCAAAGATTTACATATTTCAATCAAGATCCCTCTTGTTCGTCTGATCTCTGGAGGAATCAGGCAATGGTTTTCTTCAAAAGATAGCCCGCTAATTCCAGACATTAATAAACTTTCTTGCATTAATAGTCGGAGATTTGGGCAAATTAAGTTTATTCCAGACAAGTGTGAGTAGCAATGTTACAAAATTTTGAGATTTAAAAAATAAAGTCTGCAATTTATCCCATCAGATAAAGCATAAAAAGAAGTTTAATTTGACACTTAATTCACTTTCATATCTTCAGTATTAAAAAAGTTATGGCCATTATCATACTCAGAAATTAGCATCTAGTTCCCTATTGCTTTTCCATTGACTTAACACAAAAGCTGTGATCGAGGACAGTTAAAAGCCCATAACTTTCTTAAAAAGTATGATAACTGAAAGAAATTTTCAGTTATTATAGATTGAAGCATTCTGAAACAAATATGAAACAATCTTACTTCGAAGACATGAAAGTAAAGCATATAATTAGTTAGTTACCTAATTGTAGCTAATTACAAAATTCAATTACTAGATCTAAACATCTATCAATTTCGTAAGAATAGATTAACATTTTTAAATAGCCTAAGTGTCCAAATAACATTCACACAATAATTCACAATATAACATAATTTTTAAATCTAATTTTCATGAATTTACAGGCCAAATGGAAGAAATTGAATGTTTAATACCTGTAAATGAATGGGCATTTAATTCATCTTGCGTTGAGGATTTCTGGAACGCGATCTTTTGGAACGTTCATTTGCGGTGAATTTAACCCCGTATTGGCATGAAAAATACTGCCGTTAATTCGGGGAATAAAATCACCGTGTCGCATGAAAAAAAGTGAATTAAAGGCCTCTTAAGCAGAACGTTTTATACATTAAAATAAGGCACATTCGTTTACCTTTCCCTTGTGTGAAATCCGTCCCCGTTGTTGGCGTTGACGCTTCAGAAGATGATTTTTAAAATGATTCCAACGCTGAACTTGTTGGGAGATTTTTTAAACAAACTACGCAAACGGCACCCGGAACGATTCTTTCACAGAGGCTGGTACTCCAACAAAATATAATTCAGGACAAGGAGGAGAAACCCGCGCTTTAACCCCGCCCCCCCTTAAAGGCGCCAAAATCGCGCAGACGGACAGTGGCAGAATTACAGCGCCGCTGAAGGTAAGTATTGTAACATACCTAGTGTGAGTTGATGCACTTTGGGGAGGTCAAGTATAAGAGGAAGTGTCCAGTAAATATTCAGATCCAATGGAACAATGGATGGATCTTGGAATGCAAGTCTATAGTTCCTTGAAAGTGGCAACACATGTTGAATAAGTGGTGAAGAAAGCATATCGCATGCTTACCTTCAATCTTGGGAAAGCTTAAAGGAGATGTCCAAGGAAAGTTACCCAGAGAGTACCTGGAATGGTAGAAGCAGATACAATGACAATGTTTAAGAGGCACATGAAACAGGTTGAGGGAAATGGATAATGTGCAAGCAGATGGGATTAGTTTAGATTGTCATCATGGTCAATCCAAATGTGGTAAGCTGAAGACATTTCTATCCTTGTATGTTGCTTCTATATTGTAACATCCTTCCTTAAATAAGGTGCCCAATGCCATATACTATACTCCAGATATTTCATCGATCCTTTGCAATTATAGTATTGCATTCTTACTTTTGTGTTCAATTCCTGTTGCAATAAAAATAGTATTCTGTTTGCTTTTCTAATTAGTTGCAATGATGCGAGTACACTTTGTGCATCATGCACCAGAACAGTCAAATCCTAACAGTCCAGTAATCTCTTAACCAATTAAATAATATTATTTTTCTGACTAAAATGGATAATCACACAATTTTGTCACATTTTATACTCTGTTTTTTGCCCTTTAATTAACCTATTTATTAATTGCTCTCGTCACAACATTCTTTATTCCCTACCTTTGCATTATTAGCAAACTTTGCAACTTACTTTTGGTGTCTTCATTCATGTCTTTAGATTAATTACAAAAAGTTGAGGCCCAGCACTCATTTCAGTGGCTCACCATTTCGTCCATCCTGCCAACTAGAAAAGGATCCATTTATGCCAACTCTCTGTTTTCCTCCAAGCCAGCCAACTTCTATCCATGCCAATATTTTACATCCTAAATCAAAAGCTTTTAATTTCCAAAGTAACTTTTGATGTAACACTATTAAATGTTTCTGGAAATCTAATACATACATTGGTTCTCCTTTATCCACAGCACATTTTACAATTAAAAGAGTCCCAATACATGGTTAGACATGATTTTCTTTCAGAAAACCACACTGACTGCTTGATTATCTTAAACTTTTCTAGCTGCCTTTTTAAGATTTCAGGAGGCAATGCACCAGGACCTCCAGCCTGCATTACCAACAATTGCTCAGTACCACATTGTTGCTGATTGTAAATTTCCCAGTTCCTCTCTCCGTTCCATTTCTGGATTTACAGTTATTTCTGGGAGTTGACTTGCACCCCTTGATACTGACATGTTGCCTGTTCACTTCCACCGCCATCTATTTTGTTTTAGTTAACAATTCTGTAGATCCACTTTGAAAGCACCAACACTCATTTAACTATTTTCTTATTTTTAAATACCTATGGAAACTCCAGTGGAGGGGGGGGGGAGGGCTTTCTGGAGCGCTGGTATGGGTGCTGTTGGCTGCAGGGACTACTGGTCTCCAGAGGGCTAGTGTGGACATTGTGGGCCAAATGGATTCTTGGGGTGGCAGCTCAGTCCCTCACGCCTGATGTGCTGGCAGCTCACTCACGGCTGGTGGGCTGGCAGTTGTGCAAGGCCACCAAATTCAAATCCATTTTCCTACCATTTCAAGCAGGGTGCAAGGCCACCAAATTCAAGTGCAGTTTCTTACCTCTTCGAGCAGGGTGCAAGGCCACAAAATTCAAGTGCAGTTTCCTACCACTTCAAGCAGGGTGCAAGGCCACAAAATTCAAGTGCAGTTTCCTACCACTTCAGGCAGGGTGCAAGGCCACCAAATTCAGGTTCAGTTTCCTACCACTTCAAGCAGGGTGCAAGGCCACCAAATTCAAATCCATTTTCCTACCATTTCAAGCAGGGTGCAAGGCCACAAAATTCAAATGCAGTTTCATACCATTTCATGCAGGGTGCAACGACACCACATTCAAATGCAGTTTCATACAATTTCATGCAGGGTGCAAGGCCACCACATTGAAATGCAGTTTCATACTATTTCAAGCAGGGTGAAATCACCATAAAAACCACCATAAAACCACACACTCACAGTTCAGTAGACATTCAGTGTGTTCAGTTGATTCACAGCTCAGGCAGAGTCATGACCTCTCCCTCCCCATCATGCAGAGACTGAGGCACACCCACACTTCCGGGTTTTATAATCCCTCCCACCGGAAAAGGTGTGGCCTTCATGGCGTGATTAACAGGACAGAGATTCTCAACATATTTTAAACACAAATAACACTTTTGTTTTTCATTGATGGGAAGAATACTCTGCACCTGATGAGCGGAGGGGAACTGAGTAAGATGGCCAAAAATCACAGTCGTAAGTGGTAGCGTTTTATCTAAAATCAATATAGTGCAAACAGGAAGTTGTCAAGTTTAGACAAACAACCATTTGCAGGCAGTGCCTTTTCACTTCAACCCAAACCCCCCAAACAACCATTTGCAGGCACTGCCTTTTCACTTCAACCCAAACTTCCCAAACAACCATTTGCAGGCAGTGCCTTTTCACTCAACCCAAAACCACCATTTGCAGGCAGTGCCTTTTTACTTCAACCCAAACCTCCCAAACAACCATTTGCAGGTAGTGCCTTTTAACTTCAAACCAACCATATTTTCATTTTCAAACCACATTAAGGGCACTCACAGTTGAGTAGACATGTGTTCAGTGTTATTCAGAGCTCAGAGAGACGTGACCCTCTGGCTTCCTCCATCTTGCAGAGACTGAGTGAGGCACACCACTTCCTGGTTTTATAGTCCCTCCCCCTCCCTCCAGCAGGGGCAGCAGAGAGAATGGCAAAACATTTTAAAACATTAATATCTCTCTGATTTTTCATCGATGGGAAAAATCCTCAGGTCTGGGAAGGCGGAGGGGGGCTCTGAGCGAGGTGGCCAAAAATGACGGCCGTAGGTGACGGCGTTCTCTCTGAAATCACAGCACAGTGAGCCAAAAGTGGTCAAGATCAGACTTTTAGTAATATAGATATATATATATAAGGATTTCACAGTGTATATATATAATATATATACACCGTGAAATCCTGATGTTTGCCTTCCATAGATGAGATCCTGTCCTATAAAATTGCAGTCAGGCAATTAACTTTTAAATAATATTGAGATTATTTTCTGTTATAGAATATTGCAAATTGAACTTCCTAGTTTAAGGAACGTTTGAACTATTTTTAATTTCTCCCATCCTCTACTATTGGGTTAAACATTTTCAGTTGTCACCAGCCTCATCAACAACTTGGCTCTTCTTGTTTGAATCAATGCCGTAGAACCATTTGCAGCAATTCGATGATGTGGGCTTCACAGCCAACCCTGTTGAGTCCATCAATAGACAATTCGTGCAGGAGTAGGCCATTCGGCCCTTCCAGCCAGCACCGCTATTCAATATGATCATGGCTGATCATCCACAGTACCCCGTTCCTGCCTTTTCGCCATATCCCCTGACTCCGCTATCTTTAAGGGCTCCATCTAACACTCTCTTGAAAGCATCCAGAGAATTGGCCTCCACTGCCTTCTGAGGCAGAGAATTCCACAGATTCACTACCCTCTGTGGGAAAAAGTTTTCCATCATCTCTGTTCTAAATAGCTTACCCCTTATTCTTAAACTGTGGCCCCTGGTTCTGTGAATAGCTCGTTCTAAGCTTCCCCCCAGTCTAGTTTCAGTCAATAAGATACTGAGTCAAGCACTTGCGCATCTAAACTTTATTTTGGAAAAACACAATAACAGTTCCCCACTACTATATCTAACCACCGCGGGTTTGGTCCTTGTATCTGCTTGGCCAAGCCCTCCTAGCCTCGTGCAAGCAGAGACTCTCCAAAAGGTCATGCAGTCCTAAGCGTTCTCCCAGAAGATCGACACAGGACCTTGTGGGAGCGGCCTTTTACACGGGGGTGCTCTCTATACAGTCCAATAACAGATATCGATTAACACAGTACATGATAGACATTTCCCTAACCCTATAATACAGTAACCAATACAATGTATTTGAAAGAAATTTCTAGAAAGAAGCAAACAAGAATAAACATTGAAACATGTGCCCTGAGATTCAAACAATTTCTCCAAGGCTGAACAGTTCGACCAATCATCAATTAATAGGATGACCGTCTCGCAACATTATTTATACTGCTTACAATGCCCTTGCAGCGATCCAATCGAAATGATGCATTTAGGGTTCGTTTGCAAAACTGCTATACATTTTTATCAATTTAGGAGATACAAGGAAAACACCTGGAACCCTCACCATCCTGCATACCAGTCTGAGCCTAGACTGGCTGGCGCCATCCAATGGTTAAAGAAATATGACAAGTGCAGGGATCCTCCATTTTATGGGATCTTTAATTTGGCCAGTATTAACAGTTCTGGACTCCCCCAACATTGGCGATGTGTAGGCTTGGATCCATGGTATAATCCCTTTGTTTCACTCTTCTCAGCCACAGATAAATAATCCCAATCCAAGCATAATTTCAATCCAGTTCGGAAATTCTTACTTACCAAACCAATCTGTGGAGCTGAAGCAACAGCTAAAACTTTTGACAAAACCATAAATATTCCCTCTCCTTGTCATGTGCCACAAACACAGCCAGAAACAGAACAGAATTTTAATTTTTTTTGTCCGAGATCATGGATAGGCTTGTTTAGTTAATTTAATTTAGAAATACAGTGTGGATACAGGCCTTTCGGCCCACCGAGTCCACGCCGACCAACAATCACACACACACTATCTTATACAGTAGGGATAATTAACAAAGTGAATTAACCTATAACCTGTACTTCTGTGGAATGTTGGGAGGAAACCAGAGCACCCAGAGAAAATCGGAGACCGACGGGATCACAGGGAGAATGTGCAAACTCTACACAGACAGCACCCATAATCAGGATCGTACCCGGGTCTCTGGCGCAGTAAGGCAGCAACCCTCCCGCTGCACCACTGCGAGTGATTTCTTGTAATCACTATGATTGAGCTATGAAAAATCTGTATTATAAGATTTCCCTATTCTTTTTCAATATAGCCATTTTTTGAGAATCTTGTTCCAATAATAACATTTCCTGGCAGGGAAGTTTAATGTTTTTATCAAAATTTGGACATAATCAATTCCACGTGCCTTTAAAACACTTATGAATTGAAATGGAGTTTTGACTTTGCCAGTCATGAGATTCTGAAACCTAACTCAAGTCACTGGCTCAGAAATTCTTTACCACTGGAAATCAGTGATTCAGCAAAGGGGCAAACCAATTTTGTCTGAGACAAAGGGGAACAGTGGTTCAATAGTGCTTTATTGTCACATAAGCAATGTGCAAACGCACAGTGAAATTATTTTCTTACAAACAGTCCTGTAGAGTATTGCCATACCCTGATCAGAGATTGTACAGAAATTGTCCACTTAGCCCGCATGCAAAAAGCGCCTTGTCTTGGTGCCATTTTCCAAATCCAGTCCATACTTGAGTGGTTTCTCCAGCATTTTTGTGTACCTTTGGTTATAAGTACTGTTCGATCCAGACAAGCCCCAGGCGGATGCGGGTCTGTAGCCAATGCCTTCCTTGGTCGACTAGCAACCGACATCCTCTCCTCACCCGTCCACCTTTGTGCCCTGGAGGTAACTCCCACAGCTGACCTTGAAGGCGTGGTAGGTCAGACCCCAGTTCCCTCTCCTCTCCAATCACGTCCGTCGTCGTCGCTGGCTCCATCCATCTTTGGTGGATGAGCAGCAGTGGCTCGGCGGGTTCCCTCTTTCAGACCGCGGTCCAACGAACAGGGGCAGGCTTGGCCACTACCCCCTGCAAGCCACTGTCCGCTGGGTCTTGCGGTCCTCCGCGGCCCCCCGCCTCGGAGGCTTCTCCTGTAGGCCACGGCTCCCTACAGTTACCCAATATTAAAGATGACACTCCTAATTGTTGCGAAACTCGGGAATTCAAAGTGAATCTATACAGGGATTATTTATTAGTTCAAGCTCAATGTCCCAGCTTGGTGGAAACTTCAAAAGCAGTGGTTTTCACTGAAATTCTGCATCGAATAGTGGCTTCCATTTGAGGTAGCTTTGGGTTTGATTGGCTGCAATGATGACATGTAGTGGATAGTATGGTATTGTAGTTCTGGAGATGGCCAAGAAACACTTTAAAGAAATAAGGAGGCAAGATGGGAGACATCTGGACCGTAAGCTTGATGGTTACTTCACTGCCAGACTCACAGTCAGTGAATTGAAGAAGAACAGCCTGGTTCTGATGAAGGGCCATTGACTGAAATATTCACCGTTTCTTTCTTCTCAATGCAATCTGCCATACTGAGTGCTTTTAGCATTTCCATTATATTTTCAGACTTCCAGCATCTGTAGTTTGTTGGCTTTTCAATTTCCCTTAAATTTTATTGGTCTGTAAAGAATGTTCCTAAATTCCTGGTCCATGCAGCTTCTGCAGTGTGTGTACATGCTTAGATGTTGCTGCAGGGTTGTCAAATCTGCTTTGCATCCCCACAATCATTACTGCTGCACAGCCTGCAGCCTCTGTGTTTCTGAACCACATGCACGGAGGATACCAATAATATTTCTTGCATGTTTGCAGGAGAAAATTGATTGATTTTGCATCTGTTGTGTAGCATATTAAAGCTGTGGCTCTGTATCAGAATTTCAACAGCCGAAGAAAAGCAGAGGTGGAAAGTTTTTTTTAATATGGCTGAAGTTTTTGCGGGCATCTTCAGCCATTCATTACTGAGGTCTGAGGTTCCCACTTTGTTTAAGAGGGCATCAACAATGCTGATGCCCAAGAAGAGTAAGGTGACGTGCATCCATGACTACCGATTGGTGGCACTAACATCCGCGGTGAAGATGTGCTTTGAGAGGTTGATTATGGTGTATGTCGACTCCTATCTTAACAAGAACCTCGACCCATTACAATTTGCCTACCACCACAACAGGTCAACGGAGGATTCGATCTCACTGGCTCTCCACTCTCCACCGGACAATTAAAACACATACGTCAGGCTATTTTTCATTGACCATAGCTCGGCATTCAACACTATCATCCCCTCCAAGTTGGTTACCAAGCTCACGGAACTGCGGCTCTGTACAGGACCCTCGCCTTCCTCACCAACACACCTTCCTCACCAACAGACAGTACAAATTGACAGCAAAACTTCCAGAACAACAACCTGGTTCTCAGCGTCAGTAAGACCAAGGATCTGATTGTGGACTTTAGAAGAGGAAGGTCGAGGATCCACCAACCTGTCTTCATCGACGGGATGGTGGTGGAGAAATTCAAAAGCTTTAAATTCCTGGGAGTGAATAACTTTGAAGATCTGTCCTGGACACAGCACATTGATGCAATCATAAAGAAAGCCCATCAATGCCTCTACTTCCTGAGAAAATTGAGGATTGGTATGTCAACATATACTCTTTTGAACTTCTATGGATGTACAGTAGAGAGCATATTGACTGGTTGTATCATGGCCTGGTTTGGTAACTTGAATACCCAGGAATGAAGAAGATTGCAAAAAGTGGTGAGCGCTGCCTAATCCATCACAGGTACTGACCCCCCATAGCATCGAAGGGATCCACAGAAGTCCCAGCCTCAAAAAGGCAGCCAGCATCATCAGAGACCCATACCACCCTGGTCACACACAATTTCTACCCTGCCTTAAGGAAGAAGGCATAGGAGCCTGAAAACTGTAACGTCCAGGTTCAGGAACAGCTTCTTCCCTACAACCATTGGGCTATTAAACAATACAACCTCCAAATAGGCTCCAAACTACAAAAACTTGGGGCATTATTTTTGACTTTGCACTATTATTGTTTGTGTATTTGTTTTTTTGTATACTGTTTTTATGTTTATTATATGTTTTCAGAGTACTATGTTTCCATATCTGATGTGCTGCTGCAAGGAAGAATTTCATTGTTCCATTTCAGGACGTATGGCAATAAATGACTCTTGACTGTTGTCTTGACTCTTACAAGATCTGGAATGTATCACTTGGATTGACACGTATTTTCCAGTCCTTTGCAGAATAAATTTGGGAGTGCGGTGACTACAGCCAATTAGTGATTCAGCCCTAGTGCTTACACCAGGATTGACAGTGCTTAACAATGCTGACCTGGTGAGGTTTGCAATATCAGTGGGAAGCGAGTTTAATAGCATCAGGTCAGTTGATGCAGTCACCACTTTGCATACATCCCTGGTGTTGCTTGCCCATACTCTCTATTTCCCCATTAACTCCTGAATCCCACGCCAAGGGCTGCCAGGCTCAAACTCTCTGATCCATCATCCTCCTGAATAGGTGGCAAACATGTAAATGTTACCTCTTTGGTTGCTTAGGCCTGGCCAAAATCACATAAGCAAAGTACGCATTCACTCTTGTGGGGGGCACTATGGCAGGAACACGGCCCTAATCTGGGGAATCTCCACACTAATAATATTTGCAGATCACAGTTCAGGTCCAACATGTCCTATAATTCCTTTCAATAAGCCTTTCAATAACTTTCTGGGAAAAGTGTTCATGTTTTCCATTCTTGTTAAGCAAAGTATTATGTTTTTATTTACAGTAAGACCAGCTCTTTTTATCCAAATGTGAGCGCAAAAGTTAATAATGTATGCTTCAAGGATTAATAAACTATCAATGAGATGCTTGTTGTCAAAACATAGTTGTAAATCAAATGGGATTTTAGCCATTGTTGAAGAGAAAATTCCACGGAATAGGCTCTTTGTACATTGTCTTGTTGGGAAACTACCAGCCAGGTTCTGTATTGGCTGTACTAACTTTCTGTTCTACTGGATGATTATTTTGTGAAGTTTGCCAATACGCTTTATACATGCATGTATGCCAGGGAATGAGAGAATGGGTCTGTCCCTCAATTGATGTGAATACTGATTGATTATCCATTTTAAAGGGCTGTGTGGCCCTGTAACAGAATTTCATGCCATTGTAAAAAAGCAAATGTATGTATTTTTCAATACTTTTGAAATTTGATTGGCAAAATGACTGGGATCACAAACTGGCTCAAAGTATAATAAGCTGGACCATGCATCATATTAATAAGTGAATAAGCATTATCCATTTTCTGGGTCTTTTGTTTTGTTTTTACAGTGACTTTACTTTTGGGGAACTCATTAGCACCAAAACTTGTAACCAAAGGCATCCATCTAATCTTATTTCTATACAGAAAACCCTTGTTATTATAATGTATTTCGATTACAGCTGACAGACCTTCCAACCTTCACTTCCAGGCTGGGCTGCCGACACCATCCCTGGCCTCCTCCGCCTCCCCAGCCGCTTCTAGCCCGGGCTGCCGACGCCAACCCCAGCCTGTACCGTCACCCTGGCCACTTCCAGGCCGGGCTGCCGACATCTCCAGCCTGCTCCGCCTCCCCAGCCACTTCCAGGCCAGACTGCCGACGCCATCCCTGACCTGTACTGTCTCCCCAGCCACTTCCAGGCTGGACCCACTGTTGCCACCGCTGGCGCATGCAGATGCCTTGGCCGCGCATGTGACCCTCTCCGCCACCGCTGATGCTTACCTGCACCCCGGCTGCCGTTGGGCCACGCCCAATGACTCCACTGATGCTCGCCTCTCCCCCAGCTGCCCACAGGCCGGGGCTGTCAACTCACCTGGATTCCAGGCCCAGCTCCAGCTCCAGCTCGACTCGAAATGTCACCTTTCCATGTTCTCCAGAGATGCTGCCTGACCTGTTGAGTTACTCCAACAACTTGTGTATTAACTAGTTTCCTCAGTTCCTTGTTTCTACTCCCCCCCCACCCCCCCAATGACCCGTTATATTGAAGCCTTACTGTATTTGTTAAAAAAATTAATGGATCTATCTTTTCCAAATTATTCTAAATTTAACATTCAACCCCTCATTATGTAGATATTAGAAGAACTTTATCACATTTTTCATTTAGCAAGAATCACATGAAATGATAGGTGATTGTGGATGCGCAAGGATATGAAGGCTAAGAAAGGTTGGAATACAGTGATTTTAGTATTGAGAGTATTTAGTATAGTAAATGAGAATTTCAGAATTAAACTTGATCGGTAGAAGCTTGTTCATAAGCAGACATTGTAATAGAATCAGCATTGTTCTCTGGATCAGAAATGTAATTCCTTTGAAATTGTGCACTGCCATATTACATATATCACTAGAGATGAATTTCTACTCCAATATCTCTTTGTTGCTTATGCCTTCCTTTATTATGCTTTTTAATTAGTTTAAGTACTTTGTCAAGTCCATCCTTTAAATTAAACTGCTTTGTCATTGAAAGCAGAATTTAATTAGGTAATGACATAGATTTTGAACTTTACGCTCCTAATTTAGTCCGTGTCAGATCTAGGAAGCTAACAGCTTTCAATAAAATTTAATTTAAAATAATTTTTCAGAATTATTCAATAATTGAGTGAAGGTGAAAGAGCTTTTTATAGATGTTGTGATTATGAAGCTCTGAGGAGTAACACCAGTAAAACAACAACCTATGGAAAAAAAGAATTAGATCTTCATTTGCTTTGGAATACAAGCTGTTTATGGGTTTAATTATAATTTAATCTCAATACAAGACAAATTCTAGTGCAGATTTACAGGACTTCAGACCAATCCAGGCCTCTGAATGCCTGAGCTATGGACACCCCTGCATATGAACTAGTTTCCATAATATTAAGTTCCAAAGTTCGATCTACATACATACATTAATTCCGAAGAATGGCATAACTAGTTTCCCCTCTTTCCAGTTGTAGTAATTTTTTTCCAGTGCTTTTAATACCATTCCATACAATACTGTGGAGGCATGGTTACCATATTGCAGGCCCGTACGAAGCTTTTCAAAAAGTGGGGTGGCATGACAGGATTTGCAGAACCAGGGTTGGTTTACAGGGCAAGGCCAACGAATGCCGTTGCATTAGTAGTAGTGGTAAATGGCAATATACATTCAGGAGCTCCTGTTCCGTTGGTTTGCACAAACCGCAAGCATTGCCACTTTCATTTTACTGCACATCTTGTATGTATATGTGACAAATAGACGACTTACCTTGACTTGACGACAAGTGATTTCCTGTTGTTCACAAACAAGGCACAAGGTAGGCAAAAGACGCCATCCACATGATCGCTATATACAAGCCAGGGATATGTTCGAAACCAGTCAGGGTTAAATATTCGCCAGCATCCATTCTTATACAAGGCACCATATTTGTATGTTGGACCCAGTTTAAAGTGATTCTGTATGAGGTACAGCTTCTGAGAGGTTGGCAATGGCTTTAGCAGCTTCTTCATTAGTTGTGGTAGAATTAAGGAGAACTAGATCAAGTGCAGACCCGTTGGGTCAGAGGAGGGGGGAGAGGAGCGAGAGAGGTGGGGGAGAGAGAGAGAGGTGGGGGAGAGAGAGAGAGGAGGGGAGAGAGAGAGAGAGGAGGGGGGGAGAGAGAGAGAGAGGAGGGGGGAGAGAGAGAGAGAGGAGGGGGGAGAGAGAGAGAGAGGAGGGGGAGAGAGAGAGGAGGGGGGAGAGAGAGAGGAGGGGGGAGAGAGAGAAGGGGGAGAGAGAGAGAGGAGGGGGAGAGAGAGAGGAGGGGGAGAGAGAGAGAGGAGGGGGAGAGAGAGAGAGGTGGGGGAGAGAGAGAGAGAGAGAGAGAGAGAGAGAGAGAGGGGTGGGGAGAGAGATAGAGAGGTGGGGGAGGGAGAGAAAGGAGGGGGGCGAGAGAGAGAGAGAGGAGGGGGGAGAAAGGAGAGAGAGGGGGGGTCGCAAGGTTTTTATCAAAGGACTTGCGAGCAGCGTGACTGGTAGCATGTTGGGTTTGCAGCGGGAGGGAGGGAGGGGCAGCCATGTTCTACCATCGGGCGGGGGATACGGAAAGGGTTCAGAAGCCGGTGGCCTCCGGTGACCAGCTGTAACCTGCTGTGACCTCCCGATCTGCAGAACGCTCGTTCTTTCTGCGCATTTGTATGGGGGGGGGGTTGGAGCGGGCGGACGTGGGTGTCCAGCTGCGGGAGGCATGGTACGAGCGTACTTGAGCGGGGGGGCGGGCCAGGGCCAGGTGGGCCTCGATTGCTGGGCATGTGGGTCAGTAAAACACCGAGTCCAGCACTGGATCAACTAAAGGGCCTGTCCCACTGCGGTGACCTAATTTGCGAGTTTAGAAGCGTTTGCACTCGACTCAAACTTGCAGCATGGTCGACACATGGTCCTATGAGGTCTATGTAACTCTCCTTCATGCTCGAGAGAAGTTCGAGCTAGAATTTCATTGTCCTATTTGGGACACATGACAATAAACTCTCTTGAATCTTGATTAGATTATAGCTATTGACAGTTCCCGAACCCAATCACAAAATTCACCATTACATTGTTTCTACAGAAAGTTCTAGCAGGAAGACAGTTTACAAAAGAATAAAAACATTTCTCCAGGTAGTATAAACAATTTGAACAAGGCTTCACACTTCACAAGATAACAGCACAAACAATCTGCAACATAATTAACAATACTTTACAACACCCCACTATCTGACCAAACCTAATCATGCATATGCAACACCTCTTAGCTCTTCTACAAAACCCTCATACATATAAACAAAAGGAGAGACATTTGGACCTCGCCTTATCCTCAACTTCCATCTAGGGTCCAGACTCCTTGGAGCGTGACTCACAGCTTGCAACCTTCCACAGAAAGTGGACAAACAGGCTTTGCAAATACAGAGATTCTCCATTTTGTGACATATTTTATTTGGCCAATATTATCATTAACAGGACGTAAGACATTACATGTATTCAAAAAATATTTTACTGATAGGCTGCATATATGTGAAGTTTTCACAATTCTTGTAAGAACTCATGATATAGAATCATAAAACGTTTGTTTTTTACTGCACCAAGGAGATCTTCCAACTCCATCTTCTGCCTAGCTTCCACAGCAGCAACATCATCAATGGACTGCTGCATTACTGCAGACAGACAGATCCATGATGACCATGAAAACATGCAGATTTTTGTAATATTCAAATTATATTAAAAATATGCTGCAAAAAGAGTCACAAACTTTGGAATTCATATTTTTCAGTATTGTTATCAAGGCAAAGAAAGCAGTTCCAATTGTTTGATATTATTTGATATTATTCATGAGGAAAAATTATAATAGCTCTAAAACCTACCTCAATTTTACAATCTCATTAAAGATATTCCCCTTTCCCTTTCCCTCTCCCCTCCCCCATCTCTCTCTCCCTCCCCCTCCCCCTCTCACATCCCCCCCTCTTTCTGGCGGGGGGCGAAGATGAAGGTGGCGTGGGCCGGGGGGGGGAGATGAAGGTGGCGTGGGCTCAGCCGGGGGGGGGGGGGGAGATGAAGGTGGCGTGGGCCCAGTGGGGGGGGGGATGAAGGTGGCGTGGGCCCAGTGGGGGGGGGGATGAAGGTGGCGTGGGCCCAGCGGGGGGGGGGGGGAGATGAAGGTGGCGTGGGCCCAGTGGGGGGGGGGATGAAGGTGGCGTGGGCCCAGTGGGGGGGGTGGGGGGAGATGAAGGTGGCGTGGGCCCAGTGGGGGGGGGGGGGAAATGAAGGTGGCGTGGGCCCAGTGGGGGGGGGGATGAAGGTGGCGTGGGCCCAGTGGGGGGGGGGATGAAGGCGGCGTGGGCCCAGTGGGGGGGGGGATGAAGGTGGCGTGGGCCCAGTGGGGGGGGGGAGATGAAGGTGGCGTGGGCCCAGTGGGGGGGGGGGGGGGAGATGAAGGTGGCGTGGGCCCAGTGGGGGGGGGGGGAGATGAAGGTGGCGTGGGCCCAGTGGGGGGGGGGGGAGATGAAGGTGGCGTGGGCCCAGTGGGGGGGGGGATGAAGGTGGCGTGGGCCCAGTGGGGGGGGGGGATGAAGGCGGCGTGGGCCCAGCGGGGGGGGGGAGATGAAGGTGGCGTGGGCCCAGTGGGGGGGGGATGAAGGTGGCGTGGGCCCAGTGGGGGGGGGGAGATGAAGGTGGCGTGGGCCCAGCGGGGGGGGGGGGAGATGAAGGTGGCGTGGGCCCAGTGGGGGGGGGGGATGAAGGTGGCGTGGGCCCAGTGGGGGGGGAGATGAAGGTGGCGTGGGCCGGGGGGGGGGGAGATGAAGGTGGCGTGCGGTCGCACCCCGTGCACCCCCCCTTCAGACGGCCATGTATTGTGTATTTCCGACATGTTCAAAATTGACTTAAGGATGTCTGTAAAAGTGAAACCACTTTGTTATTTAAGGATAACCTACAATGGAATATGTTATAAAACATCGAACAGTACAGCACAGGAATGGGCCTTTAGGCCGAAAATGTGTGTGTGGAACATGATGTCTGGTTAGCACAAAGTGCTGGAGTGATTCAAAGGGTCAGGCATCATCTCTGGAGAAAAAGGATAGGTGACGTTTTGGGTCAGGACCCTTCTTCAGATGAAAAGTTCTGATGGGAGGAGTTGAAGAGCTTAGACAGGTACATGGATAGGACAGGTTTGGAGGGATATGGACAAGCGCAGGCAGGTGGGACTAGTGTATCTGGGACATGTAGGCCGGTGTGGGCAAGTTGGGCTGAAGGCCCAATACAGTTTCCGCACTGTTTCACTATATGACTCTGTGACTCTAAGAGCTGGAGGTGAGAAAAGACCAAGACCAATCAGGACCAGAAACTAAATACCTCAGGCAGGGTGGTGCCCTGGTTGACCCATTGTTGGCTGGGGAAGGTGAACTCAAGAGGGATATAACGTGAAGAGCTGAGGGACTGGTTAATCAGTTAGAGGGGGAGGAAAGGGACCATGGTGGAGAGAAGGGGAGTGTTGGTAGAAGTTACCTAGAAGTTAGGTCGAAAGTAGGTAGAAGTTGACACCAAAGTGGGTGGTATTGTAGATAGTGGTTGTCAAAAATTGCAATATGGTCTTGATCGGTTGGGCAGATGGACTGAAGAATAGTTGATGGAATTTAATACAGAGAAATGTGAGGTGTTGCATTTTGGGATGTTCAACATGGGCAGGACTGACACAGTGGATAGTTGGGCTCTAGGGAGTGTTGTAGAGGAGTGCAGTTACAAAGATCTGTTGAAAGTGGTGTCGCAGGTAGCTGGGCTCGAAATTTCCTTTCACGCAGGTGACAGGGGTGTGAGATGTTCTGGCATCAGTGGTTCTTGATTTTAGATATTACTTTTTTCTCTACTTCCCGCATTTTAGCTTCCTCATATGAACAAGCTGAGTATCTTATTGTGCATCTTATTAAAGATGACAATCTTATTGTCAATTTGAAAACAGATAAAACAGGTTGGGGCAGCACAGTGGCACAGCGGTAGAGTTGCTGCCTTACAGCGCCAGGGAGCCAGGTTCGATCCTGACTATGGGTGCTGACTGTATGGAGTTTGCACGTTCTCCCTGGGACTGCGTGGGTTTTCTCCGGGTGCTCTGGTTTCCTTCCACACTCCAAAGACATAAACGTTTGTAGGTTAATTGGCTACCACAAATAGTAAACTGTCTCTTGTGTATAGGGTAGTGCTAGTGATCGCTGGTCAGCATGGACTTGGTGGGCCGAAGGGCTGTATCTCTAAAGTAAACTGAACTGAATGTTATGGAACACAGATTATAGGCTTAGCAGCTATATTTTGTGAAAAGTCTGGATGTTGAGCGGGACCAAAGTTTTCTCTTTGACTATGCTAAAATGATAAGACTTCAACACAATGCAGACTGATAAATTGTGCATTCTTCAAGGTGATTTATTTGGATGAATTGATAAATTAAGATAATTTCCTCTCTCAGATGGGTGGAAAAGAAACATGATTACATCTTGTAGAAGGAAAAAGGATATATTTCGTATGTCATAGAATATAGAACAGAAAAAGTACAGAAACAAGCCCTTTAGACCACGATATCTGTGCTGACCATGATGCGAAATGAAAGTAATCCCATCAGCGTGCACATGGTTCATATACTCCATTCCCTGCTAATCATGTGCCTGCCTAATTTCCTCTTAAAAATTGCTATTGCATCTGCGTGCACCAATCTGGGCACCCATCACTCTCTGTGTAAAAATGATGGCTCATACAATTCCTTTAAACTTCCCCCTCAGTTTATAGCTAAGCCTTTTAGTATTTGACATTTGCAAGCTGGGAAAAATGTCTGACTGTCTACCCTATCTATGCCTCTCTTAATCTTACATGTTTAAGAGATGTTTACAATACTTGCTAGAATTTAGGAGATTGAGAGGGGATCTTATAGAAACTTACAAAATTCTTATGGGGTTGGACAGGCTAGATGCAGGAAGATTGTTCCCGATGTTGGGGAAGTCCAGGACAAGGGGTCACAGCTTAAGGATAAGGGGGAAATCCTTTAAGACCGAGATGAGAAAAAACGTTTTCACACAGAAAGTGGTGAATCTCTGGAACTCACTGCCACAGAGGGTAGTTGAGGCCAGTTCATTGGCTATATTTAAGAGGGAGTTGGATGTGGCCCTTGTGGCTAAAGGGATCAGGGGGTATGGAGAGAAGGCAGGTACGGGATACTGAGTTGGATGATCAGCCATGATCATATTGAATGGCGGTGCAGGCTCGAAGGGCCGAATGGCCTACTCCTGCACCTAATTTCTATGTATCTATGTATGTTTCATTCAAGTCTCCCCACAACCTCTGACATTCCAGAGAAAACAATCTGAGTTTGTCTAACCTTTCCTTATAACTAATTCTCTCTATTCCAGGCAACCTCTTCTGAGCCTCTTCTGCACACACTCCAAAGTCCCCACATCCTGTATTGTGGCGATCAGAAATACACAGTACTCCAAATGTGGCTTGACCAAAGTTTTATAGAGTTTTATGACTTGCCAACTTTTAATGAAGGCAAGCAGGCTATGTGCCTTCTTTATCCGTTCCCTACCCATCGGTGTTGCCACATTCAGGGAGCTAGGACTTGCGCCTCAAGATCCCTCTGTACTTTAACTCTATAAAGTCATGCCTCCACCTGCTTTGCTCCAGGGAAAACAGTCCCAGCCTATCCAACTCAAGATCTCCAGTCTAGGCAATGTCTTTGTGAATCTTTTCTGCCTCCTCTATGGCTTAATCACATTCTTCCTGTGGCATAACAACCGGGGTTCCATGCCGAACTCCAAGGGGGTCTAATCAATGTGTGTCGTGACGTCCCAACTGCCACAGTCAATTTAAGGCAACCGGGCCATTCGACTCCTTCACCTCCCTGTATATCAGTGTTGCCTCTCTCAGGGAAACGTGTAATTCTACCCCTCGATCTCTCAGCATGGGCAGCATAACACCATACTGACAATCCCTAATCAGTTCTTGACTAGGACTTTATTTTTTTGAAGCATGAAATGGAGCCAACGAGATGTCATATGATCTTAAATGTGTGTGCGGAACATTTTACAGGTTTCTCACTCTTTTTGCTTCACCTTTCTGCAGTTGGGAATTTTGCTCAAATTCTAAACCTTGGACACTGTTCACAATGATATTGCTCAGTTTAGTTTAGTTTAGTTTAGAGATACAGCGCGGAAATAGATCCTTCGGCCCACCAGGTCCGCGCAGACCAGCGATCCCCACACATTAACACTATCCTACACACCCACTAGGGATAATGTTTACGTTTACCAAGCCAATTTACCTACATACCTGTACGTCTTTGGAGATCAAGGAATATCTGGTGCTTTGAATTCTCTTCAGAGCAGATTTACAGTAAAGAGGCCACATGCTGAAGCTATGCAAGAGCAGTTTGCAGCATTGCCAGGTAGCTTTCTCATAGATTTATTTACTGTGGTCAGTCAGTCAGACTGCTATAGAAGCTTTCTCTTGATATAATTGCAAATCAGACATTTTGCCTCTAAAGCATTAGTTTTAGAGATACAGCGTTGAAGCGGGCCCTTCAGCCCACTACGTCCGCACCAACCAACAATTCCCATACACTAGCACTAACTGACACACTAGGGACAATTTACAATTTTTACTGAAGCCAATTAACTTACAAACCTGTATGTCTTTGAAGTGTGGGAGGAAACCGGAACACCCTGTGAAATCCCACACGGTCACGGGAAGAACGGACAAACTCCGTACAGACAGCACCTGTATTCAGGATCAAACCCAGGTCCCCACATTTAACTTCCTATTGGATACAGAGAAGGCCACAGAGGCGTGCGGAGGGGGGCAATTTTTCATTCTTGACCAGGACGGTTCTTTCAGCAATGAGGTGCAGAAGGTATTGTGATGTGGTGGTATATGGAACAAGCTGCCAGAGGACATGTATTACAATATAAAAAAGACATTTGGACAAATATATAGGCAGAAAAGATTTAGAGTAATGTGGGTCAAATGGGATTAGTTCACGAAGGCAGCTTGGACGACCAGGACCAGTTGGTTTGAATGACCATATTCTGTGCTGTATAACTCTATGATTCCAGTCCAATTACATTGTAAATGACATTCAGATTAAAAATATTAATTTGAGGAGATGGGTTAGCCCTCAGTCTTAAAATGAGAAGGATCTTTATTACCAAATGCTCTTTGATTAATGGCGTATTAATGGTAAAGTCATTTTGTTACTTATGAATAAAGTTCAGAACCAGTTCTTATTATCTGTGGACTTACGTATTCCTTTTATTCCAGATTATCTTTGAGAAGTCTTCTCATATGCTTTAAGTTTCTTAAGTCAATTTTTTTTTAATTTACAGCGGGAGGTGAAGGATGTGATTGCACCAATTGTCTTTGAAGTAACCTACAGCTTGGGCAAGCATATAATTGGTGACCAGTCTGTGAAAGAGCTTCCAGCATTAAAACCAATCTTGCGTTGGAAGAAAGGTCATAAACTGGCTCAGCGAAACCAGGTAAAATTTAAGATTGAAATGTTCGAATGCAGCAATAGCAAATATCATTGTTTTTTTCCAAAACATTACTATAGTTTTCCCAAAATGAAACTAATGCTCTGAACAGTATTGCACTGTGAATGGTGACTGGTAGCCAATCTGCTGTAACCTGTTAAGGGCTGTGATAACACTTTTATGTCCAAACAGTGGTGCAGGTATTTGAGCTGGTGCGTCACAGGTTCTGGGAACCCGGTTCAATCCTGTGTAGTTTGTGATTATGTTTTCCCTGTGCCTGCATAGGTTTCTACTGGGTGCTCCCTTTTCCACATCCCCAAAACATGCAGGTTGGTAGGTTAACTGGCCACTGTAAATCGTTCCTGGTGTGCAGATGAGTGGTAACATTGGGGGTGGCTTGTGGAAATGTGGGGAGATCTTGGAATGCAGGTACATAGTTCCTTGAAAGTG
This sequence comes from Malacoraja senta, assembly GCA_038087875.1. Classification (NCBI taxonomy): domain Eukaryota; kingdom Metazoa; phylum Chordata; class Chondrichthyes; order Rajiformes; family Rajidae; genus Malacoraja; species Malacoraja senta. Next base: position 14,546,782 of record CM075977.1, read on the forward strand.
TTGTCACAGGTAGATAGGATGGTCAAGAAGGCTTTCTGCCCATTTGCCTTCATTCAGGGTTTTGAGTATAGAATTTGGGATGTTATAGTTGTACAAGATGGTGGTGAGGGCTTCATCTGGGAGTACCAATATGGCTGTATGGATCTGACGGCATTTTCCCATTCTACTGAAGCACCTTAATATGGGTTTTGCTATCTGTATGCACTACAAGTTAAAGCAGTAAACAGTGTGGTATTGATAGTGGATAAAGAAACCACTATCGTCCCTTTCACAAACTCCACCATGAGGCCACAGTTTGTAGTACTGTGCTTTGTTTTGGTCACCCTGCTGTAGTTAAACTGGAAAGAGTGCAGAGAAGATTTACAAGGATGTTGCCAGGGCTTGAGGGCCTGAACTGTAGGGAGAAGTTAGATAGGCTCAGACTTTATTTCTTGGAGTGCAGGATGAGGCGTGATTTTATCAAGGTGTACAAGATCATGAGGGAATAGATAGTGTAGATGCACAGAGTCTTTTATTCAGTGTAGGGACATCAAGAACCAGGGGACAGGTTTAAGTTGAAAAGGGAAACATTTAATAGGAACCTATTAAATAGGTAACTTTTTCCACACAGAGGGTGGTGGATATATGGAATGAGCTGCCAGAGGTGCTGGTTGAGTCGGGTACTATAACAACAGTTAAAAGGCATTTGGACAGGTATATGGATAGGAAAGGTTTAGAGGGATATGGGCCTAATGTGGGGAGGTAGGATGTGTACATGGGGTATCTTGGTCAGCATGGGCAAGTTTTCCTGAAGGGCCTGTTTCCATGCTGTATGATTCTATGATTCTAATAAAATAGTTCAGGATAGGATTAATGTAAACACATGTGCCTGATGGCTAGTGCAGGATGGACCAAAGTGCCTGTTACTGTGATGCATCTTCATTGATACCATGATCTATGAAAAATGTGCAAAATCATTGCACATAATAATAATAATAATAATAATAATATCTTTTATTGTCATTTATATGCACATAATAATAATAATAATAATATCTTTTATTGTCAGTGCACGTCAGTGCAACGAGATTTAGTATGCAGCTCCACTGATTAACTTGATGTTCTTCAATTTAAGTTTCATTTTCCAATGATTACATTTTGACTATAATTTACATATATTTTGGTGGATATTGTTTACAAATTAAGAGCTTACAAAGACTTTGAGAAGTTGAAGGATTAATGAAAATATCACTTTAATAACCAGTCTATGCAATCCTTTGCCGTTCACGCAAATTCAAAACTTGGCACAATTGGATGGAATATGGGCCAACCATTTTATTAACTTATGAACTGATGAATCAAGGCATTTAAGTACTGAAAATAATATGGACAGTTTGTACAATGGACTACTTTTAGCCCTGATAGGTGATTAGATGATGAAGGTGAAAGGTCTTGATTCATCAGTTCATAAGTTCGAGGAGCGGAATTAGGCCATTCGGCCCATCACGTCAACTCAACCATTCAATCATGGCTGATCTATCTTTCCCTCTCAACCCCATGCTCCTACCTTCTCCCCATAACCCCTGACACCTGTACTAATTAAGAATCTGTCATTCCCCATGGAAAAAATATCCATTGACTTGGCCATCTGTGGCAATGAATTCTACAGATTCACCACCTTCTGACTAAATAAAGTCCTCCTCATCTCCTTTCTGAAGTAACATCCTTTTATTCTGAGGTTATGGCCTCTGGTCCTAGACACTCCCACTCAAGAAAACATCCTCTCCACCTCCACTCTTTCCAAGTGTTTCACTTTTCGATAAGTTTCAATGAGGTCCCCCCATTTCCATCTAAACTCCAGGGACAATTCATTTAATATCTCCCCCATTGACTGTGGTTCTACACAAAGACTGGCATGCTGATCTTTGAATGGCCCTATCTTCAGGTTACTAGAAAATCCATTTTAATTGCAATTGCTCCTTTCTTCTTTGACCCCAGCTCCAGTATTTAATAATACTGCAGTATAAAGTGGATAAATGTGCGATTATCCACTTTGGTGGCAAGAACAAGAAGGCAGATTATTATCTGAATGGTGTCAGATTAGGAAAAGGAGAGGTGCAACGAGACCTGGGTGGCCTTGTACATCAGTCACTGAAAGTAAACTTGCAGGTACAGCAGGTAATGAAGAAAGCAAATGGCATGTTGCCGTTCATAATGAGAAGATTTGAATATAGGAACAAGGAGGTCCTACTGCAGTTTTATAGGGCCCTGGTGAGACCGCACCTGGAGTATTGTGTGCAGTTTTGGATTTCTAGTTTGGGGAAGGACATTCTTGCTACTGAGGGAGTGCTGTGTAGATTCACCACGTTAATTCCCGGAATGGCAGGACTGATATATGATGAAAGAATGGATCGACTGGGCTTGTATTCACTGAAATTTAGAAGGATGTGGGGATCTTATAGAAACATATACAATTCTTAAGGGATTGGACAGGCTAGATGCAGGACATTTTTTCCCAATGTTAGGGGAGTCCAGAACCAGGGGTCACAGTTTAAGAATAAGGGGTAGGCCATTTAGGACTGAGATGTGGAAAAGCTTTTTCACCCAGAGAGTTGTGAATCTGTGAAATTCTCTGCCACAGAAGGCAGTGGAGACCAATTCACTGGATGTTTTCAAGAGAGAGTTGGATATTGCTCTTAGTGCTAAGGGAATCAATGAATATGGGGAGAAAGCAGGAACAGTGTACTGATTCTGGATGATCATCCATGATCATGTTGAATGGTGGTGCTGGCATGAAGGGCCGAATGGCCTACTCCTGCACCTATTTACTATGTTTCTGCGTTTCTAATAACCATGAATTAGGTTCTGCATCAGAAATTAAGAGAAAAAGTAAACAAAAATGAGTAAATCAAAGACAAAGAAATTAATTAAGGAACATGTAGCGTGTTGTATAATTTCCTCACTGACAGTATTCTCAGTGTCAGTTGTTTTAATAAGGAAAAAAACTATTAAGCATTTGAATCTTCAGTTGTCAGATCAAAGTATTAACATCTATGTGGCCTGAAGAGTTTGATGGCAAAGCTTTGCTTGTCTGCAAAAAAGACTCAAAAATTCGAATGACTGAGGCTGCATTGCAGAGTTTGGGCAGTTATATGAACATTCATCAAAATCTGCAGGCTGTATGGAAGCTGGAAAGGGTGCAGAGAAGATTTACGAGGATGTTGCCATGACTCGACGGCCAGAGCTATAGGGAGAGGTTGAGCAGGCTAGGACTATATTCCTCAGAGCGCAGGAGGATGAGTGGTGATCTTATACAGGTGTACAAAATCATTAGAATTGATCGGGTAAATGAGTCTTTTGCCCAAAGTAGGAGAATCAAGAACCAGAGGACATAAGTTTAAGGTGAGGAGAAAGATTTAACAGGAATCTGAGGGGAGCTTTTTTACACAAAGGGTGGTGGGTGTATTGAAAGAGCTGCTGGACAAGGTAGTTGAGGCAGGTAATCTTGCAATGATAAAGAGGCATCGAGACAGGTACATGGATAGGATGTTTGGAAGGAAATGGGCCAAATGCAGGCAGGTGGGACTAGTGTAGATGGGCCATGTTGTTCGGTGTGGGCAAGTTGGGCCAAAGTGCCTGTTTCCATGCTGTATGACTCTGGGTACATGTAACTCTTAATGCATGAACAGTCACATGATGCAAGAGATACTCATGTCAATCACTTTAAGGCATTTAACAATGTTAGAAAAGGCATTAAAAATGCAAGTTTTTCGTTTGATCCAATATTCCCATGACTAGCCCTAATTGCTCAAAAATGTGGAGGTGTCTACATTTTGAGAACATTACAAAATTCAAAATGCCTTAAAATGTCACTGACAGTCCAGCAATATAAAACATCGAAAATAGAACAATATAACATGGGAACAAGCCCTTCAGCCCATTAAGCCTGTGCTGAACATGGTGCTAAGTTAAACTAATCTCCTCTGCTTGTGGTCCATATCTTTTCATTCCCTGCATAACCATATGCCTATCTAAAAGCCTCTATTGTTGCATCTGCCTCCACCACTACCCCAAGCAGCGTGTTTCAGATGCCCAATACCATCTGTTGCCCCATGCATCTCTGTAAATCTCCAGCCATCGCACCTTAAAGCTAAGCCATCTAGTCTTTGACCTTTACACCCTGGGAATAGGTTTTGGACTGTCAGGGTCGCCTAATTTGATATACTTCTATTCAATTCTATTAATTATTTGAAAAAATATTCACACCTGATGTGACTACTATTGTAATGCGACTCTAATCTCTTGTGAACTCACATTGGAGAGGATTTGACACCAATAGTCTTTAGTATCACAGGGTTGTAAGAGTGAGATATTTTCACGTTAATGTGTAAGTTATGGTGTAAAATAGCGACACTGGCGACAGAACATTGATGAGTTCAGATGTAATTATTAATGTTTTTAAACTTGGGATAAATTAGATACTGAAGCTTTAAACATTGTTTTTTAAATTCTTCTGACTCAGCTATCACCAGACTCGCAGACTCTTCCACCAAATGTCTTGGAACTGTGTTGCTCAGGCGAAGTTATAATACCAAACAGCTGTAACAATTATTTTCTGAGAATGATCAGTTCATAAATAACTCAGAGATCCGGTCACCTAAAATGGTACTTTGACGCTCTCAGAATTGTAAAACTTGTTCAGCACTTGCTGAAGTTATTTTCGGCAACAATCGCCATCCTTTTGTTTAAAAATACAAATTGGAAAATCTTCAGATTTTTAAAAGTGAATTAGTACTTCCATATGGTGTCCAGATGCTCTTACACCCCGAGGACAGTGGAAATCCAGCATGGTGATGGAATTTCTTTTGATATTTTGCCCATCACATAGTCAGCAAGAAGAATAACAAGTAAGATATTGCACTTTTACAAGTGACAAATAAGATAAATTTAAACAGGAATTGGACCCAGTTAAAGGCCTGTCTCACGAGTCTACGGTCATTGGCGGTGATACAGGAAGTATCTACCGCTCGTGGACCACCAGAGACCACGGGTTCGGTCAAACGCACATTGCCGGGGCCGTGCGGCGTTGGTCCCAACACCGCACGGTGCTCACAAAAAGTCAGCAATGTCTAAAAATAATTTCTTACCGCACAGCCGCCGCCAGTGAGGCACGAGTGCGGCACAGTCACCACCACAGCCGCCGCCAGTGCGGCACGAGCGCCGGGAGTCGAACTCTCACCGCCACAGCCGCCGCCAGTGAGGCACGAGTGCGGCACGGGCGCCGCCACAGCGCCGCGATGAGCACTACCGCCGCCACAGCCCCACTTGTCTTTTATAAAGCAAATTTCTATAACACCGCAAGCTCGTGGGACCGGCCGTACTGAGATCACTCGGCCCCCGTGCAGCATCCGTGCGGCACTCCCGCGGCATAGGCTCGGCGCTCTCGCGGTTGACGTGCGGTCCCCTCTTCCGGCGACGCCGCGCTTCACCGCCAATGACCGCAACACCGTGAGACAGAGCCTTTACTACTTTAAAATCAACATTTAAAACAGCATTTAATTGACATATGAATATTTCCTTTGCTGAAGATGCTCAATCAATAGCACCATTACATTCAACATCCTGATCATATTGGCATTATATTAAAAATATATATTTTTCTGACATTTTTTATACCAACTTTCAATCAAAGAAATCCCAATCCACAAGCACTGCTATTTTTGAAATTAAATTAAACAGAAAATGAAGGCAGCATCAGGCAGGTTACTGCAGCACCTTGTGTCTATCTTTGCTTAACTTTTGCATTGTTTACTTTTCATTAGAACTATTTAACCGTTGACCTGATATGCTAACACTGTTTCTACTTTCCTTCTCTCTCACCCCTACCACCGTGAAACCGTCATGCCCCTTCACATACTCTCAGGTCACAATCTCCTTTAAGTCCCCAGCAGCTATGGCCAGGTTACAAAGAACTAAGTCCATCCAGACTGTGACAAAAAAAACAATACAATATACGGTAGCGGGTTGCTGTTGGAAATAAGACAGGGCCCAAAGGAAACTCAAGATACAGAGACTGGATGCTGGAATCTTGAGCACAACAAAAGTGCTAGCAGAACTCAATGGGTCAGGCAGCATCTATAGAGGGAAATGGACAGACTGGAAATGGTTCCTGATCGTGATCGGCCCCAGATGCACAGATGCTGCCTGATCTACTGAGTTCCTCCAGCTGGTTGTTTTTTACCCAAAGGAAACAATGTTGTCTTGTTTTCTCAATGGCAAAATATATCTCACCTTCTACTGATACACTTTCAGAGCTATTAAGAACATGAGAGTTAGGTGCAGTAGTTGGCCATTTTACACTTTGAGCTTTTTCTTCCATTCTTCAAGATTATGGCTGATCTTCCAGCAGTTTACCACCACTGTCCCCATATCCCTTAATACCTTTAATAACCAGAAATATACCAATCTTAACAAACTGCAATAGTCAATAGTCAATAGTCAGATTTATTCGTCACCCACACAATGAAGTGCAGTGAAATGAACTTGCCAGCAGCGGTACAATAAAAAAGAACACACAGTACACAATAAAAATTTAACACAAAAACATCCACCACAGCATTCATCACTGTGGTGGAAGGCACAAAGTTCAGTCAGTCCCCCTCCATTTTTCCCCGTGGTCGGGACCACAAACCTCCGCAGACGCCGCTGTGGGCGGCCAGATGTACAGGCAAGGTAAGTCCCGAATCGGTGCTTCCCTACTGGAGTCCACGGCTTCAAGGTGATGTAGGCCGCAGACCGGCGGTCGAAGATCTAAGTCCCTGCCGTGCCACGGCTAGAAGCACCGCAGACCGCGGCTTCAAGGTGATGTAGGCCGCAGACCGGCGGTCGGAGCTCTTCTGAAGAAGGGTTTCGGCCCGAAACGTTGCCTATTTCCTTCACTCCATAGATGCTGCTGCACCCGCTGAGTTTCTCCAGCATTTTTGTGTACCTTTAAAAATGTTGTAAGTTTACGTAAGATCACCTCTCATTCTTCTACAGTAGACACAATCCTAGTTTTCTCAACATCTCCTCAGTCTACAGCAAACCCACTGTCCCTGGAACCAGTCGCTACTCTCTCCTTATGGCAGAACATTATCATTTGTTTCTGGCAATGACAGAAAAAGTGTGCAAATACTCCAGATGCAGTCACACTGTTTTCGGCAATGACCGAAACTCTGTGCAAATACTCCAGATTCATGCTACTTCAATGAAATAAGATATCTTGCTAGTGGCAGGGTTGGAAGAGCCCTTGAGCTTGTTTAACAGGTCTGAGATTCTTGCTCCTTGTGTGGACGAGATTGGAGGCAGAAGGAAGGATGAGCAACCCCAAAACGAGTCCCGTGGGTGAGGGAGACAATCAAGAGGTGGGAGAGAAGTGACATGAAGTTGTAATTGGGGATCATATAGTCAAATTATGTGAAATTATGTCAATAAAACCGAAAGACTCAACACACCTCTTTAAATTCCCTTTTAAAATAGCTACAGAAAAATTTAAATACTTGGGTATTGAAATTACCAGAAAATATCCATGTTCAACGCAAATTATAATCCTCTACTTAAGAAATTAAATACCCTAATTAAATTCTGGAAAACGCTTCCGATGTCTTTAATAGGCCGAATAAATGCTATAAAAATGATCTTTTTACCACAAATTCTATAGCTACTATAGCGCATTCATTTGTCTTTTGTACAAAAATTCAAAAATTTTGGATTTAAATTTTTGAAATCTTTACAAAATTATTTAAAATCAAAATGATACCAAAAGCAGAATGGATTATCTTTGGAACAACGGAAGGTAGCCCTGAACTAAATGTGTTTCAAAAGAACCTATTGGATTACGGGTTAATAACTGGAAAAAAGCTTATTCTAAAATTCTGGAAAAATGCTCCTATATGTTTGAAACATTACACCTGGAAGAGATAAGACTCCTCTTGGCAGGCAAATCAGATCACTTCTATAGGACGTGGTCTTCATTTATAGAATTACTACAAGCGGGGAGGAGGCGGCCCCTCCAGACATTTCCAAGCCGCTGAGGACTTTTCCACCTGATGCCGGTGTTCCAGCTTCCCGGCGGGTGGGGCCTACAACATCGGGCTGCCGTTGCGGGGACTGGCTGCGGAGCCCTCAAACTGGCCCCGATCTCGGGTGGACTAGGAGGAGGACTGGACATTTTGGTGCCTTTCCCTCGCAGTGGAGAGTGTCGACTCTGCTGTGGGGGGATGTTCGTGTTGAGTCTCTGATAGTGTGTCGTGTCTTTTTTATTCTACCTTTTTATTTTTTATTTGTGTGGATAATTCTCTGTAAAGCACTTTGGTTTCAGTGATCTGATTGAAAAGCGCTATATAAATAAACTTACTTTACTTACTTACTTTACATAAGGTGCAACAGTACTTTAAAAAGGTACCGATGTCAGGACTTGGTAAAGGGGGATGAAAGGTTGGCGAGCTGGTATATCCCTTTTGCGCGATGTTCATAATAGAGTATCTGTTTTTCTCTTTTTTCTTCTTTCTCTCATTTTCTTTCCTAGGGTCTATCTCTTAATCTTCTTTCTCTAATTTCTCGTCTACAGGGTCTTTCTTCTTTCCTTTCGACACGCTTTTACATGAAGGAGTACATTAAATGTAATAAGATATACGTGGTGTGTATTAATGTAATTGATTGTAATTTAATGTACTTCTAATAAATAAAATAAAAAAATAAAAAAAATAAAAAATTGGGAAGCTTTTTAAAACAAACAGAAGGCAACTAAAAAAGCAATAAGGTGAGAAAAACTGAAATGTGAAGGCAATAATATAAAAGAGGAAATAAAAAACAAAAGTTTTTTTTCAGATGTATAAAGAATAAAAGAGTGGTAAGACTGTACATTGGACCACTGGAAAATAGCACTGTGGAAGTAGTTTGGAGGAACAAAGAATTGGCGGATGAACTGAATAAGTTTTCAGTCTTCACAGTGGAAGACACCAGCAATATGCCAGAAATTCAAGAAAGTCAGAGGGCAGAAGTGAGTGCAGTCACTGTTACTACAGAGAAAGTGCATGGGAAGCCAAAAGGTCTGAGGGTAGATAAATCACCTGGACCAGATAGTTTACGACCCAGGGTTCTAAAATAAGTAAATGTGGTGATTGTGGAGGCGTTAGTAGTGATGTTTCACGTATTGTTAGAGTTAGGAATAGTTCCAGAGGACTGGAAAATTGCAAATGTAACTCCACTGTTTCAGTAGGGAGCGAGGCAAATTAAAGGGAAATATAGGCCAATTAGATTGACTTCAGTGGTTGGTAAGATTTGTGTGTCCATTATTAAGGATGAGGTTTCAGGGTACCTGTAAACACATGATTAAATCGCCCAAAGTCAGCATGGTTTTGTTCAGGGGAGATCTTGCCTGGCGAATCTGTTGGAATTCTTTGAAGAAGTAAGTAGCAGGATAGCGAAAGGAGAGTCAGTGGATGCTATTTTCTTGGATTTTCAGAAGGCCTTGATAAGATGTCTCACGAGGCTGCTAAACACGAGAGGAGCCCATAGCATTAGAGGCAAGGTACGAGCATGGATAGAGGATTGGCTAACTGGCAGAAGGTAAAGAGTGGCAATAAAGGGAGCCTTTTCTGGTTGGTGGCTGGTGGCGTTCCACAGGGGTCGATGTTGGGTCTGCTACTTTTCATGTTATATGTTAATGGTATGAATGATGGAATTGATGGGTTTGTGGCCAGGTTTTCATATGATATATGAAGGTAGGTGGAGGGTTAGGTGGTGTTGAGGAAGCCTGGAGTCTGCTGAATGAGTTGGACTGTTTGGGAGAGTGGGCAAAGAAGTAGCAAATGGAATGCAGTGTAGCAAAGTGTACGATCATGCACTTTGGTAGAAGGAATAAATGCGTAGACTATTTAGGTAGAGAAGATACACTATTTGAGTCCTTTACCCAGAGTAGGGGAATGAAGAACCAGAGGACATATGTGTAAGGTGAGAGCGGAAACATTTAATAGGAATCTGAGGGGGAACGTCTTCACACAGAGGGTGGTGGTATATAGAATGAGCTGCCAGGGGAGGTAGTTGAAGCAGATAGTATAACAACATTTAAAATACATTTGGACAGGTTGTAAATGGGGCAGCTTAGTCAACATGAGCAAGTTGGGCTGAATGGCCTATTTCCATGCTGTTTGAATCCATTATTCTATGACTCTGGCCTCCCATTTCATGACTGTCACCTATCCATGTACTCCAGTGATGCTGCCTGACTTTGTGTGCTTTGCTGAAGATTTCAGCACCTGCAGTTCCTCCTGTCCAGCGTTTATAGCTCATCCCTATTTGCCATTGAGAAGGTTATGGTCAGCTGCTTTCTTGACCTTCTGGTTTCCTTCTGAAAATAGTGTCCCATGGAGTTGATGGTTAAAGAGTTCCATGGTTAAGACTTAGTGATGATGGAAGACTTTCAATACATGTCTAAAGGGCCTGTCCCACGAGCATGCGACTGCATGCGGCTAGCGTGACTTAACGTGGTCGCGCTAGCCGTGCGGCTTCACGGGGCCGGTCCCACTTCGATCGCCGGAGCCGCATGGAGTTGTGCGGAGCTGGTCCCGACATCGCGCGGGGCTCCGAAAAACGGACAGTGTTAAAAAATTCCGCGTGGCAAAGGCCTGCTGGCCCGCTGCCGCATGGAGGCCGCACGCACCGCCTCGACGCCGCACGCACCGCCTCGACGCCGTATGCAGCTTCTTGACGCCGAACGCAGTGTCTTGACGCCGTACGCAGCGTCTTGACGCCGTACGCCTAGCGTGTGGCGTTGCGCGATGACGTCACCGCCCGGCGTGCCGTTGCGTGATGACGTAACTGCCCGACGCCGTGCGACTTCCAAATTCAGTTGGCCCGCCTCCTGCCCAGCTGATTGGTGAGTCGGGACCAGCTCCGCACAACTTTAAACGGCTCCGCGGTTGGAAGTGGGACCGGCCCCGCGAGGCCGTACGGCTCAAGCCACCACGTTTGGTCGCGCTAGACGCATGCAATCGCATGCTGGTGGGACAGACCCTTTAGTCATGATGTTGGAAGGGAACCTGTAGATGGTGAAGTTTCTATGCACTTGCCCTGCCTGACTGTGTTTCTGGTAATGATTGCTGAATTCAGAGTTGCTGTCACAGTGACTGAGGCGAGTAACAAGTGTGTTTTGTAGATGGCCTGTTTCCACACTGTATCACTCTAGGACTCTATGTTTCTATGCAAGTATTACATGATTCTGTATTTGACCCCTCTGCCTGTTGTTATTGTTCTGTACGCCAGCCTTCTCTGTGTTGATGTAGTTCTGTACAGTGGCCGTCTGTGTTTTGACAGGTTTCTGTACAGCAGTACTTTGTGTGTTATTGTGGTTCTCCATCATTGTGGTTCTGTAAACAGCCTTGACTGTGTTGTGGTTCTGTGCATCGGCAATCTTTTTGTTATTGTGGTTCTGTTGTAGTTTTGTACATGGCCTTCTCTGAGTTGCTCTGTACACTGGCACTTTGTGCTGGCAGATTTCTGTACAATGGCCCTCCCTATGTAGTTGTGGTTCTGTGAACCACCACTCTACGTGTTGCTGTGATTCTGTACACTACCGCTCTGTGTTGTGGTAGTTCCTTACACCGCCCTCTCTGTGTTTAAATCTAATTTAAGTTAAAAGATGAGCATGGAAACAGGCCCTTCGACCTACCGAGTTCACACTGACTATTGATCACTCGTTCACACTAGTTCGCATCCACCTCCTACATACTAAGGGCAATTTACACAGGACAATTAACCTACAAACAGCATGACTTTGGGATGTGGGGGGAAACTGGAGCACCCAGAGGAAATCCACATTGTCACAGGGAGAAGGTACAAACTCCATTCAGACAGCACCGAAGGTGAGGTTCGAACCAAGGTCTCTGGCACTAGGAGGCAGTAGCTCTACCAGCTGTGACACTGTGCTGCTACTGTGTTATGTGGTTCTGTACAGTGCCCTTCTGTGTGATTCTCTACACTGGCCTTCTCTGTGTGCTTTTTCTTTTCTGTGCATGAGCACTCTGTGTGATGTGGTTGTGTACACCAGGCCTCTGTGTTTGGCATGGAGTCAGAGTCATGCAGCACAGAAACTGGCCTTGCTATGCCGACTAGATCGGATACCAGAACTCATTATGTTTTAAGGTTTCTGACCACCTGCCTTAAGTGTGTCATACAGTCAGAGGCCCACTGGGTCTATGCCAACCTTCCAGGCACCCATTTACACTGCAGACTGTTGGAATTTGGAGCAACTGTTTATCTGTGGGAGGTGCTCTGTGGGAGAAGCAGCATCTGTGGAGAGAAATGGACAACTTTTTTTCATTCTCCGCACATTCCCAGCAAATCCCCAATGTTGTCCCCTACACACGAGGGACAAATTGTCGGTCTATAATTTTTGGAAGGAAACTGGAGCACCTGGAGTGCATATTTGAAAGCGCCGGATTAATTAAGGACCATGAGTCTTTGTGGGTATTTCAAGTCAAGCTATGAGGAAATGTGGGTCCCAAATCTGGGGAACGATGTGCTGGCTCTGGAGAGGGTCCAGAGGAGTTTTACAAGAATGATTCCAGGAATGAGTGGGTTGGCATATGATGAGCGTTTGACAGCATTGGGCCTCTACTCGCTGGAGTTTAGAAGGTTGAGTGGGGACTTCATTGAAACTTACAGAATAATGAAAGGCTTAGATAGAGTGGATGTGGAGAGGATGTTTCCACTGGTGGGAGAGTCTAGGACCAGAGGTCATAGCCTCAGAATTTGAGGGTGCTCTTTTAGAAAGGAGGTGAGGAGGAACTTCTTTAGTCCGAGGATAGTTAATCTGTGAAACTCATTGCCACAGAGGGCTGTGAAGTTAAATCAGTGGATATTTTTAAGGCAGAGATTGACAAATTCTTGATTAGAACGTGTGTCAAGGGTTATGGGGAGAAGGCAGGAAAATGGGATTAGGAGGTAGAGATCAGCCAAAATGATGGAGTAGACTTGATGGGCCGAATGGCCTAATTCTACTCCTATAACTTGTGAACGTGAGCAAGCTGGTTAATTAGATCTAAAAGTGACTTTGTGATAGGAAGCAGATGCTATTGATAGACGGATGCTTTTTTGATTGGAAGTCTGTGATTACCTTATTGATTGGTGCTGAATTCTTTACTGGATTATTTTGCGATACTGTCTATATTAACAACTTGGAGGTATGATTAGTAAGTTTGCAGATGACAGGAAATGTAGTGGTGTTGCAAGGAAGTTTGTTCAAGGCTATAGCAGGACATCGAGGTTAGGCAGAGCATTGGCGGACAGAATTTAATTTAACCCTGACAAATACAAGGTGATGCATTTTAATTGTTAAATTGGGGTACGACATATGGTAGTGGATGAGGAATGAACAGAGGGACCAAGGTGTCCTAGTCCATAGTTCCCAGAAAGTAAGGCTGTGAGGAAAGCGTATATCATATGAATTGGGCCATTTTTGTGCAACTTTTCAAACAATAGTTGGAGTATTTTCTGCAGTTCTGGTCACCACACTCTAGGAATGATGTGATTGTACTGGAGAGAGTGCAGAGGAGACTCACTAGGATGTTTTGTTTGGATTGGAGGACTTTACAAATAAGGTGAAATTGGGAGAAGATGGGTTTGTTTTCCCTGGAATTAAGGCGGCTGAGAGAAGTACAAAGATTATGAGAGGCCTCGAGAGGGTAGATAATCAAAATCATTTTCCATGGGTAGCGGTATAAAAATAAGTGGGCATAAGTGAGTGGAAGGAGTTTTACAGGGTATCTGATGGATAGCTTTTCACGTAGAGAGTAGTTTGATACCTGGAACGAGCTGCAAAAATAGGTGACACATTAAATAGGAAAGGCGTTGAAAAACACGGTCCTACTGCAGGCAAATAGTATCAGTGTGGATGAACAAAAAATGTTGGCACAGACATTGTAGGCTGAGGGGACCGTTATTTCATGCTGTAAAACTCTTATAACCGTTAGGCTATGTGATTATAGTGAGGACACGAATACGCCACATAGTCGGCACCGGGGGTTTACGATTGAACCCGGGCTGCTGGAGCCATGAGGTCACAACTCTACAGCTATGCCACCATGCCGTACTCCTGTATTGCCAGGGTTCAGCACATCAGCCTTTAGTGAGAGGTAGAGGTTCAGCACATCAGCCCTCAGTTAGAATTTGGGATTCAGCATGCCAGCCCTCAGTGGGAGGTTGGTTTTCAGTACTCCAGCCCTCAGTGAGATGGTCAGGTTCAGTACACCAGCCCACAGTGAGTTATTGGGGTTCAGTACACCAGCCCACAGTGAGTTATTGGGGTTCAGTACACCAGCCCACAGTGAGTTATTGGGGTTCAGTACATAAGTATTCGTTGTATTTTTAAGATTCTTTCTGCCAACCATCTGCAATTTGATGTGCTTATGTACCCCAGTCAATGGTAGGAAAGACTTTATATTTTGGAGCACAGGAGGATGAGGTGTCGAGGTGTTTAATATAATGAAGGGAATATATAAGGTAGATGCATAGAGTCTTTTACCCAGAGTAGGGGAATCAAGAACCAGAGGACATAGGTTTCATGTGAGAGGGGAAAGATTTAATAGGAACCTGGAAGGCAACATTTTCACACAGAGGGTGATGGGTAGATGGAACGAGCTTCCGGAGGAGGTAGTTGAGGCAGGTGTAACAACAACCTTTAAAGGATATTTGGACAGGTACATGGATTGGAAAGGTTTGGAGGTTTGTGGGCCAAACGCAGGCTAGTGTACTAGTGTAGATGGGGCATCTTGGATGGCATGGGCAAATTAGCTGAAGGGCATGTTTCCATGCTGTATGACAATGCTTTTTGCCATCACTTGCACCTGATGAGGGCATCAGTTGTTGAAAGTAATTGTACAGGGTATATTACTGTGTGTTTCCCACGTTCTTTTCCCATGCTGTGGGTCCTGGAGAACCCTTTCCAAATATATATGAAGGAGTCTGTGGTTCGCACTTTGGCCTCATTAAACATCTAAGAACCCACAAAATCCTGGACAGGGTCCAAGGCATCCTGATCCCGAGGGATTGCCTAAGAATTCAAGATTAGCTGTCCTCTACTGAATTGCTATGGTTACAAATCTTGAGCGAAAAGAAAAAGTATGTCAGAAGCAAATAAACCAATTGAATATAAACAATTGAGATTTTTCTCAGACACTAATTTGACCTTTGTCAAATATTTTGGGTTTCTATCATTTACTAGCTACATAATGCCAAAATAATGTGATTAATGAGATAATTAATTTAATCCGATTGTGGTGAATGTTATGTTCACTCAGAAAATGTTTTAAAACTATTTGGATACACCATTCTCTCCCTAAATTAGTGTGTGATCTCATATTTCTGAGCTTTACAAGTTGGCTCCTTGCTTTTCCACAGCTGTTTTTTTGGGCTGGTCATGCAAGTTTTCCTTTTGGATTGGTCCAAGCATCAGCTTTTCCATGGCCTCCTTTTTGTGCTCTGTGCATGCTGAATCACCGAGCTTTCATAGCCTACCTCACGCCTGGCCCTTCCTTTTGGCTTCCTGTACGTCCTTCAGCAAGTTTTAAACACAGCTGTGCCTGTGTGTTGCTGCACCACCTAATGGCCCTGTGAAGAACTGGGAATCCATTGTATTTGAAATGAACCAACTCCAGAAAATGAGGGGCCTTGGAGTTGCAACGTAAACACTCTGAAAGCGGCAAAAATTATCTACATGTAACTGAAAAATACAAAATGTGATTCGAAAGCATTTTAGAGTACTGTTCTTCTGAATATTGCATTTCATTTTTTCTGCTAAGTAAATAATACAACCCAAGGTGTTGTTTGACTAATCTTTAATTTTTTTTTATCATTCCACAGACTATTTTTGAAAGAAATTGTATATCAGATGACTGTGCTGCTGATCTGCAACTTCAGGGCAAACTGTTCCTGTCTAGGTATGTGTTGAAATTCAAACAATTTCAGGGCAGCACCACATCCCATTTTGAGCAACAGTCCAGAAAGGCTTCTCATTTAACTGAGTTTACATTGGTTATTATATCTGTTTTCCTCAAGGTTACCCTTTATTTATAGTATAACAGAAACTTTGTAATGTAGAATTAAAATGCTGCCATTTTTCGAAACCGTGGGTAATTTTTGACGTAACGCACAAAGTATTAAGTGATAAAATTATGAAAAAGCATTGCTCATTTTAGGTTGGTGTTCATTAGCTAAGTAGGGATGAGGAAAGACATTTGTGTTCACTTTATCCATCCTCAGCTATTCCAGAGTTCAGCAAAAACAAAATTCTTAAAATATCTAATGGGTTCAGCTTCTCTCTTTATTCATTAATGCCGGCAAATTGTTGTCTATTTGAAATAAGTGGGTTGGTTGGCCATTTCAGAAAACACTAGTTGATCTACAGTCACAGGTAAACCAGATAAGGGAAAAAATTACAGATTTGTAACCAGTTCATTTCTATTGTAACACGGTCATTTCAAAGTCACAATTAGGGGGTGTGTGCGGGGGGGGGGGGGGGATTGACTCCTCAGCGGCCACCAGCCGCTGCACCACACAGCACCTCCCGACTCCATACAGCGGATTACCCGAATCCACACAATGGCTTACCCGACGCCACACAGCGGCTTACTCGACTCCACACAGCGGCTTTCCAGACTCCACACAGCGGCTTTCCCGACTACACACAGCGGCTTTCCCGACTCCACACAGCGACTTTCCCGACTCCACATAATGGCTTTCCCGACTCCACTCTTGCGGACTCAATCAGCACGGCTTGTTTACTCTGCCCCGCCTCCAGGGATTTATTCTCCAGCGGGTGCCGGAAGGGGCGTTACCTTCATGGTGACAGACAGGCGAGAAGACCAATCTGCTGATCTCACGATTTTTTAAACCTTCATAACTTTTCTCATATTTCACCGATTGGAACAAAACTTGGTGGCTTGGAGCAGAGGAGAACAGTAAGTAAGGTGGCGAAAAAATCCTTGCGATATAGTGTAGCGTTTTGGCACAAATTTAATTACAACGCAGACCGGAAGTGGTCAAGATGAGAGTTTTAGTAATGGTATAGATAGATTCCACTTCCATAGAGTCATAAAGCATGAAAACAGGCCCTTCGGCCCAACTTGCCCATGTCAACCAAGATACCCATCTACACTAGTTTCACCTGCCTATGTGTGGCCCATATCCCGCTAAATCTTTCCATTACATGTACCAGTCCAAATGTCTTTTAAATCTTGTTATTGTACCTGCCTCAACTACCTTTTCTGGCAGCTCATTCCATATACCCACTACCCTGTGTTTAAAAGTTTGCCCCTCAAGACCCTATTAAAAATGTCTCCTCTCGCCTTAATTCTATGTCCTATGGTTCTTGATTCCATTATTCTGGGTAAGAGACTCTGTGCATCTACCCTATTCCCTTTCATCTATTTCCTTCATGATATTAAGCACCTTGACACCTCATCCTCCTGTGCTCCAAAAAATAAAGTCATTGTAGCACATAAGATGGCCATTCCCCCCATTCAATGAATTCTAATTGCCAGCAGAGCAAGCTGTCAGTCCATGGATAAATCCTACACCTTTGAGTCAGTGGACTAGTCCATATTCAGTGAATCTCTGGCCATCCTGAATAAGTACACCACTGCCATGACTGACTTCATCAGCAAGTGCATAGGGGAGTACGTGGTAAAGAAGACAGTCTGACTGTTTCCCATCGGGAAACCATGGATGAACGATGAGGGACATTCCCAGGTGAAGGCCAAGATGCTGCGTACAAATCAAATGATCCTGAGCAGCCGGTACAAGAAAGCTTGCAGCAATCTTTGCAAAGCCATCAGGAATGCCACGAGACAATATTGGGACAAATTTGCATAATCATTTGGACACCCGCAGACTGTGACAAGGCCTGAATACTATAAATAGCTGCAAAGCAAAGTCAGACAGCATCGCTGGTGATAGTGCTGCCCTCCCTGATGAACTTAACACAGTCTACGCTCGCTTTGAGCAGAAGACCAACAGGCCAATGACATCTGTCCCGTCAAACTCGTGCCTTTTCCTAGGGTCACTGTTGTAGAAGTTAGATTGGCCTTCCTGAATGCAACTGGTCAGGACAGTCCCTGGTCACGCCCTTTGGAACTGCGCAGACCAACTAGCGGGAATGTTCATGGACATCGTTAATTTCTCTCCCCTCCAATCTGAGGTAACCACTTGCTTCACGAAGACCACTAACATTGCAGTGCCAAAGAAAAATGAGATCTCATGCTTAATGATTACTTATCCACCATCATGAAGTGCTTTGAGAAGCTGGATATGGAACGCATTAAATCCAGCCCACCAAGCAAACTTCAGCTCTGCTTTCAATACTATTATCCCATCCAAGCTCATCTCCAAACACATGCAACTTGGAGTCAGCACTCCGCTCTGCAACTGGTTCCTCGACTTCCTGTCCACCAGATGACAAATCAGTGAGGATGGGTGACAAATCATCTACAATAATCCTCAACTCTGGTGCTCTACCTGGATGTGTTTGCAACCCCCTTCTGTACTCATTATACACTCATGACTGCTGAAAATTATCAATCCAACACAATTTACAAATTTGCAGATTTTCATCATGTATAGTCTTTTCGCTGACTGGATACCACGCTCCAAAAGGTTTTCACTGTACCTCAGTACAGGTGACAATAATAAATTAAACTCAATTCCTCCAGTTTTTCCTCATTACCTGAAAATTATTGTATTAATAGGAATCTGATGGGTAACTTTTTCACACAAAGGGTGGTGTATGGAACGAGCTGCCAGAAGAGGCAGTTGAGGCAGGGACTATTGCAACGTTTAAAAAAACAATTAGACAGGTTCATGGATACATAGTCTTAGATTAGATTACATAGTAAAATTATTTTTCTCACGGTGGAAGTGTCTAAGACAAGAGTGGTTAGGTTTAAGGTAAGAGGTAGAAGGTTTATAGGGCACCTGAGAGGAAATTCTTTTTCACAGAGAATGATTGGAATCTAAAATGCACTGTTTGAAGAGGTGGTGATGACGGATACTCTCACAACATTTTAGAAGTATCTAGACAAATGTGACATGGTGGCACAGCAGTAGAGTTGCTGCCTTGCAGTGCCAGAGACCCGGGTTCAATCCTGATGACAGATGCTGTCTTTACGGAGTTTGTACGTTCTCCCCGTGACCTGTGTGGGTTTTCTCCGGGAGCTCTGGTTTCCTCCACGCTCCAAAGATGTACAGGTTTGTAGGTTAATTGCCTTAGGTAAAATTGTAAATTGTCCCTAGTATGTCGGATAGTGATAGTGACTCGATCGGCTGAAGGGCCTGTTTCCGCGCTGTCTCTCTAAACTAAACTAAACTAAAGATGAGCATTGGAATCACCAATGTATGAAAGGTCATGTACCTGCAAGTAAATAGGATTAGTATAGATGAACACAATGGTCAGTGTGTTTGTAGTGAGTTGGAAGTCACTACAACTTCCAACTGTTTCTTACAACTCTAGCATAAACTGAATTAGTAGGCATCAACACGAAAGATGAAGTACAATGTGGAAAATGTGCGGCTATCCACTTTTGGAAGGGAAAACAGAATTATTGGCTATTTTCTAAATGGTGAGAGGTTGGGGAATATTGGTGCTCAGAGGGACTTGGTTGTCCTTGTACACAAGTCAGTGACAGCTAATATGGAGGTCAATCAGGAGATGCATGTGATGTTGGCTTTTAATGTAAAAGGATTTGGATACACCAGTAAAGATGCCTCATAGGTCCTCGATCTTTTTCACACAGGGAGTTGTGAGTCTGTGGAATTCTCTGCCACCGAGGGTGTTGGAGGCCGGTTCTCTGGATACTTTCAAGAGAGCTCGATAAGGCTCTTAAAGATAACGGAGTCAGGGGATATGGGAGAAGGCAGGAACGGGGTACTGATTGGGGATGATCAGACATGATCACATCGAATGGTTTTACTGACCTTGAGTGCCCTTAATGTGGTTTAAAAATTAAAATGTGGTTGGTTTGAAATAAAGCACAGCAAATGGCTGTTGGTGGTGGTTGGTTTGAAACAAAGCACAGCAAATGGCTGTTGGTGGTGGTTGGTTTGAAACAAAGCACTGCAAATGGCTGTTGTTGGTGGTTGGTTCAAAGTGAAGCACTGCAAATGGCTGGTGGTGGTGATTGGTTCAAAGTGAAGCACTTCAAATGGCTGGTGGTGGCGGTTGGTTTGAAGTGGAAGCATTGCAAATGGTTGTTGGTGGTGGTAACTTCACAACTTCCTGTTTGCACTGTCTATTGATTTTAGATAAAATGCTTCTACTTACGGCTGTGATTTTTGGCCATCTTACTCAATCCCCCTCCGCTCATCAGGTGCAGAGGATTCTTCCCATCAATGAAAAATAAAAGTGTTATTAGTGTTTAAAAATCGTGAGAATCTCTCTCCTGTCAATCACGCCATGAAGGCCACGCCCTTCTGGTGGGAGGGGGAACGATTATAAAACCTGGAATTGTGGGTGTGGCTCAGTCTCTGCAAGATGGGAGGGAGAGGTCACGACTGTCTGAGCTATGAATCAACTGAACACACTGAATCTCTACTGAACCTGTGAATGTGGTGTTTATGTGGTATTTTCTGTGGTTTTATGGTGGTTTCACCCTGCTTGAAATGGTATGAAACTGCATTTGAATGTGGTGGCCTTGCACCCTGCATGAAATGGTATGAAACTGAATTTGAATTTGGTGGCTTTGCACCCTGCGTGAAATGGTATGAAACTGCATTTGAATTTGGTGGCCTTGCACCCTGCTTGAAGTGGTAGGAAACTGCATTTGAATTTGGTGGCCTTGCACCCTGCTTGAAGTGGTAGGAAACTGCACTTGAATTTGGTGGACTTGCACCTGCTTGAAATGGTATGTAACTGCACTTGAATTTGGTTGTCTTGCACCCTGCTTGAAGTGGTATGAAACTGCACTTGAATTTGGTGGCCTTGCACCCTGCTTGAAATGGCATGAAACTGCACTGAATTTGGTGGCCTTGCACCCTGCTTGAAGTGGCATGAAACTGCACTTGAATTTGGTGGCCTTGCACCCTGCTTGAAGTGGTATGAAACTGCACTTGAATTGTGGTTGTCTTGCACCCTGCTTGAAATGACATGAAACTGCACTCCACCCCTCCCCCCTCCCCCCTCCCTCTCTCACCTGCCCCTCTCCCTCCCCTCCCCCCTCCCCCGCTCCCCCTCCCCTCTACCCTCCCCTCTCCCCTCCTCCCCTCTCCCTCCCCCCTCCCCCTCTCCCCTCCCCCCCTCTCCCCTCCCCCCGTCTCCCCTCCCCCCTCTCCCCTCCCCCCTCTCCCCTCCCCTCCCCTCCCCCCACTCTCCCCTCCCCCACTCTCCCCTCCCCCTTCCCGCTCTCACCCACTCTTTCTCCCCCTCCCCCCTTCCTCTCTCTCCCTCCCCCCTCCTCTCTCCCCCTCCACCCCTCCTCTCTCTCCCCTCCACCCCTCCTCTCTCTCCCCCTCCACCCCTCCTCTCTCTCCCCCTCCACCCCTCCTCTCTCTCCCTCCACCCCTCACCCACTCCCTCCCCCTCCTTTCCCCCCTCCCTTTCCCTCCCTCCCTTTCACTCCTCTCCACCCTCTCTCCTCACCCCCCATGTGTGTAGGGGTGGTTAGTGTGTGTATGATGCCGCAGGCCTCCCCCCGCGCAACAGCGCGTTGAGGGGACGGGTCACAACGGGTCCCCCTTGGTCTTGTATACAGTAAATGGCAGGACCCTTAACAGGACTGATGTACAGATGAAACTTGGTGTCCAAATCCACAACTCCCTGAAAGTAACAACACAAATAGATAGAATGGTAAAGAAGGCATAGGGTGTGCTTGTCTTCATTGCATGGGGCATTGAATATGAGAGCCAGGAATTCATGATGTAACTTTATAGGAGTTTGGTTAGGCCACATTTGGAGTATTGCATGTAGTTCTGGTCACCACTGAACAGGAAGGATGTGGAGGCTTTGGAAAGGTTAATTCCCGGGATGGCGGGACTCTCATATGCTGAGAGAATGGAGCGGCTGGGGTTGTATACTCTGGAATTTAGATGGATGAGAGGGGATCCTATTGAAACATATAAGATTATTAACGGTTTGGACATGATAGAGGCAGGAAGCATGGTCCCGATGTTGAGGGAGTCCAGAACCAGGGGCCACAGTTTAAGAATAAGGGTAAGGCATTTAGAACGGAGATGAGGAAACACAATTTCACACAGAGAGTTGTGAGTCTGGAATTCTCTGCCTCAGAGGGTGGTGGAGGCCGGGTTCTCTAGATACTTTCAAGAGAGATCTTGATAGGGCTCTTAAAGATAGCGGAGTCAGGGGATATGGGGAGAAGGCAGGAACGGGGTACTGATTGTGGGATGATCACATTGAATGGCAGTGCTGGCTCGAAGGGCTGAATGTCTATTGTCTATAAAAGGTGCAGAGGAGGTTTACCGAATGATGCCTGGATTAGGGGGTATTGACAACACGGAGTGGTTGGACTGACTTGGATTGTTTTCTTTGGAGCGCCAGCGGTTGAGGTGAGACCTGATAGAAGTATATAAACTTATGAGTGACATAGATAGAGTAGGCAATCAAATCCTTTCCCAGCAGAGAAATAGTAAATGCTAGTGGCATTTCTTTAAGGTGATTGGGGCAAAGTTTAAAGGAGATATGTAGGGTTTTTTTTACACAGAAGGCAGTGAGTACATGTAGGGTGCTGCTGTGGGTGGTGGTGGTAAGTGTACATATGACACCAAAATAGATGTTATCGTAGATAGTGAAGATGATTATCGAGATTTACAGCTGTATCTTGATCAACTGGGCAAGTAAGCTGAGGAATGGCCAATAGAATTTAATACAGATGTTGCCTTTTAGAAAGTCAAACCAGGGCAGGACCAACACCGTGAATGGTAGGGGCCAGAAAAGAGTTAGAGAGATCTTGGAGCACAAGTACTAGACTCAAAAACCAAGGGGACAGAGGACCTCGAGAGGCAACTTTATTAGACAGAGGGTGGGTACATGGAATGAGCTGCCAGAGGAAGTAGTTGGGGCAGGTACAATAACAACATTTAAAAGACATTTGGACAGTTATATGGATATGAAAGTTTTTGTGAAATATGGGCCAAACGCAGGTAAATGAGACTGGTGTAGATCGTCACTTTGGTCGGTATGAATAGGTTGGGCTGAAATCCCTGTTTCCATGCTATATGACTCAATAACACTAGCCAATTTTCTGTGAACGACCAATTTATTTCCTCGACTGAGCAGTCCCGATGACCGGGACCTCCCCACACAGTGCATTTAAAGATGGATAATAAATGACTGTTGCTAGAGTCATTCTCAGCACCCATATGTGGCGACTCTTCACATAATTTGTGTATGGCATGCAAAACAAAGAATTTCACTGTGACATGTCGCCTGTGATAATAAAATATCATTCACGTCTTGTCAACAAATGAATAAAAGTTGTGATGTGAAATAACCTTGAAAAGCTTGTTAGTAGTGTGACTTACTCCAGAAAAGTTCTTTTAATTGGATATGATCATTAAATTACAGATAAAAAGCATTATCCAATTGAAGGTTTTGGCCAAATTCATCATTTCAAATGCCTCTCCACATCCTTGTTAAATGCAAATCGAATGTTGAAGGGGCTGGCGAGCTGGGACACTGCAGCTCCAGTCTAAATATTCCATTCACCCAGCACTTGGCTTCCCAGACACTAGGAGGAAACCTGTTTAATGTTCTGTGTTTGAACCATATGTCATAAAGTATGGGAAAGCAATTTATAACACTCAGCCCTCTTCCACCCCCCCAACTCTTTAACTATTAATTCCTTTAATTTTCATACTTTCCAGTCAAATGTTCTGCCAGTTTTCTTCAATAAAAACCTCTCCGTTTCACGATTTGCCTTAACAGTAACCGTTTGTCTTTTTACATATCCTTTTTCAAGAAACCAGCCCAATCAATGTTCCCACGTTGTACTTGTATCTATTATATACACTCTAAATTATGATCACAATGATAATCCAAACATTATAACTCTATTTAGAATGAGGAATAAACAAAAACAATTTAAAAAAAAATTCTAGCATTCACTTCCTGTGGCTTTTAGCTTGTTCTGAACAGTAAACCATCCTTCCTTGCACTGCAAAGCTTCAGATAAAGAAAACTAACTAATCCTTTTCCAATTTATACTCTACATGACATCTCTCAGTAGATTGGTGGTGTGTAAGTAGCAATCTAGTAATATTTAAAAGCAAATGCTCGAAATCTGTAATAAAGGCAAAATGCTAGAAATATTTAGCAGGTCAGGCAGCATTTGTGGAGAGAGGAATAGTATTAGCATTTCAGGTCTATGGTCTTGATCAGAACATTTTGTCTGAATATTTCAGATTTCTAGCATCTGTAATTTTATCTTAAATGAAAGGTCAGTCTTTATTACTCATATAGAACATAGAAGAGCACAGCACAGAAACGGGCCCTCGGCCCACAAAATTTATGCCATACCTGATGCCTAGCTGATCTTATCTGCCTGCGCATTATCCATATTCCTCCATTCTCTGGACTTCCATGTGCCTATCTAAAAGCCTCTTAAACCCCACTCTGGTACCTGCTGCCACCACCATCCCTGGCAATGAGTTCCACGCCCTCACCAACCTGTGTGTAAAAAATACTTTGCACATCTCCATTAAACTTTCTCCCTCTCACCATATAGCTATGCCCTGATATGTTATTCAGAGTCCCAAATAGTACAATTTGTCCAACCTAATTACAAGTAACATAGAGGATTATATTTGAAATATCTGAGTTCAAAATGCACCAGATTGATCAATATTCAAAAATGGTATCCCTTAAATTTTATACAACAGGTTTAATGGCAACAGTTTATAATTTTGATGGGTTTACTCTATTTCTGGTCAGCTTTTGGAACAGGAGGCCTGCTCGTCTGAGAAGAATTGATTTACAATTGGTATTCACAAAGCGTTCACAAGTGATTGATATGTATATCAATAATTTTCCAAATATGCACATCCTTGACAGTAGTGTCTCACTGGGTGTTCTGTTTCCCTCATTCATATACCTAATATTTCACCATCTCACTTCCCTCTTAAACTCCTACCCTACTTAACTCTGCACCTTGGTGATTGCCAGTCACCCCCCCCCCCCTCACTGACACTCCTTCCCCCAGTGACTGAACTCCCCTCCCCCCCCCCCCCCCCCGCCGAAAATTGCACTACTGTTACTGTATATACATATATATATATTACTGATCCATTATTCTGTGTTCGCACTTCTGGGTGAGATGCTAACTGCATTTCGTTGTCTCTGTACTTGTACACTGCACAATGACAATAAAGTTGAATCTGAATCTGAACTTGAGACTGTAGGAAATGGGAGATGCTGGGAGAGAGAGGGAGGGAGAGAGAGAGAGAGAGAGGGAGAGAGAAACAAGGAGAGAGGAGAAAGAAATTGAATGTATAAATAAGAGGGCTGTGGTTCCATGACTTTGCAACAAAGGTCATGTAGGACCATTTACCCGTGTGTATATTCAGAATTAATTGGCATGATTTCCATGCAATTTGGAGATAATATTTAATGGACTAATATTAGATGTAAAATCCATTCCTGATTTTCGCGCTGAATACAAAAACTTGATTTTAAATGGCATGCGGTGACATCTTTGGGTGAACATCCTTTCGAGGAGATAGCTTACTCTTCTATGAGACCAATCATACAAATGAATGGAAGTCTCTCCCCTAATTTCTGAAAATGAATTACTATCCTGAACCTGTTATACTCTTTTTGGGCAATAATTCCTCCCCTTCCTATCTCGTCCCTCAGGGTGATAAACAATTTATGATCTTTTGCATTTCTTGCTTTTCATTACAACTTGAAAATGGCCAATGAGATTGCAAAGCATTCTCTGGCCATGTCCTTTCGAATGTTAATTTTAAAACAAGCTTAAAAATTAGCTACAAATCAAAATGTTCACAATTGCAACTACTGGCTACCTTAACATTCAATAATCATTGTGTAGGAAAGAACTGCTGCTGCTGGTTTAAATCAAAGGTAGACACAAAATGCTGGAGTAACTCAGCGGGTCAGGCAGCATCTCTGGAGAGAAGGAATGGGTGTTGTTTCGGGTCTGAAGAAGGGTCTCGACCCGAAACGTCACCTATTCCTTCTCTACAGAGATGCTGCCTGACCCATTCAATAATCATTATTTACTTAACAGCACAGGAGACAGTTCAACCCAGGCCCATGCTGCCTCCCAGCAGAGCAATCTCAGCAGTCCCACTTCACTCTCCTTATTTCCCTGTATCCCTATACTGATAATCTCTCACTTGTCCATCAACTGTCCATGATTCTTTTGCACTGACCTATGCTAAGGGATAATTTACAGTAACCCACCTTATCACATCGTTGTGATGTGGGAGTAAATCATTGCATCCACCAGAAGTGCACACATTGAACAGAGAGGACATGTAAAGTCCACATAGATAACATTCAAAGTCAGGATCGTACCCAGGTTCCTGGAACTGTGAGGTTACAACACTAATACTCCTGTGCGATCATGACACTCATGAATGGAAACAATTTACTTTGGCTATTGTTACTAAACATGATATCAGTGAATATTCACCTTCAGGTTCTGAAACTGTTTACTGAAGGACAATGTTTCAAGCTTATATCAACAGCAGCAAACCCCGTGATAATTCTGAACAGTTCAAAATTATAATTTATTTTTGTTTTTAATATTTTTCAGCTTTGATGGCCACAAGTCTTTTCTAGCACTGGGGGCTGTGAAGAACATCTCTGTGAATGTGACCATTTTAAATGCTGGAGATGATGCATATGACACCAACGTTTACTTCAACTTTTCGCAAGAGATCTACTTCATCAAAATGTGGCAGAAGGTTGGTAATCAATAGAACTCTTGAACTTAAGGCTTAAAACCTTTGATCTGTCTATTTGAAGCTGATACTCAGACTGTGGCTGACCGTGAATCTTTAAATCTCATGGTGTATCTCCAGGTATTTGAAGCTTATTTTTTCATTGCAATGTGTAATATAATCTCGTGAGGCTGCATATTTATTACTTTAACTTAAAGCACGTTGTTAAATGATGCATTATTAACAGCAGCTTGGTTGGTCATTTTCAATGGTGTCCCTCAAGGGTCTTGTGGCTCGACTTCAATCCATACTCATTGAGGAAGCTTGGATTTTTGATTGGAATACAGTGATAAAGAAAAATCATTCAATAGAATTGTCAGTGAGTTTATTGACTTGGAATGGGCATCAGTAGTACAACAGTGTGAAAGGTTCCCAAGTTTCTTTGGAATTTCTCAGTTTTGAACTCTTGATATAGTGTTACAGTAAATCAACTTAGGACTTGTTTCCTCTTGCTTATACCTATACTGACAGATTTGTTAGGTTGCCAGCTTGCAGCAATCATCATGAATCCCTCTGATTGAAAAGAATATCAACTTCCATTGGATCTGAACTGGAACAAAATGTTATTGGTAGCACAGTAAAATATATGTGTCTGGGCTTCTCAAGGATATTTTTGTAAGAACACTGGAAGTGCAAATATTGGGATGTCATTGAAGCAGCTGATGTGGCCACACATTTTAGTGTGTCGCTGCACATTAGAAATAATGAGGAAATTTGTCTCTCCAGTTTACCCGCTACTTCTCTTTCCATAATGTCTTTTTCCAGTATTTGAAAGTTTGGCTGTGAGTACACCCCAGTTGTCTATGGTCTTTGGATTCCTGCCTACTGTTAAGTGAGAGCTTTCTGTGTGGGTAGATGCTCAATTAGTTTAGTTTAGTTGATTGACATGTGTAGCAAGATACAGTGAAAAGCTTTTATTGCGTGCTATCCAGTCATCAGAAAGACAATCGAGCCATTGTACAATGTACATACATTGGAGTTTTGAAGAGCAGAAACCAGCCAACATCCATAAACTGCTTCTGTGCTAGGATATTTAATGATTACCACATGTTAAGTATGGTGCATGATATTCAAAAAGGGTGAGAGCAGCTAAGGTGGGTAAATGCACATATCAAAGGGTTCAAGATTGCCAGGTATTCTGTTTGCTGCCACAGCAAAGCTACAGTAAGTTGAGACTGGATTCTTGTTAATATTCAGCAGAAGACTGAATATTAACAAGAATATTAACATATTATCAAGGGACTCTCATGGGCGACGAATCTGAGAGAAAACATTACCCGCCAAACTCCACGTGCTTGAGAAAGCAATGCCATTTGATTTACCATTCATCCTGCCGCCCTGGCCAAGTCTGCTTGCTACACATTTAATCTGAATAGAAATGTAGCCCTTTTAATTCATGCAAATCAGAGTTATGGAGTCATATTGCACGGAAACAGGTCCTTCGGTCCAATATACCTCTTCTTACTAACATGTACCATCTATTCTTGTCCCACCTGCCTGTTAGACAGGTATCCCTCTGAACATTTCCTATCCATTTAAATGCCTTTTTAAATGTTGTTATAGTACCTGCCTCATCTACCTCTTCTGGCAGCTCGTTCCATATATCCACCACCGTCTGTGTGAAAAAGTTACTCCTCGGGTTCCCATTAATTATTTCCCCTCTCAGCTTAAACCTGTGTCTCCCGGTTCTTAATTCCCTTCTCTGGGTTAAGGGCCCAGAGTATTTACTCTTTCTATTCCCCTCATGATCTTCTACACCTGATGGGGGCTCACTTACCAATAACTTCCTGGATTATCTCTACTTCCCTTCTGAAACGAAGGAACAACATTGGCTACTCTCCAGCCCTCTGGGATCTCACCTGCGGCTAGAGAAAACGCAAAGATCTTTGTCAAGGCACCTACAATCTCTTCTCTTGCCCCTCTGAATAAATTGAGATGGATCACATCAGCTCATGGGAATTTACCCACATTAATGCTCTAACAGCCCCAACACCACCTCCTCCTTGACTTCAAACAGCCCATGCATATTAGTATTCCTTACACTGATCTCCCTATTCTTCTTGTCCTTTGCTTTGGCGAATACCTTCTTTCCAGAGATGCTGCCTGTCCCGCTGAGTTACTCCAGTTTTTTGTGTCCATCCACAGATTTTTGTTTATTTATTACCTCATCAACATCCTCTGACTCCAAGCATAAATAGTCTACTTTATCCTATGTCTTTTGGTTATCCTTTTTGTTTTTAACGTACATTTAAAAGGTTTTAGGATTTTTATATCCAACCCACCAAAGACATTTCATGGTCCCTTTCGACCTTCTAATTCCCATTTGTGTTTTTTATTCTCGTTTGGTTTTATATTCCTCAAAGGCCCTGTCTGAATATGTCTTTCTAAATCTTACATCTGCTTCCATTTACTTATTGACCAAATTTACAACCTCTTTGGGCTTCCAAGGTTCTCTTATCTTGTCATCCTTTTCCTTCTTACTGGAACATGCCGGTCCTGAACTCTGATCAACTGGTCTTTAAACGATTCCCACAGGTCAGATGTGGATGTACCGAATAACAACTGGTCACAATTGACTCTCCGAGCTCTTAAGAAATCATATCACGTGATTATTTATTGTGGTATTGCTTATACCATGCCACAACTTTCAATTTAAAGTTAGCTACCTCAGCACACAAACATGTAGAAAGTTGAAATGATTGGAAACATTTGGACCCAGCTCAGGCTGTATATTATCTTGTGGATGCAACATGGTGTGGTCTTTATCTGCCTTGCAGGGACCTGGTCATATGGGTGAAAAGGTGACTTTAGTAGGACATCAGCAGCACAGTTTATTGTATAAACCCGAGATGGTTGGGATATTTAAATTACGGGTTATAGGAAGTGAGTGGGGAAAGATTTAATTTTGAAGTTGCAGTGCTGCCAGAGGAAGCTACAGAAATGTACACATTTCTTAAATGCTGTTAAATGAAGGCAATGAAAGAGAGAAAACACAAACATCAGAACATTAATGCTGTAAGCTACAGTGGTAAAAGAACTGCCCAGCAGGACAGGAACTGGAGTTAGGAGAACCAAGCCGTTGCTACAGATCGCTGATGTACTGGAGAAATGAACAGTTCTGATAAAAACAGAAAAAGTGAGTTACCAAAGGTGTGGATTCGATATTGAATCTGGAAGACCCTATATTGGAAAAAGTGCAAGTGAATCATTATTTCATTTGGAAGAATGATGTGGTCCATGGAGAATAGGAAAGGAAGAGTCGAAAGGACAAGTATTAGTGTCATACAGCATGGAAAAAGGCCCTACATCCCAGCTTGCACACGCCGACCATGGTGCCCCATCTATATTAGTCCCACCTGTCTTTGTTTGGCCCATATTCCTCTAAAGCTTTCTATTCATCAAATTAATTAAATCAACAAGTATTGCAACCTTGTGTATTTAACAAATTTTATGTTATTTTGCTTATTTTCTAGGTGCTCTCATTTCATAACTTTCAGTCATAGTCATGTAGCCTGGAATCAGTACATTAAGTGTGGTGGGTTGCATCACATTTATCTATTGTAACATTGTAGCATACTTCATCCTTCAATTGAAAATTAGCTAGTGGAGAAATATCATATAATATAACTATTAAAAGTCTGATCATGGATGTGTGTGAGTGTGTGTGTGTTTGTTTGTGTGTAATCACATCTTCACGATAAATCTACGCGGTAACGATAACATTTTTACATATTCCGGTAGACATTTTTCCCGTCGAGTCCAAAATCTACTTATCTGAAAATTTCTTGCTTTATTTCTCGACTTATTACTGAAAATGTTGAAAAATACTTTGAATTTAAAATGGTTTTTACTGTTAAAATCATTCCTCACAGCTTCCAACACACTTTGATACAAAGTTACAAGACAGGAACACTGGCAGGAACACTCTGAACTTTTCAGCTCAATGGCATCTCACAGCAAGTGCACCCGTCATTTGCAAAAATGTTGCCATCATAGCTCCTGGCAGGACAGGAGGGGGAGGGTCAATTAGCATTGCAATTGGGGAGGTGCTATTGGGACTTTTTTTTCCAACTCCAATGCTGGGGGAGGCTCACGAGCTATGATCTTTGCTGAAGAGTGCTCGAATCTTACCTTCGGCAACGGGTTGAGTTGGAGGACCGCGCCTCCCGTGGGGGCTATGGGTAGGGGATGGGTGTGTTGCGGGAGCTGTACTTGGTCTGGTGTTTCTTTAAAACTCCATAGTTTATGTGAGTTTATTCAACACATAACACTGCAGCCCAGCAAGAACAAGTATGAACAAGCAAGAACAAGAACACTTAAATATCTATATTACTAAAAGTCTGATCTTGACCACTTCCTGTTCTGTATATTGATTTTAGAAAAAACGCTGCCACTTACGGCTGTGATTTTTGGCCATCTTACTCAGAGTCCCCCTCCGCTGCGCATGACAAGAGGATTTTTCCCATCGATGAAAAATAAAAGAGTTATTAGTGTTTAAAAAATGTTGAGATTCTCTCTGCTGAAGGCCACGCCCCTTCCGGAAGTGTTGAGTGCCTCAGTCAGTCTCTGCAAGATGGGGGAGCGAGAGGGTCACGTCTCAGTCTGAGCTGTGAATTACACTGAACACATGTCTACTAAACTGTGAGTGTGGTTTTACTGACCTTGAGTGCCCTTAATGTGGTTTGAAAATGAAAATGTGGTTGGTTTGAAATAAAGCACAGCAAATGGTTGGTGGTGGTTGGTTTGAAATAAAGCACAGCAAATGGTTGGTGGTGATTGGTTTGAAATAAAGCACAGCAAATGGTTGGTGGTGGTTGGTTTGAAATAAAGCACAGCAAATGGTTGGTGGTCGTTGGTTTGAAATAAAGCACAACAAATGGTTGATGGTGGTTGGTTTGAAAAGGCAAATGATTAAAAGTCTAAACTTGACAACTTCCTGTTTGCACTGTATATTGATTTTAGATAAAACGCTACCACTTACGGCTGTGATTTTTTGCCATCTTACTCAGTCCCCCTCCGCTCATCAGGTGCAGAGGATTCTTCCCATCAATGAAAAATAAAAGTGTTATTAGTGTTTAAAAAATGTTGAGATTCTCTCTCCTGTCAATCACGCCATGAAGGCCAAGCGCCTTCCGGTGGGAGGGGGGAGGGAATTATAAAACCCGGAAGTGTGAGTGTGGCTCAGTCTCTGCAAGATGGGGGAGGGAGAGGTCACGACTCTGTCTGAGTTGTGAATCAACTGAACACACTGAATGTCTACTGAACTGTGAGTGTGGTGTTTATGTGGCGTTTTGTGTGATTTTATGGTAGTTTTATGGTGGTTTCACCCTGCTTGAAATGGTATGAAACTGCATTTGAATGTGGTGGCCTTGCACCCTGCACGAAATGGTAT
This sequence comes from Malacoraja senta, assembly GCA_038087875.1. Lineage (NCBI taxonomy): Eukaryota > Metazoa > Chordata > Chondrichthyes > Rajiformes > Rajidae > Malacoraja > Malacoraja senta. The sequence goes on from CM075977.1 coordinate 14,579,159, forward strand.
GAAACTGCATTTGAATTTGGTGGCCTTGCACCCTGTATGAAATGGTATGAAACTGCATTTGAATTTGGTGGCCTTGCACCCTGCTTGAAGTGGTAGGAAACTGCACTTGAATTTGGTGGCCTTGCACCCTGCTTGAAGTGGTAGGAAACTGCACTTGAATTTGGTGGCCTTGCACCCTGCTTGAAGTGGTATGAAACTGCACTTGAGTTTGGTGGACCTGGACCCTGCTTGAAGTGGTATGAAACTGCACTTGAGTTTGATGGACTTGCACCCTGCTTGAAGTGGTATGAAACTGCACTTGCGTTTGGTGGACTTGCACCCTGCTTGAAATGGAATTTCAAGGAATAGTCGTGAGTCAACTGCCAGCCCACCAGCCGTGAGTGAGCTGCTAGCACATCAGGCTTGAGTGACTGAGCTGCCACCCCAAGAATCCATTTGGCCCACAATGTCCATACTAGCCCTCTGGAAACCAGTCCCTGCAGCCCACAACACCCATACTAGCGTTCCAGAAAGCCCCCCCCCCACTGGCCACCATTATTGGAATTGGTGGAGAGGTGGAATATTATGTTGGGGGACCAGCCCTCCCGTGTTAACATGGAACCCAATGGGTCTCACTTAGTCTAGTGTGATACAGAATCCTGGAACAGAGCAGCTATTATTTTACCAATTTGTACCTCTATTCCTTGTGGTTTATATACTCAACATTAAGCATTTAATATGGCACTTTGCAAATCTGTTGCTCAGTGGAAAAAAATTAAGGAAGTGCGACACTTCTAATAATTTATCAATTTTTCAAAGAGAGCATTTCATCGCCCAAAAGGTTGCACCATCTTTACAATTGATAAGGCATCCAAGCTTTTCATTTAAAAACATTATTTGATAAGGCCCATTTGAATGAATAAGTTTATTGGCCAAGTATTCACATACAAGGAATTTGCCTTGGTGCTCCACCCACAAGTGACAACATGACATACAGTGACAGTTAAGAATGATACATAAAACATTAATCATTAATAATAAAACATTATTGATTAAAACATGTGAATTATATAAAATAGCAGAGCAGAAGGAGGCTACAGTTTTTTGGTTATTGAGTGGAGCAACTACTCGTGGAAAAAGCTGTTTTTATGTGCAGTGCAGTTTTTATGACAGTGCAGAGTCGCCTTCCATAGGGAAGTGATTCAAAGAGTTTGTGGCCAGGGTGAGAGGGGTCAGAGATTACCTTACCCGCTCGCTTCCTGGCAGTGTACAGTTCGTCAGTGGGAAAAAAACACCCCTGTGGTCGTAATCCAAATTTTAGAAAAATATTTGGATCTTTCTAATTTTACAACCCATTCTAAATTCCTTACAAATGTGCATTTCACATATTTTTAAACTGCTTTATGGTGAACATTCCACTGTACGAGCAATGGCATTTATTTCCAGAACACCCAAAGGTTTTGTTTAAAGTAATGAAAGAGGCTGGGTTGGAGCATTGACATTTCCTGTGCATGGGGCTTACATGTATTTAGTGTATTCAGAAAGTATTCAGACCCCTTCACTTTTTCCACATTTTGCTACATTACAGCCTTATTTTAAAATGGATTTCATTTTTTTTTAACATCAATCTACACACAATACCCCAGAATGAAGAAGCAAAGACGGGTGTTTAGAAATTTTTGCAAAGTAATTAAAAAGAAATAACTGAAATATCACATTTACATAAGTATTCAGAGCCTTTGCTATAAAATTGAGTTTAGGTTCATCCTGTTTCCATTGATTATCCTTGAGATGTTTCTACAACGTGATTGGAGTCCACCATGGGTAAATTCAATTGATTGGACATGATTTGGAAAGGCACACACCTGTCTATACAAGGTCCCACAGCTGACAATGCATGTTAGAGCAAAAACCAAGCCATGAAGACGGAATTTTCCGTAGACCTCTGAGACAGGATTGTGTCGAGACACAGATCTTGGGAAGGGGTATAAAACAATTTCTGCAGCATTGCTGGTCCCAAAGAGCACAGTGGCCTCCATCATTCTTAAATGGAAGAACTTTGGAACCACCAGGACTCTTCATAGAGTTGGCCGCCTGGCCAAACTGAGCAATCAGGGGAGAAAGGCCTTGGTCAGGGCGGTGACCAAGAACCCGATGGTCACTGTTAGATGGGAGAACCTTCCAGAAGGACAACTATATCTGCAGCACTCCACCAATCAGGCCTTTATGGCAGAGTGGCCAGATGGAAGCCACTCCTCATTAAAAGGCACATGACAGCTCGCTTGGAGTTTGCCAAAAGGCATGAGAAACAGGATTCTCTGGTTTGATGAAACCAAAATTGAACTCTTTGGCCAGAATGCCAAGCGTCAGGTCTAGAGGAAACCAGGCACCGCTAATCACCTGGCCAATACCATACCTACGGTGAAGCATGATGGTGGCAGCATCATGCTGTGGGGTTGTTTTTCAGCGGCAGGAACTGGGAGATTAGTCAGGATCGAGGGAAAGATGAATGGAGCAATGTACAGAGAGATCCTTGATGAAAACCTGCTCCAGAGCATTCTGGACCTCAGACTGGGGCGGAGGTTCACCTTCCAACAGGACAACGACCTGAAGCACACAGCCAAAACAATGCGGGAGTGGCTTCGTTCAAGTCTGTAAATGTCCTTGAATGGCCCAGTCAGAGCCCGGACTTGAACCCAATCGAGGGACCTGAATATAGCTGGGCATCGACGCTCCCCATCCAACCTGGCAGAGCTTGAGAGGATCTGCAGAGAGGAATGGGAGAAATTACCCAAATACAGGTGTGCCAAGCTTGTAGCGTCATATCCAAGAAGACTGGAGGCTGTAATCGCTGCCAAAGATGCCTCAACAAAGTACTGTGTAAGGGATCTGAATATTTATGTAAATGTGATATTTCAATTATTTATTTTTAATTACTTTGCAAAAAGTTCTAAACACCTGTTTTTGCTTTTTTATTATGGGGTATTGTGTGTAGATTGATGATTTAAAAAAATGAATTTAATTCATTTTAGAATAAGGCTGTAACATAACAAAATGTGGAAAAGTGAAGGGGTCTGCATACTTTCTGAATGCACTGTAAATGCAAAAACATTCTCTGATGTTTTGGGTTTAATCTTTACACTGACAACGATTTATTTTAGGACTGGTCCTTCATATCCTTCCAGATGGAAATTAACATCTGAGAAGGGAGGGAAGTGAGAGAAAATTTACTACCAAGATCATGGAATTTACAAGAAAATATACAACAAGTGCCAAATTCAGACGTATTAGAGTTTTATAAGCAAAAAATGAAATTAAATTGTATTGACATGAAATGAGTAAAGGAAAAGTAGAATTTTGAAAGATTTACATTTGTTTTACTATCAGTTGTAGCTGGCGGTATTTCCCCATGTTAATCTTTTGAACTACTTTTAATCATATTTTTCGCAACTAGGTCAAGTATTTCCCTGTCGAGCAATTGGTTATAATTGGTGCCCTTTACAAAATTTACAAATGGCCTGATAACCGGACAGAGGTGTTTTCTAGGATGTTTTTACAGGCCTTGATTTAAAAGATTGATTTGTTTTTAAAGTTAAAATGTAATGAGCTGATATATTTCCTTCTAGACTTTTAATCACCATTGAGTTTGGCAATATAGTGATCTGCCAAACAGAGAGCTGATACTCCCATTATTGACTATTGTTTAGAACCATCTTTCTAGCTGTGATTAGCAGTTTCTCACCCTGCCCATTATCACTTCAGGAAGAAAAAGGCACTAATTGTGAGCTGATGGAGACAGACTTCCTGAAATGCAGCGTGGGATTTCCTTTCATGAGATGGCAGTCCAAGGTAAGAGTGCTGAGTCTACATTTACACCAGATGCTACACTAGCAGCCGGTTTTGATTAATGCCATTAAAGCTTCGGTCTGTTAGTCATTGTCCTTGTGGAGGGATTTCCTTTGGTTCTCTAACGCTGTTAGCACAGCTTCAATTTTAGAAGATTAGTTAACTCTGTGCTGTGCTCCTTTTGTCTGTTCTTTTAAAACACATCACTTTGTTCCAATTGCATGAGCTACTGAAATAGTGGTTGATGTCTCGTTACAGAGATCCAGCAGCTTTTGTGAGTGTTTTTTGTATGAAACATTGCAGAAAACACCCATTTAAAACAGACAAAAGCTTGGAATCTGTGTTTGTCTTGGATTATTAAACTGGTAGATGAATCAGTCTTCCAAGGGAAAACATTGATTATGATTAGAGATACATGGAAACAGGCCCTTTGGCCCACTGAGTCCATGCTGACCATTTATCACCCATTCACACTAGTTCTATGTAATCCCACTTTCGTATCCACTCACTATACATTAGAGACAATGTAAAGAGGCCAAATAAGACTATAAGGCACAGGAGCAGAATTAGGCCATTCAGTCCAATGAGTTTACTCCTCCATAAAATTACGCCTTGTGTATTTTACCCTTTCAACCTTTCCTCCTGCCTTCTCCTGATAATCTTTGACACTCTTCCAAATCAATCTCTGCTTTAAATCTATAAACCTATTAACCTACCAACCTGCATCGGTCTGAAGAAAGGGTCTTGTCCCAAAACATCACCTATCTATGTTCTCCAGAGATGCTGCCTGACTTGCTGAGTTACTCCAAAACTTGATGTCCTTATGTGATTGATGTTGCCTGCTCCAGGAACCCACATGAAAGTCGTGGCCACAAGCAATCATTTTCTGGGGGTGATGGTTCTAGTTCGAATGATGAATCTGGAATCGAATTGAAGTTGCAAATATAAGAATCCATTGTGGCTGTAATGAAAGTGCATATGGAGAAGTTGGATGGAGTATTTGCTGGAGTGAAGTACTGCTTTGCAGTGAGGAAGATTGAAAATTGCTTCAGAACATTGATAGACAAAGTGAGGATCTTTGGAATTCTTTTTCAAAAACCCATCCAAATTTCCTCAAATCGATGACCGCTTTATGGTCTTTGCAAAGTAGCCTGCAATAATTATTACAAAGTATAAAAAGAAAGGTAAAATGACAAATTACTACAAGGGAAATGTCCAACTGTGAACTGACAGGATGAAAAACAGCTGATAAATACACTACATTGGCAATCCTCTTCCTCCCATTGTTCTGCGCCGTTTCCAGGAATATTTTAATGGTTTGCTTTTATACCTTTCTCTACCATTTCCTTTTCCACTACCCTTTCCTCTTTCCTTCAACCGCCCATCATCCTTTTCATTCTTCCTAACCGTGGTGACCTGAGAGTACAAAATCATTAACAGGATCTCAGAAAAACACTGTAGCTTGTTTCACGATATCTTCTCTATATTAACCAACATTCCATAAAACATATTTAATATATTGGGCAGCACATGGCACAGAGGTAGAGCTGCTGGCTCACAGCGCCAGAGACCCGGGTTCAATCCTGATTATGGGTGTAGTCTGTGCAGTGTTTGTACATTCTCGCTGTGTATGCGTGGATTTTTCTCCGGCTACTCCAGTTTCCCCCTACGTTCCAAAGACGTGCAGGTTTCTAGGTTAATTGGCTTCTTTAAATTGCCCCTAGTGTGCAGAGTGTGAAAGTGGGATGACATAGGACTAATGTACAGTTGATCAATGGTCAGCGTGGACTCAGTGTGCCAAAGGGCCTGTTTTCACACTGTATCTCTAAACTAAACATAACATTTTAAAAACTTCACATGCTCAAATTTCTAAATTTTGGATTCACCGTCACAACAGCTTGACTATTCTCCAGATGGGACACTATATGCTGCTTGATTCCCAGCTAAAGCATGGAGTACTATTAGCCAAGTTAAGTATGGACCCCCTCTCCTACTGGAGGCATGTGCTGTGACTCCTCATGGAATCGAAACTGTGCAATATTGGATGAGTGGATCTAAGATTCTTGATTTACCGAGGATATTAATATCTTCGTATTTCATGTAGGAATTTTCAACTAATTCAAACATATGCTTTGCTTTTAAGTCACAAGCCTCATTGCCACTTTCCATGTGCCACTACCATGATTTGGGCATCCAGTACAGAGTGGGGAGGGAGGGGAGGGTGGTCTCCCTGTCGATCTGTTCCTGGGCCTGGCCAAGATGGCCATTCGCGGGTCCAGGCAGCGGGTAGTCGATGGCCGCACAAGTTGGCTGCCTGCCCCCTTTCCGGGCCTACGTCCGTACCTGCGTGTTCCTGGAGAGGGAACATGCGGTGTCCACGAGGAGGGGAGGCCTTCTGTGAACGCTGGTCGCTGCGGGAGGTCGAGTGTATTGTTGATAAAGTTGGCGATATATTAATTTGATGACTGTTTGTTTGTAAACTCAATATAGGCAGCCTTTGATCGTGTTAATACTCTATGTTTGTTTTTACTTTCTGAATAAAAGTATATGTAAATTTAAAAAAATGAGACAAACGTCAGTGATGCATCACATATGTTATTTATACTTTCAATTGAATTTGAGCACAACAATCCATTAGATTAAGTAAGTACATGTTGTTTTCGCGAGACCCTTGCACCAAAGATAACAAAGATATGTCTGCCCACCCCAGCGATATGAACATTGACTTCTCTAATTTCAGGTAGTCCCTACTTTCTCCTTCCCTTCTCAGCTCTCCCTCAGCCCACTGGCTCCACCTCTTCCTTTCTTCTTCCCGCCCTCACATCAGTCTGAAGAAGGGTTTCGACCCGAAACATTGCTTATTTCCTTCACTCAGGGGCGGAAAACCCAGGGGGGGGGCCACATCCCCCCCATGTTTTGAGTGGTGGGGGACATCCCCCCCAAGTTTTTGTGGTCCGTATTTTAAAATCTCCGCTTTCTGCGAGACAGTGGGGGTGGGACTGATGATCGAGGGCGCGATGATTGGAGGAGGGAGGAGTGGGGGGGGGGGGGTGGGGGGGTGGGACTGAGGATAGAGTGCGGCGATTGGAGGAGGGAGACGTGGCACAGACCTGTGCCTCATCGGCAGGCAGGATCGATCCCGGCCTGGTCTCCGGCGCTGTCCCGAGTGCCCCACCCCCACTGGTAGCCAGAGAGGTCGGGAGGCAGACGCGAGCTGTGCCCCCAGGCCCACAGCCAGCGCAGAGAAACAGCGCTAAACCCAGCTCAACTCAGCCTGTCCTGCCAGATTAACCTGCCTGGGCTTGCGGGAAATATGGCCAGCGCGGAAAAGCAGCACTGGTATCCCGTCAGTCCAGCCAGGGCTGTAGTTAACCCAGTGAGACAGGCAGCGTTGAGCTGCATTTAGCGCTGGATTGAGCCTCTGACGCCTCGCGCGTGTGTGTGTGAGTGTGCGCATACGCGCGCGGCCGCCAAAAAATTGAGTCCCCGTCCCCTCCATGTTTTGATAGCGAGTTCCGCTCTTGCCTTCACTCCATAGATACTGCCTTACCAGCTGAGTTTCTCCAGCAAATTTTGTCTACCTGAAGATACGTCCGCAACTGGATTGCAGACATATCGTAATGTCTGTCCTACATGGCAATGTATCAATGGTGACATGAGAATCCAGCATTTAGTACCTCCAGTCATCATAACACTTTGCAAGATCAGTGCTATAGATGCCTGTCTCCCACGTTCTTCAACTTATCTTTGAATCTTTGTTTTACCTTGCAGTATGAATTCAGCATGATTTTTGACACAAGTCACCTTTTCGGGGAACAGGAGAATTTGGAGTTCATAGTCACAACACAAAGGTAAAGCTCACATGTAATGCACGGTGACCTGTGTTTATACTTTAGTATGATTAACATTTAATATTGTAAGTTTAAAATTAGGTGTATTAACCATAGATTTAAAATACAGTTAACTGTGAAAGTAATGCTATCATATCAGATGAAACAAATAAGAACGAATAAATGAACTGACTGATGGATGAATTCTAGAGGATGTTTGAATAATTCTGTAGGCCATCAAGTAGAAAGCAGCAAAACTGTACAATCTTTTTGGAGCAACTTTGAGATATCTATTGTGTTGCATTAACACCAACATGAAAATGACAAGATGAAATTGAACTCAGAATAACTATCAACTATTGGGTGATCCAGATGAAGAGCTTCAGCTGCTGGAATGCACAGTTCAAATGTGTACATGCATAACCCATGGTTTCATTGAAACTCAAGTTAGAAAACTTGAGCTTTTCAGTAAGTCTCAGGAGTAGAAATCATTTCAGAAATAACGATGGGCCAATTAGACAAATTTTGATTCCACGTGACTTTAAATGTAATTCCAATTTGAAATCGCTCTCTCCACATTTAAATGTTCCAGCTCTCTATCATTCTGCTTCCGTCTCTGAGTAATGTTTCCTATTCCACTCATTCAAATACATTCCAGAGGGCAGGGGTCTGGATTTTTGGAAGCATGGTATCTCATGGTTCCTGTCACTGGTTAGACTCTTAGAGTTGAAAAAAATTGTTAGTGACAAGTTACTCAAGACACAGGAAATGGCTAAGGCTGGAGCGAACAGGACAAGCAACAGTGTCTCCCAAGTTAACTAATCAAATTTAAGGGTTACTAGACCATGGGGAACCTGTTGGGTCCCGTCCCCTCAAGGCGCGGATGCGGGGGGGAGGCGGCCTTCGGCGACACACACGCACGCATGCACGCACACACACACACACACACACACACACACACACACACACACACACACACACACACACACACACACACACACACACCCCTCCCCCCCCTCTTGATATTATATTAATATCGCTCCTTTTACCCCGCCCTATCCACTCACCCCCACTCCGCAGGCACGGCTGGAGAGGTTGGGGGAGGAGTGTAGAGATTGAGGGGTGGGGGCGTCACAGGGTTCCCGAACCCAATACTCCACCACTCACCCATAGGTCCCAATATTCACCACTCCTTAGAGAGGGAGGGGGGGGGCTGAGAGGGAGAGAGAAAGAGGGAGGGGGGGGCAGAGAGGGAGCCCCTCCTACCCCCCTCCTCCTCCTCCCCCCTCCTCCTCCCCCCTCCTCCTCCTCATCCCCCCCTCCTCCTCCTCCTCCCCCCCTCCTCGCTTCAGCACATTAGATTTTAAAAATATGTCAGATTGGTGAACAATTTTCGTAAAGAACTGGGGAAATAGTGAATCAAATTTTCAGATGAGGGGATTTTCGGCCATTACAGACATACACACACACACGCACGCACGCACGCACGCACGCACGCACGCACGCACACACACACACACACACACACACACACACACACACACACGCAGAGACAGAGAGAAAGGGGCAGAGACAGAAGGGCAAGAGACAGAGGGAAAAGGGGGTGGAGGGGAGGGGGGAGGGTGGGGGCGGAGGGGTGAGAGAGATGGGAGGAGAGATGGGAGGAGAGAGGGGAGGAGAGAGGGGGAGAGAGAGGGGGAAGGGAGGGGGAGAGGTGGGGGGAAGGGATGGGGAGTGGGGAGGGAGGGGATGGGATGGAGGGGAGGGGGGAAGGGGGTTTAGGGGAGGGATTGTGGTGGAGGGCAGGGGGGGGTGGGGGAGAGGAAGTGGGGAGAGAGAGAGTGAGGGGGAGAGAGAGAGAGCGAAATGGAACCGTGCGTCACGCATTCAGAATGTTCTGGAAATGAAGCGTGCGCGTCTCATGCATGAAAACTGTCGGCAGCTCTATGGAATTCCGGGGAGAAGCCTGCCGCGTCACACACACACTAACCCCCCTCCACGCCCACACACACAGCGGGTCTGATCTAAGCTGTCAATGAAGACAGCAAATTTTTTTTTTTTAGCTGTCTTTGAAATTAAAAGTTAATGTTAAGAATTAGTATTGTTAAGTGAGAAATAATTCAATTCAATTCAATGAAAAACAATGGAATCAACAACCTGGCAGGCTGGGGGGGGGGCGGGGCCAGCAGGCAGGCTGGGGGGGCAGGGCCGGGCGGGGCCAGGTGGCAGTTGGGCCAGGTGCAAAGGCATTGTGAGGTCAGCGGGGCGGGCGGGGCCAGGAGGCAGTTGGGCCAGGTGCAAAGGCATTGTGAGGTCAGCAGCTGGGCAACCTTAATATTTTTTAAAAATGTCAGTTTGGTTATACATTTTAGTAAATATCTCGGGAAACAATTGACCAAATGTATGGAGGATTGGATTTTTGAAATCATAAGGAAAATTTCTACCAGAGGATGTAAAAATTTGACTGTTATTATAATGTCAGCAGCTGGGCAGCGGTGGCGTGAGATGGCACTGTGACTCATGCAGCAGTTTGATATTAGTGGGACCATGTGAAGGTTCCAATCTCCCACCCCTGTCCCATTGTGATGTCATATCATATGTAAATGAGACCCATTGTGATTGGACATCTGTGAGGTGGCACTGTGACTCATGCAGCAGTTTGATTTAAAAATTTACTCCTTCCCCCCCTGCCCTCACCCCTGCCCTCCCCCCTCCCCTCCCCCCCCTCCCCTCCCCTCCCCCTCCCTCCCTCCCCCCCCATCCCCCTCCTCCCCCTCCACACACACACACAGCGGGTCCGATCTAAGCTGTCAATGAAGACAGCAAATTTAGTTTTTAAAAACTGTCTTTGAAATTAAAAGTTTATGTTAAGAATTAGTGTTGTTAAGTGACAAATTATTAAATTAATTTCAATGAAAACCAATGGAATCTACAACCTGGCAGGCTGGGGGGGGGGGCAGGCCGGGCGGGGCCAGGAGGCAGTTGGGCCAGGTGCAAAGGCATTGTGAGGTCAGTGGGGCGGTGGTGGGTGGGGCCAGGAGGCAGTTGGGCCAGGTGCAAAGGCATTGTGAGGTCAGCAGCTGGGCAACCTTAATATTTAAAAAAAGTGTCAGTTTGGTTATAAATTTTAGTAAATATCTCGGGAAACAATTGACCAAATGTATGGAGGATTGGATTTTTGAAATCATAAGGACAATTTCTACCAGAGGATCTAAAAATTTGACTGTTATTATAATGTCAGCAGCTGGGCAGCGGTGGCGTGAGATGGCACTGTGACTCATGCAGCAGTTTGATATTAGTGGGACCATGTGAAGGTTCCAATCTCCCACCCCTGTCCCATTGTGATGTCATATCATATGTAAATGAGACCCATTGTGATTGGACATCTGTGAGGTGGCACTGTGACTCATGCAGCAGTTTGATTTTAAAATGTATTCCTTTAATAGATATATGATATATATAATATGATATGATAGATATATGTTATGATGAAATAAGCAGAAGAAACATGGAGGAGAACGTCAAATAGAATGGAGGTATTCAAAGTGGACAAAAAATTCTGGAGAAACTCAGCGGGTGAGGCAACATCCATGGAGAAAATTAGTAGGCGATGTTTCAAAGTTATTCAATGTTAGGTCAAATTTTTATAGGAAAATGGGGAGCAATTGTAAGAGTGGAGAAAAGTGGGGAGAGAAGTAACAACAATCTGTGAGAGTAACTCAGCAGTTGAGCAACAGTGGATTGTTGGGCAACTCGCAGCTCCAGCAGATTCCAGCATCTGTGATCTCTTGCGTAGACAGAAAAGTAAATTAAAATTCTAAGATTTTTCCAGCAAATCATTTGGCTGAAAGAAGAATATTCCACACTTACAATGGTTGACTTTCAGAGGTTGAATTAATGAACATTACATTATCAAAATGTAATGATAACGCTCAAACTATTACTGCAAATTGGTCATCCATGTACAGCAACTTTGCGATATTCAATGATTTTCACCGAGGTAACCCAGAGAGTAAGACTATTTTCAGAATGACAAAACATTCAATATGGTAACATCTAAATGTGTATCTGCTCCTCCCCATGAAAGATAACCTTTGACCTCACTTGTATTCTGTGATCTCAGAGCTGAATTGCACATTGGTAATCATTGCAAATGTTGCATATAATCTTTGGATATTGAGGATAATTGATCGTAGAGATATAAAGGATTGATGTAGTATCAGGAGTGGGTTTTTTTTTTACAGAAAGGGGGTGCTTCCTCTGTAGGCAGTGAGAAGAATTGAGAGATGAAACAAAAATGGTTGAGCGAAGGGTCAGAGTGTGAACTGACGATTTAGGGTCCAATAGACAATATGTGCAGGAGTAGGCCATTCGGCCCTTCGAGCCGAAAACCCATTCAATGTGATTATGGCTGATCATCCACAATCAGTACCCCGTTCCTGCCTTCTCCTCATATCCCCCGACTCCGCTATCTTCAAGAGCCCTATCTAGCTCTCTCTTGAAAGTATCCAGAGAACCGGCTTCCACTGCACTCTGAGGTAGAGAATTCCACAGACTCACAACTCTCTGTGTGAAAAAGTGTTTCCTCATCTCCGTTCTAAATGGCTTACCCCTTATTCTTAAACTGTGACCCCTGGTTCTGGACTTCCCCCAACATCGGGAACATGTTTCCTGCCATTAGCGTGTCCAAACCCTCAATAATCTTATATGTTTCAATAAGATCCCTTATCCTTCTAAATTCCAGAGTATACAAGCCCAGCTGCTCCAATCTCCCAGCATATGACAGTCCCACCATCCCGGGAATTAACCTTGTGAACCTACGCTGCACTCCCTCAGCAGCAAGAAAGTCCTTCCTCAAATTTGGAGACCAAAACTGCACACAATACTCCAGGTGTAGTCTCACTAGGGCCCTGTACAACTACAGAAGGCCCTATTTTCTCCTATACTCAACTCCTCTTGTTATGAAGGCCAACATGCCATTCGCTTTCTTCACTGTCTGCTGTACCTGCATGCTTACTTTCATTGACTGATGAACAAGGACCCCCAGATCCTGTTGTACTTCCCCTTTTCCCAACTTGACACCATTTAGATAATAATCTGCCTTCCTGGTTTTTGCTACCAAAGTGGATAACCTCACGTTTATCCAAGCTGAAGACCTGGATTTTGAAGCAGTTTGTTTTCAACTGCAAAAAGCATAATACAATTTGAAGGAGAAAAATGTTATTTTGAAATACATAGAGACTTTGTGGTATTCTGAAAGAATTGAACGAGGGGGAAAATGGCATGGATTTTGTGAAAGATTGAGGATGTGTGTGGCATCAATTCCATCCATTGTTTTGTGAAGATCGTGTTGGCCTTAGTAGTTATTAGTATAACCAAATGGTTTACTGAAGCCTGACATCGGTGGTGGGGAAGATGCTGGAGTCAATTATAAAAGATGAAATAGCAGCACATTTGGATAGCAGTAACTGGGTCAGTCCGAGTCAGCAAGGATTTACGAAGGGGGAAATCATGCTTGACTAATCTTCTGGAATTTTTTTAGGATATAACTAGGAAAATGGACAAGGGAGAGCCAGTGGATGTAGTGTACCTGGACTTTCAGAACGCATTTGATAAGGTCCCACATAGGAGATGAGTGGGCAAAATTAATGGTATTGGGGGTAGGATACTGACATGGATAGAAAAATGGTTGGCAGACAGGAAACAATGCATAGGGATTAACGGGTCCCTTTCAGAAAATTTGTGACTAGTGGGGTACCGCATGGCTCGGTGCTGGGACCTCAGCTATTTACAAAATACATTAATGATTTAGATGAAAGGATTAAAAGTAACATTAGCAAATTTGCAGATAACACAAAGCTGGGTGGCAGTGTGAAGTGTGAGGAGGATGCTATGAAGATGCAGGGTGACTTGGACAGGTTGGATGAGTGGGCAGATGCATTGCAGGTACGGTTTAATGTAGCTAAATGTGAGGTTATCCACTTTGGTGGCAAAAAAAAAGGAAGGCAGATTATTATTTGAACGGTGTCAAATTGGGAAAAGGAGAAGTACAATGAGATCTGGGGTCCTTGTTCATCAGTCACTGAAAGTAAGCATGCTCTTAAAGATAACGGAGTCAGAGAATATGGCGGGAACGGGGTACTGAATGTGGATAATCAGCCATGATCATATTGAATGGCGGTGCTGGCTCGAAGCGCGAATGGCCTACTCCTGCACCTATTGTCTATTGTCTATTTCACTGACCCTGAAGATGCACCGTAGTGTGTCCTATACTGATCAGACTGATCATGTACGATACGAAATATTAATGAGGAAATACTTTGTGATCAATTTTAACTATACCATCTGGTTAAATAGCTGGTAAACGACCTCAAAATAGTAACAAAACTAGAAAACGCTGGAAACATTCAGTAGGTTAGGCAGTGTCTGTGGAAAGACAAACTGGTAATATTTCAATTCTTGGACTCTTATTGGTGTCGGCTAGCTTACTGCTTGGTTACATTGATCTTCCAGTCACCAGTATTTGAATTGGACACCTGCTTGTTTCTTAGAAATCTAAGTTGTATGCCAACACTTCAGTTACTATTTTGAAATGCAGTATGGTGGAATGACTGCAATCACCCCCTAACCATTTGTGGTGATATTGAATGCTCCAAGCAACTCTATTTTAAAATATTAAAGTGATTTATTTGATATTTGTGGGGCCCGGTTGGGTTATTATTATCCTTCCTCATGCCAGAAAATATTTTGTCATGTTGCAAATTGAGTTTTGTTTTCATGCAGAGAGATAAAAATATACCTCCCAGTTGCTCTCAAGATATGTTTTTGTCTTGTTAGTCTGGATGAATTGTATGTCAGCTGGTTCCAGTCAAAGTGCTCTAATATCATTTCATCAAACTTGTTGTAACTTACGACTTTTTAAAGAAAAGCTTCTCGAATCTTCCAGAATTTGGAGAAGTGCTAAAAATAATAAAACTTGTGCTGTTGGTGCAGAACAAGAACTATAACACCCAAATTTGGTTTGATCCTGATTACAGGTGCTGTCTATGTGGAGTTTGCACATTCTCCCTTTGACCCCAGGGGTTTTCTCCGGGTGCTCCAGTTTCCTTCCACATTCTAAAGATGTGCAGGTTTGTGGGTTATTTGGCTTCTGTAAATTGCCCCTACTGCCGGATGTGAAAGTGGGATAATGGAACTAGTGTACATAGCAATCAATGGTCAGCGTAAACTTAAGGGCCTGTCCCACTTATGCGACCTTTTAGGCGAGTGCAGGAGACAGCGCTCGCCACATGGTCGCCACATGTTCGCTGGTGGTCTCTGGTGAGTCTCCTTCATGGTCGCGAGGAGTTCCCGCATTCTGGGAACTAGTCGTGGTCTCAGTATGGCAGCCGCAAATTTTTCAACATGTTGAAAATTTTTCTGCGTCCAAAAATTGATCACCATGGAGAAAATCGATAATCCTGTAGTCGTAGGTGCAGTTGTAGTGGGGTCGCCATGTAGTTATGAGTAGTCGAGGTAGTCGTAGGTAGTTTTAGTTAAATCGCCTTTGCTGACCGGACATTTTCATTGGCTCATTGGGGGGGAAAAAACGTAAGCACGAGTTTTCAGAACCAAGGATAACCGACCAGTAATGTTAAATGCCCTTCAAACTTCACAGCTGTGTATCTGTGGCTTATCAAAAGTTGTCTGGCTTCTTAAAAATGTCTCCACTCGTTCTCCCCCCCCTTCGCCCCCCGCAGAACTTTTGTCTTTTGTCTTTGCCTTCCACGTTAAAAAAGCAACTGAAATTGCTTTTCATTCAGACTGCTGTTCAACAACTGTCCTTGTTCCTACACATTTACAAATTGTCTTTTACTGATACTTCTGCAACTTTCTAGTCTAAATAATGGAAAAAAATAGCAGAGACTGTTCCTTCCAAGTCTCTTTCAGATAATGTACACTAACCTTAGTCTGCCTATCTGCTGGCTCACCCTGTTATGTGCAATGGAGATTCTACCATATTATTTTGTGTGATTGCCAAACAAACCATTGGCATGTGAGTAAATGATGATTGGTAGTTTAGCTTCCTCTCCTTCCTCTCATTTTTAAGCATAGTCTACCAGATGGATTTCTGTTTCTCCATTGACTAATTTAACTCTTGTTTGACTAACCATAAGAACACATGATCTGGCTGTAAAAACCTGGTTCATTTTGATGGCTAGGCCTTATATCATCCTATGTAGTGCCAATGAACTTCACTCCAACACACACATCCTGCTGTGAGTTACTGGTTTTGAACTGAAGTTGGCAAATAGTGGTTCAGCTACTGGAGCTACTGCCTCACAGCTCCAATGACCCAGGTTCATTCCTGACCTCGGGCACTGTCTGTGTGGAGTTTTTACATTCTTCCTGTGACTGCAAGGATTTTCTTCCCCGTTCCAAATAAATGTGGGGTGGTCAGTTGAAAGAATTCTAACGTGCTTCTAAATCAAATCAGTGTGCGACCTGGAAGGGAGGATTGAGGCAGTGAGATTTCCATGCCCTGTTCATTCTAGGCGCTTGAGGCTGTAAATTGGGCAGCTGTTATTGGAGAAGGCTTAAGGATTTACTGCATATCAGTCAGGATGCAAAAGTGGAACAATGAAACAAAGGGCAGCAGCTTCCACAGCAGATGCCAACTGAGCAGTCCTATGGAAATTGTCACCTACCCCTTGCAGAAGCGTGTTGTCTGTTGACTTCTCTATACACCTTGCCATTTCCAGAAACGGCCTGGAGGGCCTGATGGTGTTCCAACTAGCCTAGTGTACATCGGCAGCAGCCTTGTCGTGAAAGCCTACTGGTTGTAAGTCTCATCTGAGTTTAACGAGCTGCCCTGCCTAATTCCTACCCCTCCTATCCTACTACAGCAATTAGATAAGGTGCCTCTACTCGGGATGTACTGGGGAGATCCGGTTACAACAGTGTTTTGTTCCTGAGATCTGTTGGTAATCCAAAGTGTTAGTAAGTCAGAATGAATATACACAGTATGTGGGAAAGGATCACAGGAACGGCCGTGAGGAGAGAGCCACCAGGTACGGTAAGAACGGTGATAGTAGAGAAGGTTGGGACTAGGATTTGTAAATTTGTGGATCAAGGAAGATAGTCATGGTCAAGAGACTCACATTCATAGGCATAAATATGTTTCCTGCCTCTAGCGTGTCCAAACCCTCAATAATCTTATATGTTTCAATAAGATCCCTTCTCATCCTTCTAAATTCCAGAGTATACAAGCCCAGCTGCTCCAATCTCCCAGCATATGACAGTCCCACCATCCCGGGAATTAACCTTGTGAACCTACGCTACACTCCCTCAGCAGCAAGAAAGTCCTTCCTCAAATTTGGAGACCAAAACTGCACACAATACTCCAGGTGTAGTCTCACTAGGGCCCTGTACAACTACAGAAGGACCTCTTTTCTCCTATACTCAACTCCTCTTGTTATGAAGGCCAACATGCCATTCGCTTTCTTCACTGTCTGCTGTACCTGCATGCTTACTTTCATTGACTGATGAACAAGGACCCCCAGATCCTGTTGTACTTCCCCTTTTCCCAACTTGACACCATTTAGATAATAATCTGCCTTCCTGGTTTTTGCTACCAAAGTGGATAACCTCACATTTATCCAAGCTGAAGACCTGGATTTTGAAGCAGTTTGTTTTCAACTGCAAAAAGCATAATACAATTTGAAGGAGAAAAATGTTATCTTGAAATACATAGAGACTTTGTGGTATTCTGAAAGAATTGAACGAGGGGGAAAAAGGCATGGATTTTGTGAAAGATTGAGGATGTGTGTGGCATCAATTCCATCCATTGTTTTGTGAAGATCGTGTTGGCCTTAGTAGTTATTAGTATAACCAAATGGTTTACTGAAGCCTGACATCGGTGGTGGGGAAGATGCTGGAGTCAATTATAAAAGATGAAATAGCAGCACATTTGGATAGCAGTAACTGGGTCAGTCTGAGTCAGCATGGATTTACGAAGCGGGAAATCATGCTTGACTAATCTTCTGGAATTTTTTTAGGATATAACTAGGAAAATGGACAAGGGAGAGCCAGTGGATGTAGTGTACCTGGACTTTCAGAACGCATTTGATAAGGTCCCACATAGGAGATGAGTGGGCAAAATTAATGGTATTGGGGTAGGATACTGACATGGATAGAAAAATGGTTGGCAGACAGGAAACAATGCATAGGGATTAACGGGTCCCTTTCAGGAGATTTGTGACTAGTGGGGTACCGCATGGCTCGGTGCTGGGACCTCAGCTATTTACAAAATACATTAATGATTTAGATGAAGGGATTAAAAGTAACATTAGCAAATTTGCAGATAACACAAAGCTGGGTGGCAGTGTGAAGTGTGAGGAGGATGCTATGAAGATGCAGGGTGACTTGGACAGGTTGGATGAGTGGGCAGATGCATTGCAGGTGCGGTTTAATGTAGATAAATGTGAGGTTATCCACTTTGGTGGCAAAAAAAAAGGAAGGCAGATTATTATTTGAACGGTGTCAAATTGGGAAAAGGAGAAGTACAATGAGATCTGGGGTCCTTGTTCATCAGTCACTGAAAGTAAGCATGCTCTTAAATCCAAAGTGTTAGTAAGTCAGAATGAATATACACAGTATGTGGGAAAGGATCACAGGAACGGCCGTGAGGAGAGAGCCACCAGGTACGGTAAGAACGGTGATAGTAGAGAAGGTTGGGACTAGGATTTGTAAATTTGTGGATCAAGGAAGATAGTCATGGTCAAGAGACTCACATTCATAGGCATAAATATGACCAACAATTTGTCTTGGACCAACTCCAACTACATTGGATCTACGGCCAAGAAGCACACCAAAGCTTCTACTTTCTCAGAAGACCAATGAAGTTTGGCATGTCTCCAACGACTCTTAGCAACTTCTACAAATGTACCACAGAAAGCATTCACAACTTAGTTTGGCAATAGCTCTACCCAAGACCGCAAGAAATTGCAGAGAATTGTGGATGTAGCCCAGTCCATCTCACAAACCAGCTTCACCCCATCACTCCATCTGTACTTCACACTGCCTTGGGAAAATAACCCACATAATCAAGGGCCATTTACTTGCAGGTCATTCCCTCTTCTCCCCTCTCCCATTGGGCAGACGATGCAAAAGCTTGAAAGCTCGTACCAACAGATTCAAGAACTGCTTCTTCCCTGCTTCGTTCGCTCGTGTGTCACACGACGTTGCCACAGCCAGTGCCACATCTGTGCCTCTGCGGAGATCGTCCGCAGTGCATGCCTCTCCGCCGCAATTCAGTAGGTGGGCCATTGTCTGTGCCTATCCACAGTTGCACTTGTCTTCCCTGCTGTAATCAGAGTATTGAACAGTCCTCGTATAAGCTGTGGGAATCTCCCATTCTCCCAACCATTGCGGCCCTTGCACTTTGACCTAAAGAGGAAGGACCTAAAGAGCAATCTGTTTAATTTCTCATCAGTTGCTTTCCCCCATCTCAGGAATCAATCTTGTGAACTTTTGCTGCACTTCTCTTTAACAGTGATATGTATAAGGACACAGGGTTCCCTCTGAAAATCAGCATTTCTCACTACCTCATTCGACTTCTCTAATCTTTTGACAAAAGTAGATAATTTCACTTTTTTTTCACATTTTTCACATCACAGGGCGAAATATTGGTGCGCTGGTAGAGTAGCTGCCTTACAGCACCAGAGACCCGGATTCGATCCTGACTTTGGGTGCTGAATGTATGGAGTTTTGTACGTTCTCCCTGTGAGTGTGTGCGTTTTCACCGGGTGCTCCAGCTTTCTCCCACACTCCAAAGACGTACAGGTTTGTAGGTTAATCAGCTTCAGTAAAGTTGTCCCTAGTATGTAAGACAGTATTAGTGTATGGGGCAATCGCTGGCATGAACCTGATTAGCTGAAGGGCACTGTATCTCCAAAGTCTGAAGTCAATAGTTAAGGGAATGTTGCAGATGGTATATAAAGTCTCCATGCATCCTCCCACTGCCACTCAGGAGAGGGACGTCAGTTGCTGGTCGACCAAGGATGGACTCAAGTCCTCTGTTTCTTTCTCCAACAGAGACCAAATCAATTTCCATCTACTAACACTCTCCTTCGCCTGGTGGAACTTGCTCTCACCCTCAAGAACTCTTCTCACGTCAAGTTATGAGCGGGGATTTTAGTGAAACATATAAGATTATTAAGTGTTTGGACATGCTAGAGGCAGGAAACATGTTCCCGATGTTGGGGGAGTCCAGAACCAGGAGCCACAGTTTAAGAATAAGGGGTAAGCCATTTGGAATGGAGACGAGGAAACACTTTTTTGTGAGTCTGTGGAATTCTCTGTCCTCAGAGGGCGGTGGAGGCCGGTTCTCTGGATACTTTCAAGAGAGAGCTTGATAGGGCTCTTAAAGATAGCGGAGTCAGGGGATATGGGGAGAAGGCAGGAACGGGGTACTGATTTGGGATGATCAGCCATGATCACATTGAAAGGTTGTGCTGGCTCGAGGGGCCGAATGGCCTACTCCTGTACCTATTGTCTATTGTCTATTGTCTATTAACAATGTAGCCATGGACACTCGCATGGGCCCCATGGAGGCCTTCCTTCTTGTTGGTTACTTCAACCACTCCTTGCTTCAAGTGCGCACTGCTATCTCTGCTGTGCTGACGACTGCATTGGGGTTGCCTCCTGCACCCATGCAGAACTCATGGATTTCATAAAGTTCACCACTAACTTTCATCCTCCCCTCAAATTCATCTGGACTACACCTCTCTCCTCTTTCTTGATCTCTGTCTCCATCACAAGCCACACACTCTCAACTGATGTCTACTGACTCCCATCGCTATCTGGACTACACTTCCTCTCGCCTTGCCTCTTGCAGACTGCTGTTCCCAACTCTCAAATCTTCCGACATCTGACATCTCCTCTTTCTTTAGTAAACGTGGTCTTCCCCATTTCTGTCCAAGATGGATCCCTCACCCGCGTCTCCTCTGTGTCCTCTGCAGTTCTGTTCTTCCTCCCCCTGCTCCCAGACAGAACAAGGATAGAGATTGAAGATAGACACAAAAAGCTGGAGCAACTCAGCGGGACAGGTAGCATCTCTGGAGTGAAGGAATGGGTGACGTTTCGGGTCGAGACCCTTCTTCAGACCTCTTCTTCAGGATTGAGATTCCCTGGTCCTCACCTTTCAACCCACCAGATGCCGAATAGAACACATCATACTCCGACATGTCCGGCATTTCCAAAGTTATCCCTCCACTCGTCACATATTCCCATCTACTCCCCTTTCCTCCTTCTGCAGAGAACGGTCCCTCCACGACTCTTTGACTCACTCATCCCCTCCCCACCAAAAATGCCCCCTCCAGAGGTATTTTCCCCTGCAACCGCTGGGGATGAAATATCTGTCCATATACTTCCTCCCTCACCTCCATCCAGGGACCCCAACAGTCCTTCCAGGTGAGACAGAGGTTCACATGCTCCACCTCCAACCTCATTTACTGCATCCGATGTTCTCGATGTGGCCTCCTGTACATTGGCAAGACCAAGGATAAACTCGCCGACTGTTTCGCTGAACACTTGTGCTCGCGCATCCAAGGCCTACTGGATCTCCCAGTTGCTAACCATTTTAACTCCCTGTCCCATTCCTACACTGACCTTTCTGTCCTGGGCCTCCTCCATTGCCGGAGTGTGGCCACACGCAAACTGGAGGAACAGCACCTCACATCCCACTTGGGTATCTTACAACCCAACTGCATGAACAGTGAATTCTCCAATTGTTGGTGACCTCTTACTAACCCCCCCCCCCCCCACCCAAAACCCATCTCCTATTCCCGCACACCCCCGGCTCTTTCCCCCTTTCACTTCATTGTGCCCCACCTGTACTCACATCTATTTCTTCGCTCCACCCACCCCCCCCTCCCCTTCTATTTTGCTCCCAATGGATTCACAATCCATAACTCTTCAAACCTTCTCACATCTTCTGCTCTCATCCTTGGCCTTCGTTCCAACCATCTGCCTAACAAAGAGGATAGCCTCTTTATCCTACCTCCCATTTTTCTCCCCACCACAATGTCTGAAGAAGGGTCTCAAATTCAAACGTCACCTATCCTTGTTCTCCAGAGATGCTGCCTGACCTGCTGTGTTACTCCAGCAGTTTGTGACCTATAATGTTAATTCTGTTTCTTTCTCCAGAGATCAGTACTTATAACATCAGGACTTTATAACATCTTTTGTTGCATAGTTCCAAGCCTTGCAGTTTCTGATTTACGGTTAGTTTATCTCTACTGCAAGTCAATGCTTAGATCATTTAAGATGCTCTCTCACTCTCCTGTTGCATATTAACCCCTTGTGCTGTGCACTTATTTTTCAAGTAACTGTGCTGTGTCTGTGCAAATTCACAATACATTTTCACATATTATTTATTATGTATATAACCAATAATTTTGCACAGATTTATATGGATCTCTGTTTCAGAACATGTCCAGTATAAAACAAACTCATAAGGTCATAAGTGATAGGAGCAGAATTAGGCCATTCGGCCCATCAATTCTACTACGCCATTCAATCACATCTGATCTATCTCCCTCGAATTCCACAGATTCACCACCTTCTGACTAATGATATTCCTCCCCTATCCTTCCTCAAGGAACATCCTTTAATTATGAAGCTATGACCACTAGTCCTCAACTCCCCCACTGGTGGAAACATCCTCTCCACTCTACCCAACCCTTTCACTATTCAGTAAGTTTCAATGAGTCCATTCCCATCATCCTTCTAAACTCCAGCGAGTACAGGCCCAGTGGTGTCTAACGCTGTGCTATAGTCTGGGAGCTTTACTTAAATCAATTCCTTGGTCCTTGAGAATCAAGTGCAATTTAAATGTTCTCAAATGTAATTCTCTTAAAATCAAAATGTTCTGAAATCGAGTCAGAGTGACCTCAAGATAAACTGCTCAATGACCGACCGCTTCTGAATTATATTTCCAGAAATATTTTAGAACTTTTCTGCCTGCATCCACACATTTCCCAATCATCAAAAAAGTAATCCAAACTCCCTGCGGTGGAACGATTTTTCTGGTTGTGATTTTATAATATCCATTCTCAATGTAAAAATGTATTTTTGCCCTGAAGATCTCGCCACCCACATTTTAATAATCAAATCTTCTAAGCAATGCACAAAACTTTTTTTTTGATACATTTGGATTTAACTAATGAATGTTTGTTGCCCCTGTGCAAATTATTTACCTCAAACGTTTACACTTTCAAAGCCTACTTGCATTTCAGATTTTTGAAAAATCTGTACGTAAACATTCCTTCGTAAGATAACTATCTTTTAAAAAGCAGAACAATCAATTTGGAGGATAGTAAGTAAGTAAGTAAGTCATTTTTTATTTATATAGCACTTTTAAATCAAATCACGTTGAAGCTAAAGTGCTTTACAGAGAAAGAAATTAGATTACCATACATCCATTTAAAAGAAAAAAGAAAAAAAAGACACAATACACTATAGGATTCAACATGAACGTCCCCGTAACAGCAGAATCAACACTTTCCACTGTGAGGGAAGGCACCAAAAAGTCCAGTCCTCCTCCTCCTCCTCCTAGTCCACCCGAGGTCGGGGCCTATTTGAGGCCTCCGCAGCCAGTCGCCACAACGGCGGCCCGATGTTATAGGATAACCTCCCTTCTCTTGTGTTCAATGTCCTGACTAAAGAAGGTCACCATCCATATGCATCTCAACCACAATATCAACCTGTGTTGCCATCTGCACGAACCCTTGGACTTACACACCAAGCTTCTTCAGTTCCTCAATACTTTCTCCAACTCCATCATACACGATGTATGTCTGAGCTTCATTAGTGCTCTCAAAATTTATCACCTCACATCCATCTGCCATTTGTCAGCCCATTTCACCAATAATCAATATCACCCTGTAGCCTAAGACGACCCTCCACACTGTCAACAGCTCCACCAATCTTTGTGGGAAAACTGAACTTACTGATCATGTTTCCTACATCCATATATAACCCATTTATATACGTCACAAACACGAAGGGTCCCAGCTTTGATCCATCCGGTCACATACATCTGATCACACAACAACCCTCTACCGCTGACCTTTGCCTCCTATTGCCAAGCCAATTTACCACCTTTTGCTGGATCCCATATGCCCCAAACCTTTGGACCAATTTCCTACGTGGAAAGCCTTTCTGAAGTCCGTGCAAACAGCATCTACTGCACTTCTCTTAAAAGTTGTTATACAACAACAAAAATCAGATTGGGAACTATAGACCAGTGAGCCTACCATTTGTGGTAGGCAAGTTATTGAAGAGTATTCTGAGAGATAAGATATATATATACATTTAGATAGAGGCTGATTAGGGACAATCAGCATGGTTTTCAAAATGGGAGATCGTGACTTATGGATCTGCTTGAGTCTTTTGTAGAAACAACCAAAATGAGGTCAAAGCCGCAGTTGTTATCTATATGGATGTCAGCATGGCATTTGATGAGGTTCCGTATGATCGGCTGCTCCGGAAGGTTAGATCATATGGGATCCAACAAGAGCTAACCAACTGGATTAAATTGACAATGGAAGGAAGCAGAGGATGATGGTGGAAGGTTATTTTTCGGACTGGAGGCCTGTGAGTAGTGATGTGTCTCAGGAATGGGTGCTGGGCCCATTGCAGTTTGTGCTTTATATCAATGATTTGGATCAGAATGTTGAAGGCATGAATTACTAAGTTTGCAGATTACACTAAAGTGGGTGTTATTGTAGATAACGAAGGTGGTTATCAAAAATTACAGCAGGATCTTGATCAATTGGGCAAGTGGGCTAAGGAATGACTAATGAAGTTTAAAGCAGATAGGTGCAAGGTGTTTCACTTTGGGAAGTCAAACCAGGGCAAGACCTGCACTGAATGGCAGGGCCCTGGGGAGTGTTGTAGAGCAGGAAGATCTAAAAGGGCCTGTCCCACTTGGGCGTCATTTGCATGTCACGCAGGTGGCGCGCGAGGATTTTGAGAATCCCAAAATCCTGGTGCGCTGCGCGCTACCGTGCATCACTGCCTACGCCACCACGTCTCACCACGCGCCATGCGCGCGTTATGCACACCATGCGCGTGTAATGCACGTGCGCGTCAGGCGTCGTGACGCATAAAGGATGTCATGTAAATGACGCGCAAATAACGCCCAAGTGGGACAGGCCCTTAAGTGTGCAGGTACATGGTTCCTTGAAAGTGGAGGTAATTAGGGTGGTAAGAAGAAATTGGTCTTCATCAGTCAGGGTATTGAGTATAGAGGTTGGGATATTATGTTACATTCAGGCTGCATTTGGAGTACTGTGTTCAGTTTTGGTCACCTCATTATAGGAAAGATATTGTTAAGCTGGAAAGAGTGCAGAGAAGATTTATGAGGATACTGCCAGTAATCGGGCCTGACCTATAGTGAAAGATTGAACAAGCTAGGACTTTATTCCTTGGAGTGTAGGAAGATGAGGGGAGATCTTATTAAGGTGTATAAGATCATGAGGGGAATAGATAGAATAGATGTACATTGTGTAGGAAGGAACTGCAGATGCTGGTTTACAATGAAGATAGATACATAATGCTGGAGTGACTCAGTGGGACAGGCAGCATCCCTGGGGATGTAGATGCACAGTCTTTTACCCAGGATAGGTAATCAAGATCAAGAACCAGAGGACATAGGTTTAATGTGAGAGGGGAAAAATCAATAGGAACCTCTCTCTTTTTTATTGCCTTTCTAAGTGATCAATAATGCTATCCCTCAGAACTAATACTAATTTTAGGCTCACAGGTCTGTAATTATATGGCTTTTCACTGTTGCCTTTCTTGACAAGGTGGACCACATTTGCTGTCCTCCTTCTTCTACCTCACCTGTAGTTAGCTTAGTAGATTTATAAACCTCCGTCAGAGCCTGACCTCATCCTTTGCCTCCCATGGTAGCCTGGGATAAATCTCATCTGGGCCTGGGGATTTATCCACCTTTAAGTCCGTCAAATCATTGAGTGGTTCTACTTTATTTATGGGGACTCGCAGTAGCATTTCTTCTGCGGAGTTCTCCAACTGTAACGTTTGTTTCCAAAACACAAAGTGCTGGAGGAACACAACAAGTCAGGCAGCATCTGTGGAGGGAAATGGAAAGACAAAGTTTGTGGTCAGCATCCTTATTCAGACTGTCATACTCGTGTGCTTCCATTTTTCTCTTTATCCAACCTTTGATATTCCTCAACATTAAAGGTGCCCATGGATTGTTACCCTTGGTTTTCAGCCTTCAGAGATGTGTCTGCCTTGAACTATTGCTATTTCTCCTTTCTCCTTTGAAAGCTTAACACTGTGCAGAAAACACACATCCCTGTCAGTAGCTAGTCATAGATTAGTTTTGCTAGGTCACTCTGTTCAACAACATTCCTTAATGCCCTGCCATATATTTTTAATAATATATTTTGCACTTCCCAAATGCCAAAACATCGAAAATTAACAAGAATGTAGCAAATAATATTGACGTCAGAGGATGAAAGCAGATTGATAAAAAGGGAAAATATTATTTACCTCAAAGAGATATAATGAAAAATATTTTTATTGGGAACATGTCGGAGCAGATTTACTAATCCAGATTTTCTAGTTGATTTTTGTTAACTAATATTGTTTCCATTATAAGGTCTATAACCTTTATAACTCATTGGTCAACTGGAGTTCAATGACCCTTTCTTCAGTTCTAAGCAACGAGAGAGTGCAGGGTGGCTTTACCAGGAATGAGAGATTTCTGTTGTATGACGAGATGAGAGAAACTGGGGATATTCTCCTGGGAGCACTGAAGATTAGGATTAGAATTAATGAATGTGCACAAAACAAATAACGAAAATCAAAGGGCAGTAACCAGAGGTTGCATATTTAAGGTAATTGCCATGTTGCAGCTGAAGATTTTATTTGTGCAATCTGTATCTGTGACCAGGAATATACCACTTGAAGAGTTAATATAGAGTGAGTCGTAACATTCTACAAGCTTAAAAAGCTAATATTTTCATGGTTGTTGTTAAAGAAAAGTGGTAATGTGATTTCCCTTTAGAAGGGAAATGCACAGAGCTGAATAGTTTCCTTTGTTTTCTGCTTCCATTACATTTATTTATTCATTTTAAAATGTATTGCATGTTCAATTACTGAACATGACTAGCTCTTGAGAATCATAAATGTCTTTGTTTTTACAGAGGTTTTGTTGAAGGATAAATATTGAGCAGGAAACTAAAGGATCTCTTGTTCTTAAATAGATGTTCACCAAACTGTGTAGGCAGGCTGATTCTAAGACAACTCGGAGAATACTGTTACCACAGAGTACAAACAACATTGCCTTGATGCCAAGCCAGAGATCTGAAATAAGAGCAGAAAATGCTGGAAACAATAAAAAGGTCAGAGAGCATCTGTGAAGAACCGGAGTCATGAGGTCATATCACTCTTGCGGACTCTCTCAGCAGCTGCACTTACAATTTGATTGCCCTGCAACTCTCAAGGTCCTGCCTGTGTTGCTGCCTCGGCTGTTTTGGGAGGCACAATGGATTACAATGCAGGCCTAACACATTGGTCACCCGATGGCCACATGCTAGCTGCTCACCAGAGAAACGGTTGTAAATATTGAAAAAAGGCAGGATTTATTAATTAAAAACAAAATATTTAAAAACTTTTTAGAGCACCTAGATTATTAAAAATGTAAGCAAAGAGTATAAAACAATCTAGAATAAAACGTTACCTTTTAAATGGTGAAGACTGATTACAAGTGAAATGGGCTATGCTAGATCCCTTATGATTCGTAAACCAGAGCCAGATGCAAAGTGTATTGAACCATTGACTCAGCGAGGTATGGAATGCCCCTGGTCTCAAAGGTCGCTCTGGTGACACAACATCCAACCTCCAAAACGTTACCAATTCTTGAGCAAAGAAACAAAAATTCAAGAGGACCTCAGCAGATCAAGCAGCAAAAGTGGAGGGAAATGGGTAGGCGGTGTTTCTATTCAGGACTCTTCTTCAGTCTGATGGAGTAGAGAGCAGCAGAAAAAAGGCGGGGCACGAAATGGCAAATGATAGGTGGGTCCAGGTAAGAAAGGGTTGATCAATCTGCTCCCCAGACTGCCTTCAAACCTGGACCCCAGAGCCATTACTTCTGTTGCAATGTCCAGGAGTGGACGTCAGTAGCAAGGTGCTGTCTGCACTCTAACCCTGGGCCTTAACTCTTCTTGGTAACACATTCTGTTCCAATTTCAAGTTGATCAAGTTGGTGACTTCTCTTCATTCTTTTAGTTCAGTTTTGCACCACATTGTATTTTAACAGTTCATCTGAAGGACATTGATGTAGCCAAGACTGGAGGGCTTGAGTTATAAGGAGAGACGGAATAAAGTGGGACAATTTTCCCTGAAATGAAAGAGGCTGAGAGGTGTCCTTATAGAGCGGCATAAATAAGGTAGATGGCCATGGTCTTTTCCCCAGGGTAGAGAAGTGTAAACCTAGAGGGCATAGGTTTAATGTGAGAAGGGAAAGATTTAAACGGTGTGCGAGAGGGAAAATTTTCATGCAGAGTGTGCATAGGGAACAAGCTGCCAGAGTATGTGATAGAAGTGGATGCAGTTACAAAGTTTAAGAGACATTTGGAACATTCATGGAGAGGAATGGTTTAGAGGGATATGGGTCAAACACAGGCAAATGGGTCCAGCACAGGAAGCCATCTAGCTCAGCATGGATGAGTTGGGGCGAAGGGCCTGTTACACACTGTATAACTCTATGATGGCCACTTTTATATATCTGTCTTAACATTTTACTTGCATGATGCTCTTGATTATGTGCTAAATCCTGACATGGGATTTGAATGCACAGTTCTTTTATCAACCTGAGAGTACTTTCGATGATCCTATTCGAGCATGTTATTTGCAACAGCAATTGTTTTAATCATCCTTTGGACTACTACAGTATCTGATGTCCACAGAACTGTCCATTTTTCAAACACAGGCAGAAATCCATGCATGAAAATGTATATAAAATAATCCCAGAGATTGCTTGGTCATGCAACTGAATCCTAATGTTAAAACTCCAGTGGATCTTGGTCAATTCTTGAGGCTAGTGACCTAAGGATGAGCAATGATTTTTTTATGTCACTTCAATCATACAAGAAATTAGATGATAATATATTTAGGTTCAAAACAGGAAGCATGATACTGGTACATGTGATCAGTAAAGGAGGTCAGAATAGATATGGTGAGCTTGTGTTTCTGTGTTATATCACTTTGAAAAGTAATTATTAGGAGGAATGCGCACCACAGGACAAAAAAATCTATTCTCATTACTAATATTTTTGTTCTCCAGGTACTACTAATTGCATTTTATATTGTCAAGATTAGGTTAAATGTGGGATAGTGCTTTTTAATCAACAATGAACTTGTTTAGGTCACTTTGAGTCACTTCAGGCATTTCAGTAGGCTAGTGTGACCTTTCAAAGTTCTAGGTCTTTTATTGTCACGTGTACCAATTAAGGTACAGTGATATTCGATTTACCATACATGTTAGGAGTCAAGGTCACCTTCCTGCTTAAAAAGGTTGATTGCCAACAGTTTCAATAGACAATGGGTGCAGGAGTAGTCCTTTCAACCCTTCGAACATTCAATGTGATCATGGCTGATCATCCCCAATCAGCACCCCGTTCCTGCCTTCTCCCCATATCCCCTGAGTCCGCTACCTTTAAGAGACCTATCTAGCTCTCTCTTGAAAGTATCCAGAGAACCAGCCTCCACCGCCCTCTGAGGCAGAGAATTCCACAGACTCACAACTCTGTGTGAAAAAGTGTTTCCTTATCTCCGTTCTAAATGGTTTACCCCTTATTCTTAAACAGTGGCCCCTGGTTCTGGACTCCCCCCAACATCGGGAACATGTTTCCTGCCGCTAGCGTGTCCAAATCCTTAATAATCTTATATGATCAATAAGATCCCCTCTCATCCTTCTAAACTGCAGAGTGTACAAGCCCAGCCGCTCCACTCTCTCAGCATATGACAGTCCCGCCATCGTGGGAATTAACCTTGTAAACCTATGCTGCACTCCCTCAGTAGCAATAATGTCCTTCCTCAAATTAGGGGACAAAAACTGCACATAATACTCCAGGTGTGGTCTCACAAGGGCCCTATACAACTGCAGAAGGACCTCTTTGCACTTATACTCAACTCCTCTTGTTATGAAGGCCAACATGCCATTCGCTTACTTCATTGCCTGCTGTACCTGCATGCTTACTTTCATTGACTGATGAACAAGGACCCCCAGATCCCGTTGTACTTCCCCTTTTTCCAACTTGACGCCATTTATCTGCCTTCCTGTTTTTGCTACCAAACATTTATCCACATTAAACTGCATCTGCCATGCATCTGCTCACTCACCTAACCTGTCCAAGTCACCCTGCATTCTCATAGCATCCTCCTCAGAGTTCACACTGCCACCCAGCATTGCGTCATCTGCAAATTTGCTAATGTTCCTTTGAATCCCTTCATCTAAATCATTGATGTATATTGTAAATAGCTGCGGTCCCAGCACCGAGCCTTGCGGCACCCCACTAGTCACACTCTGCCATTCTGAAAGGGATCCGTTAATCCCTACTCTATGTTTCCTGTCTGCCAACCAATTTTCTATCCATGTCAGCATTCTACCCCCAATACCATGTGCCCTAATTTTGCCTACTAATCTCCTATGTGGGACCTTATCAAATGCTTTGTGAAAGTCCAGGTACACTACATCCACTGGCTCTCCCTTGTCCATTATCCTAGTTACAGCCTAAAAAATTCCAGAAGATTTGTCAAGCATGATTTCCCCTTTGTAAATCCATGCTGACTCGGACCGATCTGTTACTGCTATCCAAATGTGCTGCTATTTCATCTTTTATGATTGACTCCAGCATCTTCCCCATCACCGATGTCAGGCTAACTGGTCTATAATTCCCTGTTTTCTCTGTCCCGCCTTTCTTAAAAAGTGGGATAACATTAGCTACCCTCCAATCCACAGGAACTGATCCTGAATGTATAGAACATTGGAAAATTATCACCAATGCGTCCACGATTTATAGAGCCACTTCCTTAAGTACCCTGGGATGCAGACCATCAGACCCTGGAGATTTATCAGCCTTCAATCAGTCTACCCAACACCATTTCCTGCCTAATGTTGATTTCCTTC
Source organism: Malacoraja senta (assembly GCA_038087875.1). Taxonomy (NCBI): domain Eukaryota; kingdom Metazoa; phylum Chordata; class Chondrichthyes; order Rajiformes; family Rajidae; genus Malacoraja; species Malacoraja senta. The sequence goes on from CM075977.1 coordinate 14,610,020, forward strand.
AGTTTCTCCGTCACCCCAGATCCTCTAGCCACTAGTACATCAGGAAGATTATTTGTGTCCTCCTTAGTGAAGACGGATCCAAAGTACCTGTTCAATTCATCTGCCATTTTCTTGTTCCCCATAATAAATTCACCTTTTTCATTCTTCAAGGGTCCAACTTTGGTCTTAACAATTTTTTTCCTCTTCACATACCTAAAGAAGCTTTTACTATCCTCCTTTATATTCTTGGCTAGCTTACCTTCATACCTCATCTTTTCTCCCCGTTTTGCCTTTTCAGTTCCGGAAAAAGGATTCCAGAAACTCTGAATTACATACTGCAATAGATTTGTAGGAAAAGTATCATTGAATAGAGCAGCTAGTTAGAAACTTCTCTCTCACAACCACTTGACAGATTTGAAACATGTTTTGGTGTTATTACAATCTGAACAAGGCAACATTTGGTCATGTTAGCAAAGTATATTTAAAGTAACAGTTTGTTGCGTGTAAGTGCACACTCATGTATGTTATCACTGAGGAAATGAGGTCAGCAATCAGCACTTTTGTATTAATCTGCAGTTATTACCACCAGATGTTTCTGTTTCCATAACTAAATTGTGTCTTTATAGTCTGAAACTAGTTACTTTCAGTTAATCAATTATAGGTTTTTAGCGTACAACTCACCCATGTTCACAATAATCTTTAACCGGTCCAGCAAAGAGTTCTGTAAACCCAGTGACCACCATGCGTTAAAATAGAAGGGGGTGCTAGAGGGGAACGTATAGGAGGGTTGGGAGTAACTAGTATTAACGCACTGAATTCATACCAAAATTAAAATATTGGAACACATTAATTTCCTTTATAAGCAAACGAAATACAATTAATTATCAATATTCAGAAGACAACTGTTTGTAATAGGCAGAAACAAAGAACTGCAGATGCTGGTTAATACACAAAAGGACGACAAAGTGCTGGAGTAACTCAGCAGGTCAGGCAGCATCTCTGGAGAACATGGACAGGTGATGTTTCAGGTTGAGACCCTTCTTCAGAGGCGGGGAGAAGAAAGCTAGAAAAGAGCAAGGCAGAGCATGGCACTCACCTTTACAATCTGCACATCTTCAAACCTATATCACACCTATTATTCTTATCACGTGCCTTTGGTCCTAGTAATGCTGCTAGTTGCACATACTGTAACAGTATGTTGCAACTACATGGATCTGATCTGTAGGGAAAAGATAGGCGGGCTAGGTGTTATTCCCTTAAAGCACAGGAGGCTGAGGAGGTATATATAATTAGGGGAATGGATCAGGTGAATGCAGAATGCCTTTTTTCTGAGGCAAGGGGTATCAAGAACTAGAGGGTTTTGCTTTAAGGTGGGGGGGGGGGGAGGTTTCATTGGAACTTAAGGGGCAACTTTTTCACTGAGAAGATAGTGGGTATATGAAACTAGCTACTAGAGAAAGTAGTCGAGGCAGGTGCAATAACAATGTTTAAAAGACATTTGGACAGGTATGTGGGTTGGAAAGGTTCAGAGCCATCTTGGACGGATTGTGCCGAATGGGCTGTTTCTGTGCTGTATGACTCCAATGCTCTGTGACATTCCAAGGTGCAAAAGATTAGTCAATTGTTAAATGTGCCTCGGCTGTCTTCTCTGGGTATTCGGGTTCGGAACTCATGCTTTGGGGAATATGCCTCTAATTAGTTTTTCCAAGGAACAAGTGTTGCTACTGTAACAACATAGAGCTGTAAATGACAGCACATCACCCAATATACCTTCATTATATGGATTCTATATTCAATTTGACTATAATCCACAAAACTTTTGAAGATCTAACATGTCATTTTACTCTAAAACATCGTCCAGGTACACTTCATGTGAGGACTCAGGACTTCATAAATCTGCCCAGTTTTATCTTGCAACCCTGGTCACAATCTTGGTCTCAATGGAAATTGTCTCCTCCAAGTAAATATTTAAGATTACAAATATATCATCACCTCTCTGGCTAAATTGTACAAACAAAATGCAAAATAGATTAACAAAACAGTTAAATCATTTGTTGAAAAGAAGTTCTGTGGTGACAAAATACATCCATTTTATTGACGTTTTAGAACAATGTGTTCACTCAGAATAGTTTAAAAGAACATGAAAATGAACAGGGTGAATCATAGCTCAAAGATTTGGCCTGGATGTCTTTCTGGCTTGCATAAACCTTGGTTAACTAATGCATTGCATAATACATTCAGAAACAGCATTCTTGTAGTTCCTGTGATAATCTTAAATAGAACCAGCTGCTGGCTGGGTTTGAGTTAGGGTAGTTGGTGGGGGTGGCTGCTTGCTCAGTTATTTCTAGTCAGACTCCAGAAAGTTGTACAGTACTAAGTAAATATCTTGGGGTTTTCTCTGACAAAAGAGATCAAACCTCATGGATTGAGTTCAGGACATTTTTTTTCATGTTTCTCTTTTTATAAGATGCTTTAAAACTAAATTTCAAATATATATGCAAACAATTAAACCATATCAAGCTTTCCATAGTTGTTTATAGTGGCTCCATAGTATGCAGGCCTTTGCTCTCTGATCTGTGGTAGCGGTGGTGTTTTACGTCTGCCCATCTCCCAGAGAGCTAAGATGGACAGAAAAGAGCAGGAGGAGGCAAAAAAAGCTGAAGATGAAAGAATTTTATTTTCTAAATTCACATTGTCGTTTGTCTAATTTAGAGTATTCGGTACAAGCCATAGAGAATTTCTGGAATTCCCTACTCCAGAGGTTTGTCTCATACCTGTTTGTGGAATTTTTACCTTCTGGTTTGTTACAACACTAACAGGGAAGACAATTGCAAAGTTTGTTGTGTGAAGTGATCCGAGATATTTAAAAAAATTGGTTATCACAAACAGGATCAAGACCTAATTTGCTTTGTGTACATGGCATACTGAGAATAAGAAAGGTGTCACGTAAATTTCCGCGAGTAAAAATTGGTCGGCATGGTTCTTTTGAACTCGTAGTGCAGTGGAGTGGGGTTGCTATGTAGTTACAGGCAGTCGATGGCAGCCTGTAGGCAATCTCCTTCGCTGACCGGGCATTTTAATTGGCTCATTGGAGTTTTCAGGACCCAGAAAAAACGACCGCTAGGTTAAATGCCCGCTAAACTTTATTAAACGTTGTCTGACTTCTTAAAAGTGTCTCCACTCCTTCTCTCCCCCTTCTCTCCCCCTTCTCTCCCCCTTCTCTCCCCTTCTCTCCCCCTCCTCTCCCCCTCTCTCCCCCCCCCCTCCGCGCTCTCTAAAGGACTTACCGTACACTGTGCAGCCGTCTTTTACCTTCCTGTTCATCGCGAGTGTGAATTTCAGACAGTGCTCCCCCGCTTTCCCTGGCCCCCGCCTTTGCGATGTGTTTGTGTTTGTGCGCGTGTGTGCGGTCGGTCAGTCGATCCAGCTCGCGGTTTCATCGCTGACGGTTGATCCAGCTCGAGGTTTTTCAGGCGAGTGCCCTCGAGCTTGAAGGTCGAATACACTCTTCTGAACTCGCGGATTAGGTTGCCGCAGTGGGACAGCACCTTTAGCCACCAGGGACCATTTGGCCATAGTACTCTCTAACAGCAGGTAACTCATACATTTTAATCTGTTCACTTTGATATCCAATCCTTTGTTTGTTGAAGATAGACACAAAAAGCTGGAGTAACTCAGCGGGTCACACAGCATCTCTGGAGAAAAGGAATAGGTGACGTTTCTGGTTGAGACCCTTCTTCAGGTTTGCTGAGGTGGGCTATCGAAAGCTTAAATCACAGTTACAGGATAGTCCAGTTAGTCATCACTGCATATGGACACAAGAGACTGCAGATGCTGGTATCTGGAGCTAAAAGAAAACTGCTGGAAGATTTCAGAAGGTCAAGCAACACCTGGAGTGATGAAGGGATGGTGGACTTTGTGGGTTATGTTCCTGCATCAGATGCTGCTCGACCCATTGAGTTTAGTTTAGCTTATTTTAGTTTAGAGATACAGTGCGGAAACATGCCCTCGTACACTAGCACTAGCACTATCCTACACACTCGGGACAATTTACAATTTTTACGTAAACCAAATTAACCTTTAAACCTCTACGTCATTGGAGTGTGGGAGGAAACCGGAGCACCAGGGTAAACCCCATGCTGTCACGGGGAGAACCATATAACCATATAACCATATAACCATAGAACGTACAAACTCTGTACTGATAGCACTTGTAGTCACGAGCGAACCCAGGTCTCTGGCGCTGTGAGGCAGGAACTCTACCACTGCACCACCGTGCCACTCTGTGCTGGAGTTCTTCCAGCAGTTTATATTTTACCGCTGGCTGCAGCTGGAACTGCGTTGCAAGTGCTTGGGTATTGTCCTTTGAGAAATAATAACATTTGCTCAAAGTTGTCAAGTGCTGTCAGTTGCACTGACATAGACAACATCAAATATATATTAAATTTGTTGAATGAGGAATGACAGTGAGGGAACTATTTTGATTTAATAAGAGCAAGCCCATAATAAGGTAAGATTAGCAATTTTTGGCAAAATATTCTATGCACGTCAGAAATACAAGCATTATCAGAAAAACCAACAACTATTGAATGGCATGGTTAATAGTTTACGATGTTCTAGCACTTAAAAACTCTCACTCAGCAGACGTATGAGCTCACTGACGTTTCCATGTCTAATGCAATCCCGGTACATTCAGATCATTTACTCTTTTTCCAAAACCATTTCCTAATGAATTCAGGAACTACATTCCATGCTTTTTGTGAAATCATGCTAATGCCCATTTGATATTTCAACCTTGATCATACAAAATGATTGTGTTATTCTTCTGGGCTGAGTCCATGTGGCTCACTGTCGATCTACAATCCAGTGGAACTAGGCCAAACTAAGCACTCCTTTCAAAGTCAATGGGTATTTAACTAATCTTTATTTTAGGTTTTCCAACCAAATCGGAAAATAATAGTTTAATTAATATTATTTGATAAGTAGCAATATGGAATTTGATATTTGGATGCAGAATGCCAAGGCAGATTCTCCATCTAAGTTCTGTGGAATCTCAGCAGGTTTATGCTCTACAACTGTACTCCTTGCAGAGTCCAGCAGTGGAAGGCACTGACAAGCTGGTACAAGATGCCGGCAAAGCCATATTTGGAGTACTTTGTGCATTACTGGTCAACCTGTTATAGGAAAGATGTCATTAAACTGGAAAGGGTGCAGAAAAGATTCACAAGGAAGTTACTGGCTCTGGAGGGTATGAGTTATGAGGAGAGGCGGGATAGGGGAGGACGTCATTCCATGGAGCAAACAAGACTGAGGGATGATCTAAGAGAGGTTAGTAAAAGCATGAGGACGTACGTAAGATGGATAACCACAATCTTTCTCCCAGAAAAGGGGAGCCTAAAGCTAGAGGGCATAGGTTTAAGGTGAGGCGATAACATTTAAAGGAGACCTTTTTATTACAACGTTTTATTACAGGCAGTGGCAGGTATAGAAACATAGAAACATAGAAAATAGGTGCAGGAGGAGGCCATTCGGCCCTTCGAGCCAGCACCGCCATTCATTATGATCATGGCTGATCGTCCCCAATCAATAACCCGTGCCTGCCTTCTCCCCATATCCCTTGATTCCACTAGCCCCTAGAGCTCTATCTAACTCTCTCTTCAATCCATCCAGTGATTTGGCCTCCACTGCCCTCTGTGGCAGGGAATTCCACAAATTCACAACTCTCTGGGTGAAAATGTTTTTTCTCACTTCAGTCTTTAATGGCCTCCCCTTTATTCTAAGACTGTGGCCCCTGGTTCTGGACTTGCCCAACATTGTGAACATTTTTCCTGCATCTAGCTTGTCCAGTCCTTTTATAAGTTTATATGTTTCTATAAGATTCCCCCTCATCCTTCTAAACTCCAGTGAATACAAGCCTAGTCTTTTCAATCTTTCCTCATATGACAGTCCCGCCATCCCAGGGATCAATCTCGTGAACCTACGCTGCACTGCCTCAATCACAAGGATGTCCTTCCTCAAATTAGGAGACCAAAACTGTACACAATACTCCAGATGTGGTCTCACCAGAGCCCTATACAACTGCAGAAGAACCTCTTTACTCCTATACTGAAATCCTCTTGTTATGAAGGCCAACATTCCATTAGCTTTCTTCACTGCCTGCTGTACCTGCACGCCAACTTTCAGTGACTGGTGTACAAGGACGCCCAAGTCTCGCTGCACCTCCCCCTTACCTAACCTAACCCCATTGAGATAATAATCTGCCCCCTTGTTTTTGCTGCCAAAGTGGATAACCTCACATTTATCTATATGTGGAATGCGCTGCCGGAGGAAGTGGATGCAATTATTCCATTTGAAAGATATTTGGGCAGGTACATGGATAGGAAATATTCAGAGAGATTTGAGCCAAATGCATGCAAATGGGACTTGCTCATTTAGGCAACTTGATATGTTGGGCTGGGTTTTTGTGCTATGTAAAACTCTGACTGAACCGGCCAGCTGGAATCTGAACAAATTTAGAACTTTTGTATTTAGATATACATGCATCAAACTCCCAAATGTGCTTTTATTTACAGAGATGTCTGCTGGTACATCCTTTTGATAGTGCTGGTATTTACTAACTAGAATCAATTTATTGTTATTCAGTATAGAGCTAACTTATCACAGAGAAGGAGACCATTCAGCCCATTGGGTTCATGTTGGATCCCAGAAGAGCTACCCGAAAGGAGTCCTATTCCCTGTGACCCTGCAAGGTTTTTTTTTCTCCCATTATTCATCAACCCATGACTCCCATCCTGCAATTCACCATTCACCAGTTTCCACATCTTTCTAAGTTTTAAATATAACATTGGACAATTTCCTCATCAGACTTTTCAGTTCAGTCAAAAGGTTTGTTTATCTTTCACCTTGCAACTCAAATCAACAATCAGCATTTTAAAGACTAATCCATATATATTTATAAATACTGATGAATCTACAGTATGTTAATATCATTTTCTATATTTATTTTAGATTCTAGGCATCTTGATATTACTTTGTGTTGCATGATGTGAATTTCTAGGTTTAAGATGTATAGTATTTTATTTCTGTTGTCTTTAACTTGTGCTTCTTACATTGGGTTACAGGTCTCTTGGGCTTAGCAGCACTTTGATTTTTGATCTCTTCACCTTGAAATTTAGGGGCTTGGAGCTGGCAGTGTGTTTTCAATCCATCAAGACTTTTGAGGTTATAGTCAATTGCATTAAAATCAGGAAGTCCCTCAATGCCTTTGTTTCCTTTTAATCCAATGGGATATCATTACTTGTCTACAAAAATATCAAATGAATGCAATATTTAAAAATACTCATTGGAGGTATTGAATGGTGCAGCTGTCTTTCTGGTTATGACTTTTAATAGTCAAATGTAAAGCAGCTTTTAAAGGGTCTTTGCCAGCAGTGCTAAAGCAGAGAGAGGACAGCATTATATAACTCTCACTTTGTGCTCTGGCCAACATGCATAATACTGACTTTTAAGATTGTGTTTGTTTCTTTTCTGTAGTGGGAATGTGGAGCATAATGAAACACTGCATGACAATACACTCATTCTCACAATGCCGCTGAAACATGAAGTGGACACCGCTGTTACAGGGTAAATATGATCAATGTACTGGTACCTTTTGAACCTGGAAGATAATTTGGCGCACAGTGACTAAAGGCAGTCATTGTTAGGCAGGTAGGTGGAACAATTTTGGCAGGGAAGCAGTGCAAGTTGAATCCCTCCATAGGGGGTCCAGAGTGGACTATGGGTTTGGATAGAGGAGATAACCACTCTGTGAGGAGTAACGTAAGAATGGGCATCTGCTTCCAGTGAGTGGGGAAGCCTGCAATGGAAAGAGGAGCTGGTGGTGATAAGAATCTACTTAAGGCATGAACAATATTTTGAATGGGAGATAGGAATGACACAGACCTGGAAACAGAATTGGAGGCCGTTGGGATGGGAGATTAGGGTTAAGAATGTGAAAGAGCAGAACACAGGAAAGGTCCTTTCCTGCAGGATGTGGGAAGTCAAGGAAACTGCTGATGACTACACCTGTGGGCATTGTGTCCAGATGCAGCAACTTAAAGACTGCATTAAGGAACTGGAGCAGCAGCTGGATGACCTCAGGAGCTTCTTGGACAGGACATATAGCGAGGATGGTGTGCTGCTTCCCTGGTTGAAGGAGTCCAGAACATGCATGTTCCTGTTAGAGAGAAGGGCAAGACAGGTGGTCGTAAGGAAGCTTGGATGATGAGGAAAATTAAGGCTTTTGTCAAGAGTAAGAAGGAAGCGTGGGGCAGGTATAAGCAGCTGGGATCAAGTGTATCCCTGGAGGAGATTTGGGGAAGGAAGGAGCAGGTTAAAAAAGGAAATTAAGAGTGCAAAAGGAGGACAGGAGATAGCTCTGGCAGAAAACATTAAGGCTAATCTTGAGATTTTATGTACATAAAGGGAAAAAGGGTAACCAGGGAGAGAATGGAAACCCTCAGGAATCAAAGATATCAACTCTGTACGTAGCCACAGGAGATGGGCAAAGTCCTCAATGAGTATTTCTCCTCTGTTTTTACCATGGAGAAAGACATGAGGACTGGGGAACCTGAGACAGTCAATGGAAGTATCTTGAGAGCAGACAGTATTACGGTCGAAGGGGTGCTGAAGGCCATGGCAGATAAGAAGGTAGACAAATCTCCTGGGCCTGATCAGATATATCCAAGGATATTGTGGGGAGTTAGAGAGAAAATTGCAGTTGCCCTGGCTGAGTATACTGAGGTATAAGATATACTTACATTTCGGTGGACAAGGGCTGATTTGGGATAGCCGGCATGGTTTTGTACGTGGAGATCTTGTCCCATGAATCTGATTGAGATTTTTGAAGTTGTGACCAAAAAGGTTGACGAGGGCAGAGCGGTAGATGTTGTATATATAGATTTCAGCAAGGCATTCAACACTGTTCCACATGGTAGGCTGCTCTGGAAGGTTAGAATGCATAGGATCCAAGGAGAGATAGCTGAATGGATAGAAAATTGACTTCATGGAAGGAAGCAGAGGGTGATGATGGAAGCTTGGTTTTCAGATTGGAGGCCTGTGACTAGTGGTGTGCCTCAGTGTTCGGTGCTGGGCCCATTGCTGTTTGTCATGTATATCAATGATTTGAATGAGTACATACATGGCATGATTAGATAGTTTGCAGATGACACAAAAGTGGGAGGTATTGTAGATAGTGAAGATGGTTGTCAACATTTGCAGCAGGATCTTGAGCAGTTGGGCTGGTGGGCTGAGGAATACAGAGAAATGTGAGGTGTTGTATTTTGAGAAGACTAACATGACTAGCATGACAGGACATACACTGTGAATGGTAGGCCTCTGGGGTGTGTTTTAGAGCAGAGGGATCTGCTCTAAAACACACCCCAGCATCCCAGCACCCCAGCACTGCATGCTACAGCAGGCAGTGAATAAAGCGAATGGCATGCTGGCCTTTATAACAAGAGGAATCAAATATAGGAGCAAAGAGGTCCTTCTGCAGTTGTACAGAGCCCTAGTGATACCACACCTGGAGTATTGTGTGCAGTTTTGGTCCCCTAATTTGAGGAAGGACATTCTTGCTATTGAGGGAGTGCAGAGTAGGTTTACAAGGTTAATTCCCGGGATGGCGGGACTGTCATATGCTGAGAGAATGGAGCAGCTGGGCTTGTACACTCTGGAGTTTAGAAGGATGAGAGGATCTCATTGAAACATATAAGATTGTTAAGGGTTTACACACGCTAGAGGCAGGAAACATGTTCCCGATGTTGGGGGAGTCCAGAACCAGGGGCCACAGTTTAAGAATAAGGAGTAAGCCATTTAGAACGGAGATGAGGAAACACTTTTTCTCACAAAGAGTGGTGAGTCTGTGGAATTCTCTGCCTCAGAGGGCGGTGGAGGCAGGTTCTCTGGATGCTTTCAAGAGAGAGCTAGGTAGGGCTTAAAAATAGCAGAGTCAGGGGATATGGGGAGAAGGCAGAAACGGGGTACTGATTGGGGATGATCAGCCATGATCACATTGAATGACTGTGCTGGCTCGAAGGGCTGAATGGCCTACTCCTGCACCTATTGTCTATTGTCTAATGTCTATTGATCGAGCAGTGCAGGTACATAGTTCCTTGAAGGTGGCTTCACAGGTAGATAGGGTGGTTAACAAGGCTTTTGGCACATTGGCCTTCATCAGTCAAAGTATTGAGTATAGAAGCTGGGAATCATTGTGCAGTTATTTAAGATGTTGCTGAGGCCACATTTAGAGTATTGTATTCAGTTTTGGGCACCATGTTATAGGAAAGATGTTGTCAAGCGGGAAAGGGTGCAAAGAAGACTTACGAGGATGTTGTCAGGACTCGTGGGCCTGAGCTACAGGGATAGTATCAGGATGTTAAAGAGTGATCCTTTACCGAAATTATGGGCCAAAATGCTCAATATCTGTTCAGCAAAATAGAATGGTGACGTGAAGAATGGTGGGTGGGGTGGAGGATCTAATTTCTTGTGTTGTCCAAATAGGAATGAACAGGGAGCGGATCTAATTGTTATAGTTCATAGAGTAATAGGATAGAGTAATCTGATCATGCTGGGATATGGGTATAGAATCAGAGGTGTAAAAGTAGAAATTGACTTGCAAAGCAAGCGTCAAGAGTCAAGAGAGTTTTATTGTCATGTGTCCCAGATAGGACAATGAAATTCTTACTTGCTGCAGCACAACAGAATATGTAAACATAATACAAAACAGAAGATAAAAGTTCAGTTTGTCTATAGACAATAGACCATATATACACAATAAATAAACAGATATAGCGCAATAATAATAATAGACTGTTATTGTTCAGAGCTTATTTGACGTTGTGTTTAATAGCCTGAAGGCTGTGGGGAAGTAGCTGTTTCTGAACCTGGATGTTACAGATTTTTAGGCTCCTGTACCTTCTTCCCGATGGCAACAGTGAAATGAGTGTGTGACCAGGATAGTGTGTTCGATCTTTGATGATGCTGGCAGCCTTTTTGAGGCAGCGACTGCTATAGATCCCTTCGATGGTGGGGAGGTCAGAGCCGATGATGGACTGGGCAGTGTTCACAACTTTCTGCAGTCTTTTCCGCCCCTGGATGTTCATGTTGCCGAACCAAGCCACGATGCAACCAGTCAGCATGCTCTCTACTGTGCACCTGTAGAAGTTGGAGAGAATCCTCCTTGACATACCGACACTCCGTAATCTTCTCAGGAAGTAGAGGCGCTGATGTGCCTTCTTTATAATTGGATCAGTGTGCTAGGACCAGGAAAGATCTTCGGAAATATGCACGCCCAGGAATTTTATGTTTTTGACCTTTTCCACCATCGTCCCATGGATATAAACGGGACTGTGGGTCCCCATCCTTCCCCTTCCAAAATCCACAATCAGTCCCTTGGTTTTGCTGGTGCTGAGAGCCAGGTTATTGTGCTGGCACCATTTGGTCAATCGGTCGATCTCACTTCTATACTCTGACTCATCACCATCTGTGATTCGTCCCACAACAGTGGTGTCGTCGGTGAACTTGATGATGGAGTTCGCACTATGTCCGGCTACACAGTTATGAGTATAGAGTGAGTACAGCAGGGGGCTGAGCACGCAGCCTTGAGGTGCTCCCGTGCTGATTGTTATCGGGGATGACATATTTCCACCAATACGAACAGACTGTGGTCTGTGGATGAGGAAGTCGAGGATCCAATTGTAGAGGGATGCACTGAGGCCCAGATCCGTGAGCTTGAATGAAGAAAGTTGAGAGTCTAATAATACTCAATACAGGAAGGGCTGTGGGGAGGCACCAGTGATATCCATTTTGTAGGGATTTGCAGTTTGTAAAGGATATTGCGAGTCTTCAGTATTCTCAGACAACTTCCTCATTGTGCTTCTTGTGTCAAGGAGACCACAGTTCAGTGTTAGTGGGTTATTTTAATGTGCCGAAATAGAAATGGTTGAAAGCTTCAAGTTCTTAGGAATAAATATCACCAGCAATTTATACTGGACCACCCACATCGAAGCAATGGCCAAAATAAGCACTCCAATGCCTCTACTTCCTTAGAAGGCTTAGGATGTTTGGCATGTCCCCAGCAATCCTCACCAACTTCTACAGATGCACCATAGGAAACATTTTATCGGGATGTATTACAGCATGGTTTGCGAACAGCTCCATCCAAAACTGCAAGAACTTGTAGAGAGTTGTGGACGTAGCCCAGACCATCAGGCAAACCAACCTCTCTTCCATTGACTCGCGTCTACACTTCATGCTGCCTCGGCAATGCCACCAGCACAATCGAGGACCAATCTCACCATGGACACTCCTTTTTTTCCCCTATCCCATCAGGCAAGAGGTACAGAAGTTTGAAAACGCATACCTCCAGATTCAGGGAGAGTTTCCTCCCAGCTGTAATCAGGCAACTGAATTGTCTTCTTACCAACTAGAGAGCAGTACGGACCTTTCGTCTACCTCATTGGAGACCTTTGAACTATCTTTAATCACTTTATTGGACTTTATCATGCACTAAACCTTGTACCCTTTATCCAGTATCTGTATGTGGATAGTTTGTTGAAATCATGTAGTCTTTCTGCTCAATTGTAAGGAACAAAAAGCCTCAGTACACAATAATAATAAAACAAAATAAACTAATCTAATTAGTTAATTCACTCCTCAGTCCTGCTACTTTAGAGATTTCATGCTTTGATCTTACTGCAGCTTTGTGGAAAAGTCCCATTGAGTGAATTAAGCATTTTGACACTGAAAGGATCCTGTTTGATTGAATACATACAATATAGATAGAACATAGAACATTGAAGTAGAGAAACATGCCCTTCAGCCCACGATGACTGTGCTGATCGTGATGCCAATTGAGACTCCACACATTCCCATGTGGTCTACATTCCTCAATTCCCTGCTTGTTCATGTGTCTGTGTAATTGCCTCTTCAACATTACCATTGTATCTGCTTTCACCACTTGCTCTGACAGCACTTTCCAGGTATCTATGTGAAAAATAAACCTGCCTCTTAAAATTCCTTCAAACTTTTCCCTCTTACCTTAAAGCAATGCCCTCTACTATTTGACATTTCTACCCTGGGAAATAGATTCTGACTATCTACCCTGTCTATGTCTCTTATAATTTTTTTAAACTTCTATCAGATTACCTCTCAGCCTCTGAAGCTCCAGAGAAAAACAATCCATGTTTATCCAACCTCTCCTTACATCTAACACTCTTTAATCCAATCAACATAGTTATATAGCGTGGAAAGCAGCCTATCTAGGACAACCAAGTTGCAACATGACTTAGTCCCATTTGCTTGCATTTGGTCCATATCCTTTTCTATCCATATACTTGTCCAACAGTTTTTAAAACATTGTAATTATCTCCGTCTCTACCACTTCCTCTGGTAGCTCATTCCATATACCCACCACCCTATGGATGAAAAGGTTTCCCCTCCGATCCCTTTTATATCTTTGCCCTCTTACGTTTAATCAGTGCCGTCTAGCTTTAGGCTAGCCACCTTGTCAATAAGACTGTGATCATTCTTATAAGGCATTATATGCTCAAGGGAAAAAAATCCCAGCTTGGCCTTGTAACTCTGCAACCTTTTATCTGAATTAAACTCCATCATTCATTTCTTGGCCGTTTGGCCCAGTTAATCAAGATCTTGTTATAGTCTTTGATAACCTTCTTCACTGTTCACTTTTCTACCAATTTTGGTGTCCTCCCCAAACTTATCAACCACACCAATTACGTTCTCATAGCCAGTATAACCGACGAACAACAGTGGATAGTAATCCCTGGTCCCAATCCCTGGTCCCTCCAATCCTTGGTATATCAAACCAGGGTAGGACTTGCACATTAAATGGTAGCACTGGAGGGTGTTGCAAAAAGAGAGATATGAGAGTATAAGTATACACAAGGGAATGCAGGTGCTAATTTACAAACCATGACACAAAGTGCTGGAGTAACCCAGCAAGTCAGACAGCATCTCTGGAGAACATGGACAGGTCACCTTCAGGGACCTTTCTTCAGACTGAAATATGAGTTACTCCAGCACTCTGTATATTTATTTGGGAGTATAGCAGCATGGTTCCTTGAAAGTGGCATGTCAGTGACGAGCTCGGTAGATAGTGTGGTGAAGAAGATGTTTTGTGTGCTTGCCATCACTGGGAATATAAAAGTTGGGACATCATGATGTAGTTATACAAGACATTGGTGCAATCACTTGTGCAGTTCTGGTTACCCAGCTATAGGAAGATTGTCATTAAGTTGGAAAAGGTGCAAAAGAGATTCACCAGGATGTGTCCTGTGCTTGCCGGCTTGAGGTATAGGGAGGGGTTAGATAGGCTGAGACATTTGTCTTTTGAGCATAGGTGGTGATCTTATTGAGATAGACAAATCCCTCTCTTCAGATAGGAGGAGCCTATCGAACCTCTCCCTGTCACTCAAGTTTATTAAATAAAGGCACGTTAGCCATCCACCAGTCATCTGGCACCTCACCTCACCATATATAAAGATAATATATATATCATCTTTATATACAGACACATATATACACACACACACACACACACACACACACACACACACACAAACACACACACACACACACACACACACACACACACACACACACACACACACACACACACACACACACACACACACACACACACACACACACACTCTCACACACACACACATCTATCTCTATCTATCTATCTATCTATCTATCTCTCTCTAACTATCTATCTATATATATATGACACAAGAAACTGCAGATATTGGAATCGTGAGCAAAAATAAACGCAGAAGGAACTTGACACTGTACTGTGCTTTCCATGAGTGAAAATGCACAAAGAGGAAGTTTCTGACAATCTTGTAAACTTTCATCATTTGCAAACTGCCGATGGCAACAAAATGGACATTTCCTGATGCGTCCCTGCAGTCCTTCCTATGTTGAGTTTTACTAGACTCTTTGTTTTCTTCATTGCTTTACAAAACACTATTCCACTACCTGATTCTGCACCCATATACATTCATGACCGGATCTCTCTGCAATCCTATTAATTTATTGACTCAAACAATCTGAATAAGGGTTTCAACTTTTAAAGCATTGTCTGTTCATTTCCATTTACAGATGCTGCCTTACCCACTGAGTTCCTCGAGCTGTTTCGTTTTGCTGATGATACAAATATCTCTGCCAGGGCCCCAGCAATTTCTTCCCTATTTTCCCATATTGTCCTAGGATCCACATGTTCGGGTCCTGGGTATTTATGCACTTTACGACCATAGCACCTCCTCTTTTGTAATGTGAATATTTTTCAATACACTCTTCCCTGAATTCTCTAGCTTATATGACCTTCTCCATGGTAATATACATTTTAGTTTAGTTTAGAGATACAGCATAAAAAAAATAGCCCTTTGGCCCACCGAGTCCACAGTGATCATTGATCATTCACACTAGTTCAATGTTATCCTACTCTTGCATCCACCCCTGACACACTCAGGCCTATTAACCTACAAACCTACATGTCTTTAGGATGAGAGAGGAAACTAGAGCACCCGATGGAACCAACGCAGTCACAGGGAGATCGTGCAAACTCATGAGAAACATATTGAAGTTTCATGGAGTCATTTAATGGAGTACATTGTGACAATATCCATGTAATTTATGCATATGCGCTGTACTCATTCTCGCACATGCTCAGATTCGCGCATATAATTATGTAAATCAGTCAGTGACCTTTGATTTGGAAATAAATAATTCCTGCTTTTGCTCCCAACACCAGTGTGTGTGGAGCCATCTTTCTCTGTCTAATATGTGCTAGTTTTACCAATATCGTAAGCAGACACATATCAAAACATGGTGGCAGCAGTGGAAGTGAAAATCTGGGGATCAAATGGACTCTATGATGATTAGCAAAAATGCTTTGAAAAGCTTTCAGGAATCAGTGTTTCAACGCTCAGCGACCGGACTAGCTGCATGCATGAGTGGAATGGTATGCAGGTCAGTGCAGGCTAAGACGCAGTGTGTAAATCAGTGCTGTGGGGGTCGAGGGTTGAAATGGTGTGCTGTGGGAGATTGCTTAAAGATAGCACATGCTGTATCGAAACAGAAAATAAAAAATTATTTAGTTTTGAAAATAATTTCGATAGTCGTAGAAGATATTAGAGAATATTACGCAATTTACACAGTCGCTCATTGTGCTTATAGCTAAACTATACATAAGCTATAAAGAGCGAGGGGACAAGCTGATATTTCAAAATGGCGCAGGCCAGTTCAAAAGCAACTTTGAATCCTTGAAAAGCGCTATATAAATAAAATGTATTATTATTATTATTATTATTATTATTATTATCTTTCCACGTGTCTCACCACCCAATCTAAAGCTCAAAAAGAACTGGGTGGATGAGTGGAAAATGTTTAAACAAATGTACGAAAATTATGCAGTGATAACAGAGCTGGATAAGAAGGAGAAACAGTATTAAAAAGCAGTTTTCCTGCATATTGTTGGACCGGAAGGACTGCAAATCTTCAATACCCTGACGTTCGAAATGGTAGCAGATGAGACGGATGTGAAAGTCATCACCGACAACATGTCTACCATCATCATAGGAGAGACGAATGAAAGGTATGAAAGATTCATTTTCAATACACAAGACCAGAAACCAGGGGAAAGCATTGAATCATATGTTGCAGAGCTGAAGGAGCTTGCTAAGGCATGCAACTTCTGCGATTGCCTGAAAGAAAGCCTCATTCGAGATCGCATCATCATTGGTATTGCAGACCAGTCAACTTATAAGACACTCCTTCAGAAGAGGAATCTGACACTGCAGGAATTTGGGACATATGTAGATCCTCGGAGGTAACAGCGACAAGAATGCAGGTCATCGGCGAAGAGCCAACAATACACAAGGTGGAACGATTCAAAACGAGGGAAAAGAAGGTTGAATTTCCTTCGCAGAGGAAGAATTGGGGACCAGTCAAGTGCAAGTTCTGTGCGAGAACGCACAAGCGCAGGAAGGACTGCAACAGATGCAGATGACAAAACCACTTTGCCTGCTGCTGCAAGCAGAGGAAGGAGAGCACGCAGAAACAGGGTCTGTACAAGGTCGTAGAGTCATCTGACACACCGTCCATTTCCGACGCAGAGTCTGAGCTGCATTGAGATCAATGCAGCCGGAAACAATTCTTCTTCAGGCCTATTCGCTGAGATGCAGGTCGGCAAAGAAGCCATCAAGTTTCAGATTGACTCTGGTGCCAGTGTTAATGTGATTCCTAAGGATCTTGTACCCAACAAAGAGGACATTAGACAAAAGAAAATCGTCTTAAAGATGTACGACGGATCCAACCTGCTGGCAGAAGGTAGGAAGAAAGTCATACTCTGGACAAGACGAACAACAAGAAGTACCGTGTTCACGTCATAGTGGTAGAGGAAGGCTGGCTCACACCGCTCCTGAGCGGCAAAGCTGCACAACAGATGAAACTCATCATGGTTTACGAGAACTTCAAGAGCCTGAATGCTGTTAGCGAGGCTGACTCATTACTCAAGAGCTACAATGATGTCTTTGACGATGAAAGAACGGGGAGACTACCAGTCAAGGTCAAGTTGGTAACGCAGACAGACGGTGTGACCCTATCACAATGTTCTGCAAAGCCGGTACCTGTAGCCATGAAAGAGAAGGTCAAGAATGGTCTCATGAAGTTGGTCGAGCAGGACATCTTGACTCAAGTCGAAGAACCAACTGAATGGTGCAGCAGGCTGGTCGCTACGGAGAAAAAGGACAGCGCAGAGTTGAGGTTCTGCATAGATCCTAGACCCCTCAACAAAGTCCTGAAATGGAAGATCCGCAGACTACCAGTCATAGCGGACCTACTACCTGAGCTGTCCAAGGCAAAGATTTTCTCCAAATTCAATCTGAAGTCAGGATACCTCCACTGCGAACTAGATGAGGAGAGTAGTTCCTAACAACCATGAACACCCCCTTTGGGAGATATCGCTAGAAGAGGTTACCATTTGGACTGAAAGTAAAAGCAGAGATCTTCCAGAAGAAGCTGCAACAAGCCCCAGAAGGATTAAAGGGAGTGGAATGTGTTGCAGATGACATCATCCAATTCGGAGTAGGGGACACCAGAGAAGATGCAGAAAGGAATCACGATGCAAGACTGCAAGATCTTCTTCGGTGATGCCGAGACAAAGGCATCAAGCTGAACCGGAAGAAGTCGGCAGTGAAAACTACTTGTATCACATTTCTAGGACATGTAGTTACAGACCGTGGCCTGAAACCGGATCCAAAGAAGATTCAGGCTATCCTAGAGATGCCTAACCTAACCAATCCAACAGAAATCCAAAGATTACAAGGCAGTGTAAACTACTTGGCAAGATTCCTGCCAATGTTGTCGGACACATTCGAGCCTTTGAGGAAATTGACGCACAAGGATGCAGAGTGGGAATGGTCATCAGAACATGACACGGTAATGTCAAAGATCAAGGAGCTGTTGACAACGGCACCTAACCTGGTGTACTACACACCAGATGAACAGCTGACCATACAATGTGATGCAAGCAAGGCAGGTCTAGGTGCAACACCTATGCAGAAAGGACAACCACTGTCCTATGTGAGTCGAGCATTGACACCAACCGAGCAGAGAAATGCTCAGATTGAGAAGGAGGCACTAGCAATAGTGTTTGCCCTCGAGCGCTTTCATCAGTACACCTATGGACAGAGAGTGATCGTTTCGAGTGACCACAAGCCATTGGAAGTCATCGTCAAAAAGCCTCTGCATGGAGCACCAAGACATCTTCAGAGCATGATGATGAGGATGCTACACTATGACATCGAGATCAAATGGGTAAAAGGAAAAGACATGCATCTAGCAGATATCCTCTCCCGAGCATACCTCCCGGACACCACAGGATCGACCAGATTCATTGATGTCAACGTAGTTGAGTCCTTGAGCTTGGGAGAGGACAAGGTCAAACGCATCCAAGCCCATGCGAGGGAAGACGAAACACTACAGACCGTTAAAAAAGTAATCCAAAATGGATGGCCAGATCACAAACATAAGGCCCAGAGGCAACACAACCGTACTTCAAAGTCAGAGACGAGTTGAGTGTGCAAGACGGCCTAGTATGCAGAGGAGAGAGAGTTGTAATCCCTATCACTCTACGCAAAGATATGAAGGAGACACTCCACACCTCTCACCTAGGAGTAAAAGGAACCCTCAGACGTGCTAGAGAGTGCATTTTCTGGCCCGGAATGAACTCCGATGTGAAGCAGTTCATTTCAAACTGTGAAGCCTGCAGGACGTACGAACAACAGAATCAGAAATAAACTTTAATGCCCCATGACCTCTCAGATCGCCCATGGGAGAAAGTTGGAACCGATCTGTTCGAACTTGAGGGAAAGCATTATTTAATCACAGTTGACTATCTGTGTAATTTCTGGGAAATAGACAGACTGTATGACCTGACCAGCAGGACAATCATTGTGAAACTCAGGTACACAAAAAAATGCTGGAGAAACTCAGCGGGTGCAGCAGCATCTATGGAGCGAAGGAAATAGGTAACGTTTCGGGCCGAAACCCTTCTTCAGACTGTGAAACTCATTGTGAAACTCAGAACCACTTCGCAAGATATGGAATTCCCAGCACTGTGGTAAGCGACAACGGGACACAGTTCTCATCAGAGGAGTTCGCCAAATTTGCCAGGAAATGGGAATTTGACCACTACACAATTTCTCCAAGACATAGCCAAGCTATCGGTAAGGTGGAATCGGCAGTCAAGGCAGCTAAGCGAGTACTGAAGAAAACCACTCACTCCAAGACAGATGTCTACTTGGCAATACTGGAATTGTGCAACACCCCTGCGCAAGGAGTGAACAGTAGTCCTGCACAAACACTACATGGAAGGAGAACAAGAATGACACTTCCAACTACATCAAACCTCCTCAAACCACATGGTGCTGAGATAGTCACGGAAGAGAGGAAAAAGATGAAGGATTTGCAAGGAAAATAGTCAAAGATCTACAACCAACATGCCAAGGATCTGCCAATACTGGAAGAAGGTGACGTCGTAAGACTCAAACCCTATAAACTAGGAGATACCAGATGGCAGAGAGCAACAGTTCAGAAACGACTGGATGAGAGATCATACGAAGTCGAGACAGAGTCAGGACTTCTAATCCGACGTAATCGAGTGGATCTGAAGAAGACTGGAGAACTACCCCCACACATAACTCCAGAGAAACCACCAGATGCGGAGAAGACTGAGAAACCTTTGCAACCTCAGCTGACACAGGTAAAACCAACACAACATGCACCACCAGAAAAAGATGCAACTCGTTAAACTCATAACACAGAGAAAACTAAACAAAAACAAAGTGACACAAGAGAAGAAACTAGAAATGATGCACAGAATGTACATACTGAAAAGAACGAGTTGTCAGACCGCCAGAAAGATACGGCGAGTATGTCAAGAAGTAAGGTGTTTTGTTGTGATGTACCTACATGCTTATGAGAAGAAAGCATGTGAATATTATTTTGTGTTATTGAAACAAGTCACAAGTGTGGCTATGGTTGAAATTGTGAAATAAGACAGAACAGTTGTTTTATTCTGTTATGTTAAACCATATTACTACAGTGTAATATTTTGAAAAGTGTTTAGGTTTGTTTTGTTTTGGATCGTTGGAAATGGAATCCCAAAATGTCAAAAAGGAAAGGATGTGACAATATCCATGTCATTTATGCAAATGAGCTGTACTCATTCTCGCACATGCTCAGACTTGTGCATATAATTATGTAAATCAATCAGTGACCTTTGACTTGGAAATAAATCATTCCTGATTTTGATCCAAACACCAGTGTGTGTGGAGCCATCTTTCTCCGTCTAATTTGTGCTAGTTTTACCTATATCTTAAGCAGACATCTTAGAAGTTATTCTGTATTGTGCATGTAAACCATTCTAGAGAGTGTGGTGGTATGTTTAATTACTCTTTGTTTGACTATTAACATTTTTGGGGTTCAGATTTGTTTTGAGTGTTAGCACACATTGGGTGTAAGTGAATCAGAACCACATTTTACACTGGAACCTTTTCTCTTTTGACAGAAAACGAGACAAATTATAAAACGGGTTGTTGGTTTGGAATTGGATGTTTTGCACTGTCTTTCTGGGTTTCATACTCTGTGAAAACAGCATGCAGAGGAGATCCTTGATTTGCCTGTATAAAATGAATCTCATAATTAATTCCCTAAATGTGAATAAAATGAAATGAAATAAAAAGTCCACACATAATACAGCATAGATGTCTTACGATGCTGTTTCTGCAACAATCTTGCAGCTGGAGCAAGCATGAAAGAAACAAGGATGAAAAGAAGGGCCTCGACCCAAAATATCACCCATTCCTTCACTCCAGAGATGCTGCCTGTCCCCGCTAAGTTACTCCAGCTTTTTGTGTCTATCTTCGATTCAAACCAGCATCTGCAGTTCTTTCCTACACATGAAAACATGCTTGAATGGCAATGCTCTTGATTTTTCAGCTGTGGATGTCAACTCAAGGGAGAAACACTCATCTTCAATACTTGGGGACTAGAAAGTAGAAACGATTGCCCACCTGAAAGCATTCTTTGGGAATGAAGCTCACACGGTTACTAGTGTAGCCACACCACCTACCCTGCTTTTGTACTAATTCTGGGATCAAAAATGACCTATTTTTCTAGTCTGCTCTGCTCTTTCTTTGAACAAAATCAAGCATCTCGCCCTCATTGTGGGGAATTAGCTGTTTCCTACCCCATGCCTTGTAACACGAGTGTGAGCTCTCCTGGCTCACGTACCTGTTCCTCTCATGCCTACAATTTAACATTTGCTGCATTAAACATTCTATGCAAGAGCATATCGCTGTTCTAATTCACATATGTGTATGTATAAAGTATATGTTTGAATGTACATGCTTACATTTACATTTGTTTTGTTAGCTATGTATTGTGAAAATAGCAATAAGGTTTAAACTATTTACGTCAACTCTTCACACTCCTTTGTGTTTTGAGGTTACAAATATTGTCTCTGAAAGGGTTTCAAATTCAGTTTTGAATTTCAAGTTTAGCAATTAATTCAAGGTGAATGAATAATTCTGTCCTGGCAGTACAACTAAATAAGGCTGAAGCTTAGCTTAATTGTGATGCTTTCACAACTGGAGCTCAGTGCTGTTTCATTTCTCTGTCCATGCTAATACCTCTTTATTTCTCTTTAAAATAGGTCTATACTCCAGCCTCCTTTATTTATGGTGATTCAGTGGATGCATCAAAATTTATTCAACTGGAAGACATGCCCTGTCTGTTTCAACCGCTCAACTTGACATTTCAGGTGAATAATTTGAGCCAGTACTAATGCCCTGCATCTCAATTGTATAATTGCTCTTTTAACAGGTCCTTCCAACCTATGTAAACTTCATAGAATTAAATAACCTAGACGGATGATGTG
This sequence comes from Malacoraja senta, assembly GCA_038087875.1. Taxonomy (NCBI): domain Eukaryota; kingdom Metazoa; phylum Chordata; class Chondrichthyes; order Rajiformes; family Rajidae; genus Malacoraja; species Malacoraja senta. Next base: position 14,632,506 of record CM075977.1, read on the forward strand.
GCTTTAAACTAAATAGCAAGTAGCGGGTTTCGTAAGGGAAAATTTGGAAACTCTAAACGAAAGGACAAAGTGATAGCGATAACTAATTATTAATCTGTCAGGAAGCGGTAGAGTTGCTGCCTTATAGCGAATCCAGCGCTGGAGACCCGGGTTCGATCCCTACTACAGGTGCTGTCTGTACGGAGTTTTGTACGTTCTCCCCGTGACCTGCGTGGGTTTTCTCCGAGATCTTCGGTTTCCTCCTACACTCCAAAGATGTGCAGATTGTTGGTTAATTGGCTTGGTAAATGTAAAAAATTGTCCCTAGTGGGTGTAGGATTGGTGTTATGCGCGGATATCGCTGGTCTGCGCAGATCTGGTGGGCCGAAGGGCCTGCTTCCGCGCTGTATCTCTAAAACTTGAAAATCAAGAAAACTGCAGGTTCTGGAAATTTGTAATTGAAACAGGATGGACTAGAAACGCAGAAACACTGCATAGATAGAGTAGACATACGGAACCTTTTTCCAGGATGGAAAAATCAAATACTAGAGAGCCAGTAGATAAGAGATGGTCTTGGAATCATGTTCGGCACGGATATAGTGGGCCAATACCGTAATGTGAACTATAAATGGAAAATGCTGGATACCTTTAGCAGGCAGTAGAACCTAGAACAGAACAGCACAAGAAGGCGATCTAAAGTTATCCAGCATTTTCTGTTTTAGTTCACATTACGGGATTTCTCCAATAAAAGCGAAAGGTAAAATCGTAAAAAAGACAAAACTGAAGGATCTTTATTTAAATGCACATGGTATTCAAGACGGGGCCCATTAAAGGTACAAATAGAAACAAATTGGTCAAATCTATAGTCATTACAAGGACCTAGCTGCTTTCTGACCATGTATGCATATTAAACATCTCAGGATACCTACCTTTTAGAAGGGATGGTAAAAAGGAAGAGAAAGTGGATAAGATTTAGAAACAGGATACTGTAGATGCTGATTTACAAACAAAGACATAAGGCACTGAGTAAATCTGCAGGTCGGGTAGCATCTCTGGAGAACAGGAATAGGTGACATTTCAGGTTGATACCATTCTTCAGACTGATTGTGGAGGGGTGGGGGTGGGGAGAGAGCTGGAAAAGAGGAGGGACTGGACAAAGCCTTGCAAGTGATAGGTGGATGCAGCTGAGGGGGGTGTTAGATAGGCAGCCCTGATTTTAAAGAATGGGATAAAGGTAATAAAGAGGAAGAATTGGTTTGGGTATTACTGAAACACAGTTAGAGGCAGTGGACATGGATAGCCATTGTGGTAGGTGGTGGGAACTAGCTGTCCGAGGAGGTAGTTGAGGCAGGTACTATCGTAATGCTTGAGAAACATTAGACAGGTACATGAATAGGACAGGTTTAGGGGGATACTAGACTAAGTGGGACCCATTGGGGGAGGGGGGGGGTGGGGGGTGTGGGGACGGCGGGGTGTGAGGGAGCATGGTCGAGGGCGGCTCTTGCTGTAGGCCGGCTGTGGGTCGGGACAGTGGGGCCCGCGGGCACAGTCGACGCTCCGGCTGTGGGCTATCCCGAGGTATTTCGAGGGATGCAAGGAGACCAAAGCAAAAGCCGCAGGACGGACGAGGTATAGACCAGTCACGTCGACCAGCATGGGATCGTGACCTGAGAAAGAAGCCGGCAACAATGCAAATACAACAAGAAACTAATAGTAATATTTAGCTAAGTGATTACAGTGTACAGTGGGGGGAAAAAAAACGACAGTGAGCAAACAGCAAAGATACAGCAAAGTCAAAGTGGTCGGATGAGCTGTGCTTGAAACTGGAGGCTGTAGTAAGACCAACCGACCAGGGGTGGCGCTGTAGACGTCGGTCAGGCTGCAGTGCCGCCACTCGACTAGAGGTGGCGCTGTTGACGGCGGTCAGCAGGTCAAGTATCGCTTCTGGCTGGCCACGGCGGCCATTTTTGTAGTCGCTGCGGCGGCCATGTGGGAGTAGGCCGTGGCGGCCATTTTAGGCATTTCCAGATGCGTGCAGGGCAGCCGGAATCGACGGGCCTCGCCCCACCACTGCAGGTAGGGACTCCACCCACTGCGCCACTGTCTGGTGCAGTGGGCCCGGAATGCAGGCG
>CM075977.1:14634816-14739179 GCA_038087875.1 Malacoraja senta
CACCGCAGTCGCCGCTACGGGCGGCCCGATGTTCAGGCCCGCTCGCCGGGGTGATGTAAGTCCGACGTCGGGGCTGGGGGTCCTCAGCGGCCTGGACATCAGAGTCGGCCACCTCCTACCGGAGTCCGCGGCTCCCAAAGCCCGCAGGCTGCGCTGGGCGGAGATTCAACGCTGGCGGCCCTCGGTAAAGGGCCCCAGGACTCCGCGATGTTGTTCAGCACCGGCCGCGCTGGAAGCTCTCCCAAACCGCAGCTCCACGATGTTGGAGCAGCGGCCCAACGCTCCGGAGCTCCAAACGGCGATCCAGGTCAGCATCGCCCGCTCCGCGGTGAATTCAGCGCTGCGCCGCCGCTGTTGCAGCTCTGGTCCGGTTCCCGGCCCCCGGCAGGAAAGACCGCTCCGATCCAGGTGGTAGGCCGCGAGGAGGGGGGTGAGGACGCGACTTGGAGAAATAGTCGCGTCCCCGCCAGGAAGCGACTGGGAAACAGTTTCCCCCTTACCCTACCCCCCTCCCCCACATAGAAAAGTTAAAGTTTCCCCCACTGACAGTCGCCGAAAAAATCGCCTTAGTGGGACAGGCTCTTTAGTGGTGGACTTTAGGAGGAGAGGAACACTCCTGTCCCCCGTCTCCATCAAGGGTGTGGTTGTGCAGTTTACTAAGGAGTACAAATACCTTGGACAGTAAACTGGACTGGTCCAGGAATGCTGAGGACCTGTACAAGAAGGGACAGAGCCGGCTGTAGTTTTTGAGCTTCAACGTCTGCAGTAAGATGCTGCAGATGTGTTACCAGTGCCATCTTCTTCGCAGTTGTGTGCTGAGGCAGCAGGGCGAAGGCCACGGGTGCCAACAGGATTAATGAACTCATCAGGAAGGCTGGCTCCATCCTGGGGGCGGAGTTGGATTCATGGGAGGTTGTCTTGGAGAGGAGGATGCTCTTCAAACTGCGGAGCATCGTGGACAATACAGCTCACCCCCACCATGACACACTGGTCAACCTGAGGAGCACCTTCAGCAACAGACTGGTTCCACCAAGATGCAGTACAGAACGCCACAGGAGATCCTTTTTCCTGTGGCTATCAAACGGTACAAATCCTTCCCCTGCCGTGGGGTAGACTAACTGAATAAATAAAGAATATGGGATAAATAAGGTTCTATCGTATTGTAACCTCCTCTGCACCATTTTCAAAGGCTCCACATTCTTGCTATTATGGGGTGATCAGCACTGCACGCACTATTCTAAATGCAGCCTCAGCAAAGTCCTATCAAACTCTATCATGATTTCCTGACATATACTCATGGCCTGACCAATGAAGGCATGCATACCACATGCCTTCTTTACCACACTATCTATTTGTGTTGCTACTGTCAGGGAGCAATGGACTTGGACCCCAATATCCCTTTGTAGATTACTGCTGTTTAGGGTTTTAATATTTAATGTATGCTTTCCGCTTGTATTTGAACTCCCAAGGTGCACACGTCACACTTGAGGCTATTGTGAAATGGATGCATTGGCTGTCATCTTCTATAATCCTGTAGATGCCAAAATAATTCCTGTAGACTCGAGGGTAGCAAATATAATCCCACAATTTAAGAAAGGTGGGAGAGTGATTACAGAATCTATCGACCAGTTAATCTGACAGCAGAAGGTCTTTGAGTCATAAAGTAATACAGGCTGGAAACAGGCCATTCGGTTCACTGAGTGTGTTGACCATCAAGAACCCATTTACACTAAATCTACATTAATCTCACTTCATTTTCCAGCCCTTATTCTCATTATCCATCCAAATTCCACCATTCACCGACACACTAGGGGCAATTTGTAATGGCTGACGAGCCTACCACCTGCAAATCTTTGGGATATGGATGAAACATGAGCTTCCAGAGGAAAGTCACAGGGAGAGCGTGGAAACTCCACACATCCGAGGTCAGGAATTCACAGGTCTCTGGTGCAGTGAGGCAGTGCCTCTGCTAGGAAGGAAAAAAACAGCAATATGCAGAATGTCACTTATTAAGGAAATTGTAACAGAGCAATAAATGAAGCATTGTGCAGAGACAAAATTAATTTGATGAAAGGAAGTTTAAAAATGAGAGGAATGAGCATTAACGGGGAACTAAGGGTTACATGTTCTGCATAAAGAGTAAACGGTATGTGAAATGAGCTACCAGGGGAGTTGGTAGAGGCAGGAACAATACCAATTTTTAGAACTAACTTAAACTAATCCCATCTGGCTGCACATGGGCCATATCTGTCAATTCCATGACTCTTCACGTGCTTGTTTAAATGCTTCTTAATTGTTGATTGAATATCAGCTTCCACCTGGTTGCCCTTTCTCATTTTGACTAAACTTACATTTCTCATCATCCAAAGTTTCCAAGCCTTGTCATTCTTGCTAAAACCTTTCTTATTTGCTGAAGCCTTCCATAATGAAACATGTTGGTCCTGAATTATGATCAACTACCCTTTAACAACTCCCTTATCAGCAGTGTCCAATTTAGCACTTCCCCCAAGGTCTAGTCTTATCCTTATCCTTAACTATCTTAAAACATACAAAGCTATGATAATTGTTTCGGATAATTCTGAATGTTCTTCCATTGAAATATTTCATCTGACCAGGCTCATTCCCCAATACATGTTCACATAAAGTTCCTTCTCTGGTTGAACTATCTACATACTATTTAAGAACTCCTCCTAGATAACCTTACAAGTTCAGCTCCAATAAACCTCTGGAATTAAGGAAGTCCCAGTCATTTTTGGGGAGATTAAAGTCACCTACTCCAATAACCCACGGTGGCGCAGCGGTAGAGTTGCAGCCTTAGAGCACCAAAGACCCGGATCCTCACTACGGGTGTTGTCTGTACAGAGTTTGTATGTTCTCCCCTTAACCGTGTGGGTTTTCCCCGGGTGCGCCGCTTTCCTCCCACACTCCAAAGACGTACAAGTTTGTAGGTTACATACTATTTGTATGTAACCTACAAACTCGTACAAGTTTGTAGGTTAATTGGCTTCGGTAAAAATTGTAAATTATCTCTAGTGTGTAGGATAGTGCTACTGTGTGGGGGTCGCTGGTCGGCACGGACTCGGTGGGCCGAAGGGCCGGCTTCTGCACAGTATCTCTAAACTAATCCCTGTTGTTTGTACATTCTTTTATAATCAGCCAACTTACCTGTTCCTATATCTCTCACTGGCTGTAGAGAGGTTTATTGAAAATACCCCCATCATAGAGATTGCACCAGACTAGATGCTCTGGATAATAAAGCCTGTTCATGCCAATTTTGTATTCAATTGACTAGTTAATCATGCATGTTAACATTTCTTATTGCTGAGTTCTACTCATATTACCTCTCTTGATGAGTTCTCCAGGATATTCTCTCTAAGTGTGACTGTGACATTCTCCATGACCAGTTGTACGACTCCCCTTCCTCTTTTACACCTTCTCTGTTGCATTGGAAACATTTGAATCCTAAGCTGCCAGTCCCGCCTTTCTCCCAACCAAGTTTATATAATGGCCACATCACTTCCATGTACTAATTCAAGCTTTAAGTTCATCTGCCTTACCTGTAGTATTCTTTGCATTGAAATAAATAAACTTCAGTCTATTAGTTCCATCATGATCATTAACCTAGCTCTGCCTATCCATCCTTTCAGACTTACTTGTCTCCATCTTCCCCTCAATCCCTCCACTTGCGGCCTTGATGCTCTGGTTCCCACCTCCAGCCATGCTAGTTTAAATCCTTTGGAAGAGCATGAGAAAACCTCCCTCCAGTTTAGTTCCCTCCTCCTTGTAAAGGTCTCACCTGCCCTCAAAGAGAGATCAATGATCAAAGTATAGGAATCCCTCCCCTGCTCCAGCTCCTTAGCCACACAGTCAACTGTACTGTTGTGTTATTTCCGGCCTCGCTGGCATGTGGCATAGGGATGAATGCTGACATTACAGCCGTAGAGGTCCTGTTTTCTTTACATTTCTATCTAATTTTTTTTTGAAGGGCCTCATTTCCCTTCCTGCCATTGTCATTAGTACCAATGTGGATCTCGACCTCTGACTGTTCACCCTCCAATTTTAATAGAGCAGTTACCTAACAGACTGGCTGAAATTGTGCTATGCCCACCTTCCTGAAACCCCTTTCTAGAACACTTTCTGTCTTCTATATGCTCTGCTGTGAAGCCAACTGCTCCTTCAACACATTCAAGTGGTCTGAGAGGAGCTGCAGCTGGACGTATATAAGCAAGGCATAGAGGAATATAGTATTAATGGGATTAGTATTGATCGGTACGATGGCTAGCATTGAAGCAAAGGACTCAAGAGCCTGTTTCATTGCTGTATTTCTATGTTTCTATGATTCTACGGCCTGAGAATAGATGTCACAAGAGAAGATGGGGAATTTAAATTCAATTAATAAAATAAATCTGGAGTGAAAAGCTGGCATCAGGCATGGTGACGATGAAATCAGCAAACTCTCACAAAAAAAACATTGTTTCATAAAATATGTTTTGGGAGAGTACTTTCCAGATTAGCCCTTCATATGACTCCAGACTCGCAGCAAAACAGACAAATGTGCTCTATTTTTGCATTGGTACCCTTTCCTTGGAACAGAATGAAACTGATTAATATTCAACTTCCTTTCCCTTTTGACAGCACTGAATCCTTCAAGGCAATGTGGTAGTTATTTTATGTTAATCATGCATGTTAAACAGAAGATACCATAGATTATGTGTAATATATATCAAGAGTTCAGATGCATTGATTATGCCCATGATGAGGCAGAGTGGAGATGGATTTGCTACCACATAGTTCATTAAAGACATATGATCAAGAACTAATTACTGCTGCAAAATTAATTACTGTCAAGATTTAATCATTTTTCAAAATGTAAAGAACAAATCTTCCTGCTGAGCATATTATCAGAAATGTCCTGGAGTTAATTCTCTCTGTGCCAGCACCAGTATTTAGTTGTTAGTGTCTCTGAGGCAGCCAGAGTGTGGTCTTGAGCTGCAACACTGGTTATCCTGCTTTTCGTGCAGGGAATGGTAAAAGAGTAGGCCGGGACTAGATGCTCTGGATAATAAAGCCATTAATTGCCAATTAACTTTGCCAGCTTCATTTTTATCCAAATCATTAATGTAATGAATGTAAAGTACTGCGGTATCAATTCCTATGGCACACTATTTAGTTTCCATTCTAAAAATCAACCGTCTGCCATTACCCTCTGCCTCCTACCTTCATGCCAATTTTGTATTCAATTGACTAGTTCACCCTAGATCCTATGATATAATCTTCTGGACAACCTACCATATGGTATCTTGTCAACGGTCTTGTTAAAGTCTATGTTGTTAACATATACCGCACCGCACTTATCAATCTACTTGGACACTTCTTCGAAAAACTCTATCAAATATTGTGAAACACGAATTCTCAAACACAAAGCAATGCTGACTATCTCTAATCATTCTTTGGCTTTCCAAATACATGTAGATCCTTTCTCTCAGAATCTCTTCCAATAACTTTCCCACCCGCAACTGATGTTAGTTCCCAGGCTTTTCTTTGCAGCCTTTCTTAAATATGAGTTTCAAGACAACTTGTCTTCCATAATGTGGACTCTCTTCAAGACATCACTGTTAACTTCCCGGAGTTCCCGAGAATTCATGTCTCCACATTAAATACATTCAATAAATATTAATTTGGCTCCAAACATAGTCAACCTCGCTGATCTTTAACGATCCCTATTTCTCTCTCTCGTCCTCTTTTGGATTTTAATATACTTGCAGAAACTCATTGTAATCTCATTTACCTTATCTGCCATAGCTAACTCATGTCCCCTTCTTGCCCTCTTGATGTCCCACTTAAGTGTGTTCCTATACCCTTCAAGGTATTGACAATACCAGCTCGCCTATATCAGACTTACTGCTCACTTTTCATGACCAGAGCTTCAATATCTCTTGTCATCCTGAGTTCTCAACCCACCAGCCTTGCTCTTCACTAACAGGAAGATGCTGGCCCAGACTCTCATTATCACACTTTTAAAAGCCTCCCATTTGCCAATCCTTTACCTGCAGTCTCCCCAATCAACTTTTGCAAATTCCCGTCCAAACCCATAAATATTGATCTTGTAATATAGGACTTGTGGATCAGTCCTATCTTTTTTCACAAGTATTTTAAAACAAATAGAATTATGGTTGCTGGTCCCAGGGTGCTTCCCCAGTTCAGTCATCACTCTTGCCCGATTTCTCAAGAGAAGGTTGAGCTTTACTCCTTCTCTAGTAGGACCATCTACATATAGATTAAGAAGTATTTTGAGAACAAACATAACAAATTCCACTTCATCCAAGCCCTCAGCCCTATGGCAATCCCAGTTGGTATTTGCAAAGTTAAAAAAAAGCCAAGACCCTTCTTTCTCACACAATGTAGCCAATCTTTTGAATGTGTTATGTATAAATGACCGAGAAGTAAATAGATGGGCTGGTGAGTAAGGTTGCTGACGACACAAAAATTGGAGTAGTTGCAGACAGTGAGGAATGCTGTCAGAAGATGTAGCGGGATATAGATTAGCTGCAAGAATGGGCGGAGAAATGGCAGGTGGAGTTATCCCTAGCAAGTGTGAGGAATTCGAGTAAGTGTGAGGTGTTGCAGTTTGGGAAGTTGAATGGAACGAGAGAGTATACAGTTTATTATACTCTAACTGCATTGATGGGCAGAGGAAACTCAGAGTCCAAGTTCATAGCTCAAAGGTGGTAGCACAAGTAGATAGAGTGGTAAAGAAGGCGTATGGTGTGCTTGCTTTCATTGCTAGGGGCATTGAATATGAGTCAGAAAGTCATGATGCAGCTCTATAGGACTTTCGTGAGGCCACATTTGGAGTATTGCATGCAGTTCTGGTTGCCCCATTACAGCATAGATGTGGAGGCTTTGGAGAGGGTGCAGAACAGATTTACCAGAATGCTGCCTGGAATAAAGGGTTTGAGCTACAGGAATGGGTTGGATAAACTTGGATTGTTTTCTCTCGAGCGTCGAAGATTGAAGGGATTGATGGATGTATATACAATCATGAGAGATGTAGATAGAGTAGACAATCGGAACCTTTTCCCCAGGGTGGAAGTGTCCAACATCAGAGGGCATAGCTATAAATTGAAAGGGGCAAGGTTTAATGGAGATGTGCGGGGCAATTTTTATACAGAGAGTGGGTGAGGGCCTGGAAGGCATTGCCAGGATGGTGGTTGAGGCAGAGAGTGGGTGAGGGCCTGGAACGCATTGCCAGGATGGTGGTTGAGGCAGAGAGTGGGTGAGGGCCTGGAACGCATTGCCAGGATGGTGGTTGAGGCAGATACAATAGTGCCGTTAAAGAGGCTTTTAAATAGGCACATGGAAGTGCGGAGAATGGATCATGTGCAGGCAGATTAAAACAGTTTAATTAGGCATCATGTTCTGCACGAACATTGTGGGTCGAAAGACCCATTCCTGTGCTGTAATGTTCTGTGTTCTATGTATGCAACTGACAGGGAGCCTCATTCAGTGGCAGGCACGGAAATCGCTGTCAAAACATGGGGGGGACACAATATCTTGGCGGCCGCGCGCGCGCATGTGCGTACACACGTGAGGCTTCGGCCGTGGGCTCTATCTAGTATCTCTGCTGTGGAAGGTAACATTGGGAGCTGACCTGGTTGGTGACCGACTCCGAACTCCAGCAACAGCAGGTTCGTCCGCCCCGAATCGTGGGGCTTGAATCGGCCCGTTCACGAGACCTTCCATCCCCCGGCGGGGGCTTCAACATCGGGAGCCTCGATCGCCTCGACGCAGCAATTTGACCGCGGGGCGATGGAAGATCCCGGCTGCGCCGGGCCGGGCGGTGAAGAGTCCCACGAACGGGCCAATTCAAGCTCCACTCTATGATCTCCATGACTCTGACTCATTTAAAACCCAACTGTGTGACTTAATGTTTGGAGTTTTAAATAATCCTAATGTCAGACGGGAACGGCGCCCCCAGGCCCACAGCCAGCGCAGAGAAGCAGCGCTAAATCCAGCTCAACTCTGCCTGTTTCACCGGGTTAACCTACAGCCCTGCCTGGACTTACAGGAACGGTGCCCCCAGGCCCACAGCCAGCGCAGAGAAGCAGCGCTAAATCCAGCTCAACTCTGCCTGTTTCACCGGGTTAACCTACAGCCCTGCCTGGACTTACAGGAACGGCGCCCCCAGGCCCACAGCCAGCGCAGAGAAGCAGCGCTAAATCCAGCTCAACTCTGCCTGTTTCACCGGGTTAACCTACAGCCCTGCCTGGACTTACAGGAACGGTGCCCCCAGGCCCACAGCCAGCGCAGAGAAGCAGCGCTAAATCCAGCTCAACTCTGCCTGTTTCACCGGGTTAACCTACAGCCCTGCCTGGACTTACAGGAACGGTGCCCCCAGGCCCACAGCCAGCGCAGAGAAGCAGCGCTAAATCCAGCTCAACTCTGCCTGTTTCACCGGGTTAACCTACAGCCCTGCCTGGACTGACGGGACACCAGCCTGGAGCCATGGAGCTAGCGCTGCTTCTCCGTGCTGGCCGTAAACCTGGGCCGTCGTTCCCGTAAGTCCAGATAGGGCTGGTGGGTTAACAGGCAGAGTTGAGCTGGATTTAGCGTTGCTTCTCTGCGCAGGCCGTAAGCCTTGGCCGTCGTTCCTGTAAGTCCAGGCAGGGCTGTAGGTTAACCTGGCGGGACAGGCAGAGTTGAGCTGGATTTAGCGCTGCTTCTCTGCGCTGGCTGTGGGCCTGGGGACACCGCGCCCGTCTGACTTCCGACGTCTTTGGCCACCCCCGGGCGTGGGTAGGGGGACTCGGGTGGGGACGGGGATGGTCCAGTGGCGGTTCGGCGGCGATTGCAGCGCCGGAGACCGGGATCAATCCTGGCTGCGGATGAGGCGCAGGTCTGTGTCAGGGCTGCCAAGAGTGTTTTTCGCTTGTGACCTATGACCTGGGCATGCAATTCAAGCTCCGTTCTATGATCTTTGCTCCACCAGGATGTCTCCCTTGTCCAATCATCGCGCTCTATCCTCAGTCCCACGCCCCTGCTTCCACCTCTGACCGACACCTCCCTCCTCCGATCATCGCGCTGATTCATCATGGTCCCCCTCCCCATTCCTGCTGACCGACGTCTCTTTCGTCCAATCGGCGCCCTCGATCATCAGTCCCACCCCTACTGTCTCGCGGAAAGTGGAAATTTCACCAAGTTTTAAAATTCGGATTACAAAAAATGGGGGGAATGTCCCCCACTTCTCAAAACAGGTGGGGAGGAGGGACATGTCCCTCCTGTCCCCCCCGGGATTTCCGCCCCCTGTCCAATGGGAATGTAGGCAAGCCTCCCCCATTTTATAACTGTTCAAAACTAACATGAGGAACTTATTTTCTTATTCAATGACTAGCTAGGAACGTGGAACAGTACAGCATTCAACAGTATATTCAATAAGTGTATTCATTTTCCTTTTCAAATGTAATCCATGGGATGTATAATCCATGGGTCACTTGTTGAATGAAGGATATGGAGTACATTGACTGAGAGATGGCAAAAACTAGATTTAATGCTAATTTTCCCACAGAAAATTGAATTGATTTGAAGGAGGAGAAATTGCATGAATATAGAAAAAGAGTTAGTGTGGAGCTAACTATATTGCCATTGTAAAAGGCGGCACAAATTCAAATTCACTGGGCTGAATGCTTTCCTTCAGTGCTGTTCTTTTGACTGTGAACAAAGAGCGATTTATTGAGATTGATCCTGTGGTTTCTTTTTTTCCCTTCAACACCGCAGTGGTTAGGCATCGTGCTAAATTCATAAAATGAGGTCTAATTTCTGTCTTTAATTGTGATTTCTAAATTATTGGTATTCGTTTATTATTGTCACATGCACTGAGATACAGTGGAAAAAACTTGGGTTTGCTTGCTAACCAGTCAAATCATACCAAACCACGAGTCTGAAGAAGGACCCTGATCTGAAATGTCTTTGTTCCATTCCCTCCACAGATGCTTCCTGACCTGCTGAATTCCTCCAGCACCTTGTGTTTTTCTATTGCTAATATACTGTATTCTATTAAAAGCAATGGTCTTCATATTGACCCCAAGAAATTCCACTGTCCACATTCATCCAGATGGAAAAACAACTCTTCAAAATCTGAAAATTGAAGCTGACAGAAATAAAAAAATACTTCTACTCTTTCATTATTGCACTCTGTTTCCTCTTACATGGCCATTTTTATGTCCAACGTGCTCACAGCCACTTTTGTTTCAATGCTTTCAGTCTTGAAGACAAGCCCATTCTGTGGCACATTCTCAAATACCATCTTCTTCCATTTCCTTTTTAGTCTCTGATTATTTTACCTTGTACAAGTTTTTTGTTCAGAATCAGTGACTTCACAATTAAAATTGTAGTTAACTCATTCATTTTATTATTTATCCAAATAGTCATGTTTACTGAAACAGTATGTGGATAGACCAACCCAAGAAGGGAACTTACTGGACCTTATGTTCTGAAATGAAGCTGGCCAGATGACTGGTGTTTCAGTGGAAGACCTTTTTGGGGATAGTGATCACAACTCATAAGTTCTAAGACTATTTTGAATAGGGAGAAGGCTGAACCTAGCGGAAAGGTACTAAATTGGAGTAAGGCGCACTGTAACTATATTAAATTTGCAAAAATGGTTATTTACAATTCAAATGTTCCAGGCTTTCTAATTGGGTTTGATTGATCTTTTGAGCATAGGTATGATGACCCAATGCAATTAAAGCATGGGCTATAGTCAGATTCTTCATTCTGAAGAAGGGTTTCGACCTGAAACGCCATCTGTGCACGACCTCCAGCGATGCTACCTGACCTGCTGAGTTACTCCAGCATTTTGTGTTTTAGTCGGCTTGTCATCATGTGTAGAGCATATGGTTTAATATGTGTGACTTTTGCGCGCTGTGAAAGTGTTATAAGGAGCTTGTTTGTGAGATTATCCTAATTGATTATCCCTGTTCAAATTTAATTCTGCAAAGGGACCCAAGAGGTTCACTCACTTTAATAAAAATAACTTTGTCAATTTCACCAAGATTTAATGACATGTAATAAATATAACATTTAATTGCAAAATATAATTAGACAATAAATCAATCACCGTTAACTGCAGTCTTTGAGGCAGTTGGTTTTTAAACCCATGCATGGTAGGTTCAGTTCTAGCAGGGTACAAAAGTGTTTCATACTGTTGTTCAGATGCAGCGGAATGTTGTCCTTGCAGAATGTTGTTTTAGTGGATGGGGTGACTTGACTTCCCCCTTTGCCCTGCATCACCTACTCCACAGAGGCATCATGTAACATGAGGGATCACCTTTGTTTATTAGACAAGGACAATTTTGAGATTGTTTGGTTGTTATTGGTCAGGTCGGGGGGAGTTCCCACCGCCACGTGTACCATGTAATCCCGTTATACCTGCTCCATGGTCGGATAGTCGGCGACTAAACCATCTCCCCCACCTGGTTTGCCAGGTGAGGAGAGGGCTGTGGACCCCCAGCAGGACCAAAAACAAGACCTGTGAAAGGGCAAATGAGTTTCTAGCGAGCCAATGGCCATCCACACTTCAGTAGAAGTTGTGATCACTATTGTACATGGCATTGCAAGGAATGATGATAAAGCGCACACACACCAAAATCTTATACTTCCAGCGGCGGAAGTCCGCAGGAACTAAAGGACAGAGATGTGTGGTGCATCCATTACCGTTCCAGTTGGAAACCAGCACCACTACGTCACTGATGTTTTCAACGATGATGAATTGTTTGTAAGAAATTAAGCCCTGCTTCAATTTAGGTCTGGGTGGTGGAAACTACTGTTACTGGATGTAGTTTCACAATACCTTGTTATGGTTTGGTGGGAAGCCTGCGATCACATAGCAACGCGGTCTTAGTATTGCAACTATTTTGGGTCAATTTTGGACATCATGAGAGCTGCCTACTGTTCCTAAACCCCTTTCCATAACACACCACCTCATCTGATTCACGAGTTAAAAATCAAAGGTGTTGCTCAGAACACAATTAATGTTTCAAACATAGGTGTGCCAAATAGAGTTCTATATCATCTCTATTGGTTGGTTCTGATTTAGCATTGATTATAATTATGTGTGGAAATAATTAACTGCTTTGTACTCCATTAATGAGACTTAACCACATTGGGGTAAATGCTAGTGCATGGACTCAAGAAACAAGGCAACTACATTCTGCTGCTAATAATAAGCTAGAGATTTTAATTGGCTTCCTTACAGGAAGAATGTGGAATCTTTGGAGAGTGTGGAGAAGAGGTTTACCAGAATGATGCCAGAACAAGGACATGGCAGACCAATTGAATAACTACTTTGGTTCTGTCTTCACTAAGGAAGACATAAATAATCTGCCGGAAATAGCAAGGGACCGGGGGTTAAATGAGATGGAGGAACTGAGTGAAATCCAGGTTAGCCGGGAAGTGGTGTTAGGTAAATTGAATGGATTAAAGGCCGATAAATCCCCAGGGCCAGATAAGTTGCATCCCAGAGTACTTAAGAAAGTAGCCGCAGAAATAGTGGATGCATTAGTGATAATTTTTCAAAACTCTTTAGATTCTGGAGTAGTTCCTGAGGACTGGAGGGTAGCTAATGTAACCCCACTTTTTAAAAAGGGAGGGAGAGAGAAAACAGGGAATTACAGACCAGTTAGTCTAACATCGGTGGTGGGGAAAATTCTGGAGTCAGTTATTAAAGATGGGATAGCAGCACATTTGGAAAGTGGTGAAATCATTGGACAAAGTCAGCATGGATTTATGAAAGGTAAATCATGTCTGACGAATCTTATAGAAATTTTCGAGGATGTAACTAGTAGAGTGGATAAGGGAGAACCAGTGGATGTGTTATATCTGGACTTTCAGAAGGCTTTCGACAAGGTCCCACATAAGAGATTAGTATACAAACTTAAAGCACACGGTATTGGGGGTTCAGTATTGATGTGGCTAGAGAACTGGCTGGCAGACAGGAAGCAAAGAGTAGGAGTAAACGGGTCCTTTTCAGAATGGCAGGCAGTGACTAGTGGGGTACCGCAAGGCTCAGTGCTGGGACCCCAGCTATTTACAATATATATTAATGAACTGGATGAGGGAATTGAATGCAACATCTCCAAGTTTGCGGATGACACGAAGCTGGGGGGCAGTGTTAGCTGTGAGGAGGATGCTAGGAGGCTGCAAGGTGACTTGGATAGGTTGGGTGAGTGGGCAAATGCATGGCAGATGCAGTATAATGTGGATAAATGTGAGGTTATCCACTTTGTTGGCAAAAACAGGAAAGTAGACTATTATCTGAATGGTGGCCGATTAGGAAAAGGGGAGATGCAACGAGACCTGGGTGTCATGGTACACCAGTCATTGAAAGTAGGCATGTAGGTGCAGCAGGCAGTGAAGAAAGCAAATGGTATGTTAGCATTCATAGCAAAAGAATTTGAGTATAAGAGCAGGGAGGTTCTACTGCAGTTGTACAGGGTCTTGGTGAGACCACACCTGGAGTATTGCGTACAGTTTTGGTCTCCTAATTTGAGGAAAGACATTCTTGCCATAGAGGGAGTACAGAGAAGGTTCACCAGACTGATTCCAGGGATGGCAGGACTTTCATATGAAGAAAGACTGGATAGACTTGGCTTGTACTCGCTAGAATTTAGAAGATTGAGGGGGGATCTTATAGAAACTTACAAAATTCTTAAGGGGTTGGACAGGCTAGATGCAGGAAGATTATTCCCGATGTTGGGGAAGTCCAGAACTAGGGGTCACAGCTTAAGGATAAGAGGGAAGTCTTTTAGGACCGAGATGAGAAAATCATTTTTTACACAGAGAGTGGTGAATCTGTGGAATTCTCTGCCACAGTAGGTAGTTGAGGCCAGTTCATTGGCTATATTTAAGAGGGAGTTAGATGTGGCCCTTGTGGCTAAAGGGATCAGGGGGTATGGAGAGGAGGCAGGGATGGGATACTGAGTTGGATGATCAGCCATGATCATATCGAATGGCGGTGCAGGCTCGAAGGGCCGAATGGCCTACTCCCGCACCTATTTTCTATGTTTCTATGTTTCTAAATACAGCATATTAGATATAAGAAGAGGTCTGACAAACTGTAGTTTTTTTTTAAGCACTGGAGGTTGAGAAGAGACCTGATAGAAGTATACATAATTATGAGAGGCATAGAAAGGGTAGAAAGTAAAGAACCCTTTTCCCAGAGTTGAAATGTCAAAGGCTGGAGGGAATAAGTTTAAGGTGAAAGAGGCAAAGTTTAAAGTAGATACGCAAGACAAATTTATAAACAGAGTGGTGGGTGCCTGGAATGTGACCATTGCTAGTAGTCATGGTGGCATTTAAGAGGCTTTTAGATCGGCACATGGATATGCAAGGACAGGTGGGATATAGATCATGTGCAGGCAGAGGTGATTAGTTTAATTCAACATTATGCATGGACATTGTGGGCGGTTGGGCTTGTTCTTGTGTTGTACTGTTCTATGTTCAATGGTGCATTTGTTGCACCTTGTGAAGGTAACTGCATCTACTGAGCTGATGGTTTAAATAATTTACAGTGCAGCCTTCAGCTAAATAGTGTCTCTTCAGCAGGCCAACTAGTGACTAAAAACTATCTAAAGCTCACTAATCCTATCTTTGGTTTTCTTAAAGGTCGGCCAGGAGGGAGGCAATTGTACTCACCATCAGAACCTTGATCCTTGCTTCATACCTCAGGACAAAGAGAACATCTTCCATACAATCTTCGCTTTCTTCACCAAGTCTGGCAGGAAAGTGTTGGTGAGTTTGGGCTATCAGCAATTGGAACCAAGGGGGGATATGAGTGTGGTTAAGTAAATGCAGTGCAAGATAAGGTGCAGTTTGTAAATAAAAATATCATAGAAGAATGGACCACCAGGTAAGCTATAAACTAGTGGGCGAATATTGCTTGATTCCTTTATTGATAGATGGCCATGGTTGTGAATTAAGTGAAATGAATTATGTTGGGCCATTGTATGGTCATAATTGTTTATTCGCAAATGTAGAATAAAATGATTATGAAGTGTCAGAAGGCCATCAAAGCTATTTTTGATTTTCTGTCGCCAATCCTCTTATACACTGCTATAAGCAGATCATATTTGAACATATTATACTCAGCCAATCATGAAAGTCCAGTTGCATCCTTGCTAGAGTATTATACCTAAAACCATGAATGGAAGGTTTCAAGTTCCACAGAACCAATGATAAGGTAGGTAGTAAAAGGAAGGCATATCATTGATGTCCAGACACACCAGAAGATAACAGCACAATTGACAAAAGACCTGGTCAATGAGATTCTTTATTAAAAAATGCCTTAAAAGGAATAAAAATTTAGAAGAAAATTCCAGAGATTAGGACAAGGACGGTTTAAAGCCAGTTCATAAAAAATGATGTGTTTAAAATTCCCTGGCTCTCAGGGTGAGATTCAAGCTGGATCAAATTCCATAATTGCAGTTGGTTGTGTCATTGCATAACTATACCCACTAAACATCCAGCTCAAAGTACTCCCACAGAGATATTTGTTATATTTGTTTCTCCTCATTCTCCAGAATTAGCAATGTCATCTTCCTCAATGGTTTGAAACACAAATAGGGTAAAAAAAGTCTTCATCAGTGTTCAGTCTATGTATGTAAACAACCATCCCTTCTCTTGTTGAAGGTATATTCATTTGTAACCGCTGATTTCAATATACTTACTAATATTTATGCATGCCTTCAGCAATTATATAAAGATCTCCTTTTGGGCCCTTGGTTGGTCCACCCCCTCTTTGTAGCATATTATTTATAAGCCTAAGAAAGCTATTTTGATTCCTTTTTGTAAACTAAGCACATAACAGCTCTTGTTCTCATATTTTTCAACTTTTCATCTAACTTTACAATATTTGTTCTGATTCTGCTATTGTGGAAGGAACTGGTTAGGATGGTGTGTAACTTGAGCAATCAACGGGTTCCCATGTCCTTTCCAATTGTGCTTGTAGAGGTCATAGAGTCACACCGCATGGAAACAGGCCCTTCAGCTCAACTTGCCAATGCCGACCACGATGTCTCATCTCCACTTGTCCCACATGCCCACGTTTGGCCCATATCCCTCTAAACTTTCCTATCCATGTACTTGTCTAAATGTCTTTTAAATGCTATCTGCCCAAATAGTATCAGCCTCAAATACCTCCACTGGCAGCTTGTTCCATAAACCCACCACCCTCTGTGAAAAGGTTACTCCTCAGGTTCTCTACATTATATTATACACATCTATAAGATCACATCTATATGGGTGGCACAGTGGCACAGAGGTAGAGTTGCCGTCTTGCAGTACCAGCGACCTGGGTTCCATCCTGACTATGGTTGCTGTCTGTACGAAGTTTGTATGTTTTCCCTGTGACCACGTGTTATTTTCTCTGGGTGCTCCGGTTTTGTCCCATATTCCTAAGATGTGTTAGTTTGTAGGTTAATTTTCCTCTATAAATTGCCCCTAGTGTGGACGTAGAACTAGTGTACAGATGATCGACGTGGATTCGGTAGACTGAAGAACCTATTTACACATTGTATCTCTAAATTAAACTAAACTAAACTCTCATCCTCCTGCATGCCAAGGAATGAAGTCCTAGCCTACCCAACCTTTCCCTATAGCCGAGGCCCTCAAATCCTCTCTGCATGGTAAATCTTCTCTGCACTCTTCTCAGGTTAACAACATCCTTCCTACAGCAGGCTAGATCAACCTAATGCAATACTCCAAATGCAGCTTCACCAAAGTCTTGTACAACTGAAACATAACTTCTATACCCATCCCTTCCCTCTGAAACTGCAGGAGATGCAACATCTGCTCCTATACCTCCTCCCTCGACTCTGTCCAGGGACCCCGACAGTCCTTTCAGGTTAGCAGAGGTTGACTTGCACCTCTTCCAACCTCATCTACTGTATCCGCTGTTCCAGGTGTGGACCCTTATAATATTGGCCAGATCAAGCGCAGACAGGACGATCGTTTCACTGAACACCTTCGCTCAGTCTGCCTTGGCCTACATGATCTCCCTATTGTCAAACACTTTAACTCCCCTCCCATTCCCATACTGACCTTTCTGTCCTGGGCCTTCGCCATTGTCAGAGTGAGGTCAAACACAAATTGGAGGAACAGCACCTCATGTTTCGCTTGGACAGCTTACTACCTCGCGGTATGAATATTGATTTCTCTACCTTCAAGTTACCCTTGTATCCCCTCTCTCTCTGCCTCTTCTGCCACCATAGTTGTCGTACTAGTTTCACTGTTGTTCTGTTCAGTTTCACGGTCTGTGTAACTCGTTACCACCTAGTCCACAGCCAACAATGGACCATTGTGGGCTCCACCTTTCCTTGATCATTGTTACTTTTTGCATATCTTTCATTCATTTGTTCTATATCTCTCTATATAACCGTCTATATCTCTTGTTTCCCTTTCCCCTGATCTCCGTCTGAAGAAGGGTCTCGACCTGAAACGTCACTTATTCCTTTTCTCCAGAGATGCTGCCTGACCTACTGAGTTACTCTGGCTCTTTGTGTCTATCTTCTATACTCAATATCCTAACTCATAAAAGCCAATATACAGAAAATCTTCTTGGCCACCCTATCTATCTGTGATAGACAAAAATGCTCGAGAAACTCAGCGGGTGAGGCAGCATCTATGGAGCGAAGGAAATAGGCGATGTTTCGGGTCGAGACCCTTCTCCAGACTGATGTGAGGGTGGGGGGGCGGGAAGAAGAAATGAAGAGGCAGAGACAGTGGGCTGAGGGAGAGCTGGGAAGGGGAGGAGAAAGCAGGGACTACCTGAAATTGGAGAAGTCAATGTTCATACCGCTGGGGTGTAAACTGCCCAAGCGAAATATGAGATGCTGCTCCTCCAATTTATGGTGGGCCTCACTCTGGCCATGGAGGAGGCCCAGGACAGAAAGGTCGGAATGGGAGGGGGAGTTGAAGTGCTGAGCCACCGGGTGATCAGGTTGGTTATTGCGAACCGAGCGGAGGTGTTGGGCGAAGCGATCGCCAAGCCTACGCTTGGTCTCACCGATGTAGAGCAGCTGACACCTAGAGCAGCGGATGCAATAGATGAGGTGCAGGTGAACCTCCGCCGCATCTGGTTTGGAGGTGCAGGTGAACCTCTGCCGCACCTGGACTCTGCTGCACTCTCCTCCTATCTATCTGTGATGCCACTTTCAATGAACTTTGTTATCTGGGATCACTCTATCTCCTGCACGCTAAGATCCCTCTGCTCTACAACACTCCCAGGGCTCTGCCATTCACTGTGAAAGTACTACCCTGGTTTGACCTCCCAAAACGCCACACCTCGCACTTATCTATATTAAACTCCATATACCATTCCTCAACGCACTTGCTCACTGATCAAGATCCTGCTGTAATTTGTGACAACCATCTTCGCTATCTACGATACCACCCACTTTAGTGTCATCTGCAAACTTACTAATCATGCCCTGCACATCCTAATCCAAATTATTGATGTAAACCACAAATAACAATGAGTTCTGCACCAATCCATGAGGCATCCCACTAGTCACAGTCCTCCAGTCTGAAACACAACCTTTCATCATCATTTACTGTACTCATTTACTGTTGTGTTGTGTCTTTTGTAAAAAAATCTTTTCTAGCATGTAAATACTGATTATGTTCTATTCTGTTCTGTAGTTTTTGCACAATCTGCAGACATTGCCACTTTCATTTCACTGCACATCTTGTATGTGTAAGTGACAAATAAAGTTGACTTGACTTGACTTGACATCAGGACGGCACGTTGGCACAACGGTAGAGTTGCTGCCTGTTATATTCCGGATGGCAGAATGAAGAACTAGACTTACACACTGGTTGCCTGGATCACGAGTGAGAGATTTATTACCCAGCATTCCCTGCTTATATTGAACATCAACTCATTAACATACACATGAATATGTATGAATACATTACACTGCTCTCCTTTTTTAAAGTATTAAATCTAAGTACTCAGTTACAATTTTGTTGTTGTGATACTTGATTTAAACAGTATTTATTTTACATATCTACACATTTTTGTTTTACTTGTGCGGTGAGTTATTTAACTTACAAACCTAACCTGACTACTGGTTTACGGATCCTGCCTGATTGTCTAACAGTAACAGGTGTAACAGGTTTAGGTGTTGACTCAACTGTAGGCTTGTTTGGCTCTGTTTTAGTACCCTGACTTTGACCAGAGGAATCTGTTTCTTTGTCTGTACTAACTGAACGTTGTGCTTCTATCACAGTGGTCTCTTCCAACTCACTTTCAGATAAAAACTCAGGGATTAGGACTTCATGCTCAGTTTTTGGTTCATCTTTGGCTGGAATCATTTGATCAACATGAACACTTTTGATCCTATCTCCAACTTCAACTAAGTATCTTTTTGTTCCACACACTTCCATTATTTTCCCAACATCCCATTTGTCTCGACTGGGCTTGTTGGGAGGACTGAGAGCACGAACTTGCTCATCTGGCTTGACGTTCCTCCCTTTTTTGTGAGTCAAAATCGCGTTTTTGACTTAACTGTTTTTGCTCAACTATCAAGGCCAAATTGGGTTGAACTAGACTTAAGCGTATTCTTAGCCTTCTTTTCATCAACAGTTCTGCAGGTGAGTAACCCGTTGTGTGTTGTGTGGTTCTGTACTTCAGCAAGAAACTAGCCAAACGATGTTTCATGCTAAGCTTTGAACTACCCTGCAAAACCTGTTTTTATTGAGACATCTTTGACAACTCTAACAGACCTTTCCGCCGCCCCGTTGGAGGCTGGATGGTTTGGGGGAACAAGTGTGTGTTTTACACCATTCTGCTGCATGAACTCTTTGAACCGTTCTGAACGAAACTGAGGCCCGTTATCAGAAACGAGTTGTTCCGGTAAACTATGGCATGCAAAAATGAATCTCAACTCATCTATGGTACGCTCAGTAGTAGTGCTTGATCCCATATGCTTAACCTCAATCCATTTGGAATGACTATCTACTAGTACCAAAAAGTGATCATTACCTTTTTCACAAAAATCTACATGAACTCTCTGAAAAGGTCTACTTGGCTACATTTGCTCACCAGTGACTCAATGTCACTGTCAATACCAGGCCAATACACAAAACGTCTGGCAATTGACTTCATGCTTACTATGCCAGGATGTTCGGCATGAAGTTCATTCATGATTTTGTTTCTCAAAGACTCTGGTACAACCACTCTGTAACCCCAATTAATGCATCCCTGCTCACATGATAATTCATGGCGTCGATTATGGAAAAGCTTCAGCTCTGAGTTCAGAACTGAGTTCAATCCACTATTGATTTCAGTCCAACCGTTCAATGTCTGTTCATAGACCCACTTCAGCACAGTGTCTTTCTCCGTTTCTGCTGCAATTTCTATTGCAGTCACTGGAAAGTCTTCATCTACAACTTGCAGTGTGTAGATTGAGTTCTCACTTCCCACGTCAGAGTTCTCATGGGGCAACTCGGACAACGCATCAGCAACTGTGTTGCACTTGGAGCTTCTGTACTCCACCTTTTAGTCACACTGGGACAGCAAAATTGCCCAGCGCTGCATCCTTGATGCCGCTGTGGAATTTACAGCTGACTTGGGACCAAGTATTACTAGCAGTGGCTTGTGATCAGTCACTATGGTGAATGGTTTGTCGAGAAGAAACTGATGGAATTTCTTGATTCCGAACACGATGCTGAGTGCTTCCTTTTCCATCTGTGCATAATTGCGTTCACTCGGTGATAGGGTGCGGGATGCAAAAGCAATCGTTTTTACCTGTCCGTTATTCATTACGTGGCAGATCACTGCACTTACACCATAACTTGAAGCATCACAAGCAAGTTTCATCTCGCGTGTCCTGTCGTAGTGAACAAGGAATTTGTCACTTGTCAAGTTTTTCTTGCAGATGTCATATGCACGTTGCTGTTCCTTTCCCCACGTCCATTTCACATCTTTTTGTAGCAGATGATGTAGTGGCTTTAGCACAGTTGCTAAATCTGGAAGGAATCGTGCACAGAACTGCACCATCCCAAGGAATGATCGTAGCTCTGCCACATTGTTGGCTTTTGGAGCATTCACTATTGCTTCCACTTTCGCCTTCACAGGGCGAAGTCCATTGGCATCTATTTTGAGTCCAAGGTAGACCACTCTAACTGCGCAAATGCACATTTACTTTGTCGCAGTTTGACATCGTGGCAGTTCAGTCGTGTGAGAACTTGCTCGAGGATTTCCGGATGTTCTACCATGCCCTCTGTGAATATCAGTAGGTCATCCTGGTTGTACACACAGTGCGGAATGCCTTGTAACATTTTGTCCAAGACAGACTAGAAGATTTTCAGGGAAGATTTCACACCACAGGGCAGCTTTGTATATGAATACAAGCCCTTATGAGTGTTGATAGTCAGGTACCGCTGACTTTCCTTGTCGACATTGAGTTGGGCGTAAGCGTGAGACAAATCCAGTTTAGTGAAGACTGTTGTTCCGCTAAGTTCTGCATACAGATCTTGCGAGGTTGGTAACGGATATTGTTCGTCGTCAATGGATTGGTTGATTGTGACTTTGTAGTCACCTCATAGTCGAACAATTTTGTCGGCTTTGGGTACGGCCACAATTGACGTTGCCCAGTTACTCTGGTCTGTCTTCACGAGTACTCCATTCCGCTCCAACCTGTCGGGTTCTTCCTCCACTTGTTGTTAAAGTGCATATGGTACAGGTCTTGGTCGACAATACACAGGTGTCACATCTTGCTTAAGTCGAATGTGTGCAGAGTACCCCGTTATTCCCGTGTAACTGTCGGCAAAAATGTCTGCATGTTTGCTTATGACGTTTTCAAGACGTGATTTGGACAAATTGACGCTGAAAATGTTCTTCCAGTCTAACTGTAATCTGCTCAGCCAATCCTTTAAGGAGGGTTGGTTTATTTCTGCAGCTAGCCACCATGATGGGCAGTGTTACTGACTGACCATTATGCTGAACGTTACAGTTCATTTGTCCACATGTCTCCAAAACTTCACCCAAGTAGATTCTCAGCTTGACCTTATTCTCAAACAATGGTATCTGTGGGAACTTTGTTTCGTACAGGTCTTTGCTCATGACCGAACAATCTGCTGCCGTGTCAATACACATATCGATTAACTTCATTAATCAATAGTTTAGTTCGAAAGTACTTGCATTTGCTAGTTGTAGGCTTATCGATGTTGGTTGCATAAATGGTGTACAACCCAAGTTCATTTCCATCTGGGTTCATCTCCAAGTTATGAACTCCTTTCTGGTGTTGTCGCTTGTTTCCTGCAGATTGTTGGTTTCCTGTTTTAAGCTTGGCCCAACATGCTGAGGCAATATGGCCTTTCTTCTGGCAGTTATAGCACTTGGCCATTTTGAACTGACAAAATTGGGATGAGTGATTACCGTTGCAACGATAACAACTGGCTGAACTTGGCTCCCCGCCATACTTTGGTTTTGGTTTAGCGCCTCTTGGTTTGGCCATAGACACTGCCTTGTGACTGTAAATGGCCACTGCAGTCTGGTGGGTGAAACTCATGAGCATTCTTTAATGCCATCTCCATTGTGGTAGCAATCTTGCATGCTTTCTCGAATGTGAGATTTGGAGTGTTCATGAGTTTGGACTGAATTCGTTCATCCACTAGACCACAAACAAATCTGTCGCGTAGTGCGCGTCCGAGAAAGGTTCCAAAGTTACAGTGCGAAGTTAAGTTTTTCAAGGCAACAATGTACTCATTGATTGTCTCATTCTGCTTCTGGTTTCTAGTGCCGAATGTATAGCTTTCTGCAATTTCCAGAGGCTTTGGTTGAAGTGCTCCTCCAACTTCTTCATAATGTCATTGAATGGCATGTCTTTTGCCTTTATGGGCGCAAGGAGATTCACGAGTGTGCCATACACTTCGATCTCCGTGAGCAGAATCGCTTTCATGCGTTCGCAAACGGCCTTATTTGTTTCAGTTGCTACCTCTCCTTCACCACTAATCTCCATTATGTTGTTTGCCATGAAAAACATGTTCGTTCTCTCCATATAGGAGCTGAACGGCTCTCTACTCTTGTCGAAAGTGCCAAGGTTTCCGATGTAGCCCATGGACGCTGCCACCGTGTCGTTCTCTTTTTTTTTAAAGTCCGTTCAAAAAGCCCGATTTCCTGTCTGTTCTGGTGTAGCAACTCACCTACAACTTAGGCTATACAGCTTGAGGAACTCAACAACAAAAAAATTCAGTCTAAAATCCTATACAATCCCAATAACGCCATGTAGACACAACATAGAGATAGCCTGACAAACTCTCGACGATTTGTACAGCTGCTGTTTTAAACTACAGTCCCATGCATCTGCGACCAATCATGTCCAGTCCGCAAACAACTGCGACACAGCTCCGTATTTACTGTTTAAAATGTTAAACAATACTGCATGTTGCAAAACAGTCCTGCACTGTATTTAAAGGATGAGTTCACAAACTCTATCCCATCCTCTTCGCCAATTTTGTTATATTCCAATCGGCAGAATGAAGAACTAGACTTATACACTGGTTGCCTGGATCACGAGAGAGAGCTTTATTACCCATCATTGGTGTTCCCTGCTTATATTGAACACCAACTCATTAACATACACATGAATATGTATATGCCTTTACATTACACTGCCTTACAGCGCCTGTGACCCAGTTTCAATGCTGACTACGGGTGCTTCTCTGCACGGAGTTTGTACGTGACCTACGTGGGGTTTTCTCCAGGATCTCTTTCCAGCCAGAGACCGGCCAGAGCTTCAGCGATGGCGCAGCACTGAATTCCATCGCGGAGCGGGACGATGCCTTGCCGGGGATCACCTGTGTTGAACCTCCGGAGTGTTGGGCCTGCTGACTTTAACACCCTGGAGCTGTGATTTGCAGAGCTTCTAGCCGCGGGCGGCACTTACAACATCGCGGAGTCCTGGGATCTTTTGCCGGGGGTCGCCAGTGTTGAAGCTCCGCCCAGCTGGGCCTGTGGACTTCGGGAGCCGCGGTCTCTGGTAGGAAGTGGCTGATTTTGAAACTCCAAGCCGCTGAGTGTGTTCTTCCGTTCTGACGCCGGAGTTCTGATCATCCCGGCGAGAGGGCCTGAACATCGGGCCATCCGTAGCGGCGACTGCGGAGGGCTCAAAGGCCCCGACCACGGGTGAACAAAGAGGAAGATGACTGAACTTTATTGCCTTCCCTCACAGTGGGAAATGTTGATTCTGCTGTGTGGGGATGTTCATGTGAAATACTATTGTGTATTGTGTTCTTTTTATTCGTATGGCTGTATGGTAACTCAAATCTCACTGTACCAATTGGTGCACGTGATAATAAAGTAACTTGAACTTGGATCTCTGGTTTCGTCCCACACTCCAAAGGTGTATACGTTTGTGGGCTAATTGGCTTGGTATAATTGAATATTGTTTCTAGTGTGTGATGGAGCTGGTGCCGTTGTAGCTGCTGCTACTGGGTTTATGGACTTTGATTCAGTTCTGACATTGGGTGCTCTTTGTAAGGAATTTCTCCTCCTGTTTGGTAGTTTGACACTGTGTGTTCTGATTTTTTCTCCTGCATTGCAAAGATCCCAAAGACTAGATAAATTGAACATTGTAAATCACCATTTAGTGTAAATTAAATGGCTGCTCCTTGGAGAATAATCCTATCTTCTCTAATCTCACTGGACAGCTGCAACTTCTCGCTCCTGATGGCATTCAAGTAACGTTTTCCATGCCTTGCTGTCCTTTGCAAAGTCGCTGCCCAGAAATAGAATTAAACTTAACTGAAATACTTTACTGATTTAGCATCGTAACAGAGAATGTTTTTGGCAGTGGAAATTTGATTTTCACGTATCCCAGGAAATGTAGGATTACAGTCTTTGATGTTTATTTTGTCAACCAATTCAATCCATTGAAATGTAAAGCATCTGTCTATCCTGGATTATGATATAAATTTACATTTACTGAGACCTAACATATGCGCATGGTTTTCGAAATCAATCATTCTTCAGAAGATTTAATCTAAATTGGAGTCTGAAATTCCGTTGTGTAATTATAGATCTCATTTCATTCACGTCCTGAAGTTTCCCTGCTCTGCTCGCGGTGTGAATTCTTCCTAACCTGTAACGTGGATTTAAACCATGTTACCAAAGGCATGAAACCAAGTGACAATACTTTGCAATACCCTTGATTTTCTAGTGCTTCAAGACTTATGCACTGTTTCTGGGTAGTACTGTGTTATAGGATTAGTTAGTTAATTGAATAATGGAAGTTGGTTTCCTATGTTTGCTAATTCCTTCAGGATTGCGATAGACCTGGCCGACCCTGCTCGATCATCAACTGTGAATTAAACTATTTAGCAAAGGAAGAAACCAGAAACATTGATGTGCACTTGCTGCTGAATACGGAGATACTGAAAAAGGTGAGAGCAATTCAGACCATATTCTTCTTTCCATAAACAGAGCACAGAAACCAGCTCTTTGAGCCACTGAGACAGCATCACCGATCAACCACCCATTTACACCAACCCTGCATTAATTTCATTTTTATTCTCCCCACAATCTCATCAGTTTCCTCCCAGATTCTACACTCGGAAAAATGCACAGTGACTGATTAACCTACCAACTCGCATATCTTTGTGAAATGGGAGAAACAGATATCACCAGGAGAATCTGCAAAATAAAGCTAGTCTTGACAAAATGGGCCAAATGGCCTCCGCTTTTGCTGTAAAGATTCACTATCACTTTCAAGCTCTCTTGATTTAATTACAGTGTCGGATTTGTGCTGATAACATTCTCTCCGTTTCAACCCAACAGTTTATCTTTACCTGATACTCAGATTCTGTATGTGACAAAAATCTAAAAGGAAACATTTCCAATTTGAATTCTGCTTTCTGCCTCAGCAGCTTAAGTGGACTGTGTTCGTGCAAAATGGGTTCAATCCATAACACTTGCGTTTATAGTGCTTCATTCTGGGTGGACTGGATGCAAAGTCAGGTGGTGAAGCTCAGGGACGGTGCTTACATGCTACAATGGAAATGTGCGGGGCACCTACTCAGAATATTCAAATTAATGACTAACTCCTGATCCGATCAATGTTACCAAAGATCAATGCTAAACTTCCCAGAGAGCAAATTCTACAATATTCTGACAAGTGGCACCTTTGAGGATTGGCCTAGTGATTTTACTTACCCGCATAAGCAGGTTATTTTACAGATAGTGGCTGTGATTGGAATGTTACAATCTGAGGAAGAAGGCTAGGTGTTGATCTGCGTTTAGTTTAGAGATACAGCGCGGAAACAGGCCCTACGGCCCACTGAGTCCGCACTGACCAGCGATCCCCGCACATTAACACTATCTTGCACACACCAGGGACAATGTACAGTTATACCAAGCCAATTAACTTGCAAACCTGCAAACATGCAAACCTGTACGTCTTTGGCGTGTGGAAGGAAACCGAAGATCTCGGAGAAAACTCACGCGGTCATGGGGAGAACGTACCACCTCCATACAGACAGCAGCTATAGTCGGGATCGAACCTGGGTCTACCTGCAAGGCAGCAACTCAACCGCTGCACCACCATGCAGCCCTTCGTATTGCCCTTCAATTTAAAAGTCGCCATCGTTGTAATAATATCCATTTCTGTTTGTGCCCTCTAGGACAGTGCATCTGTTATTCAGTTTGTTACCAGAGCAAAAGCGATGGTCGCTGAAGACAGAAGAACAGTGGAGATAGCAGGCGGACTTTCTGAAGATGCAACAGTGAGTAACACCTCACAGAGTTATCAAATCAAGGACAATGTTTGCCATTCCGCCCATTGTGTAACTGGCACTCAAAAAAAAGCCACTTAGCCTATTCCCATTTTGAGCACTAGTTCTATTGCATCGGAGATCATGGCTCTTCAAATACCCCTCCAAGTACTGAGGTGAAGGTTTCTATTTCTACCACCCTTTCAGGCAAAGAGTTCCAGATCTCATCTACCGTCCATTTGAAAACATTTATATATCTGCCCTTTAATTGTTCTACAATTTGTCTCCTGGTTTTTGGCCCTTTACTAAGAAAGGTGAGTTCTTCCTTCCTAGACCCCTCACAATTATACAGAACAGTATTTCCTGTTGATCTTTTTTTTATTAGGAAGCACGCAGAATGTTCATAATTCATATTTTGCATCTCACCAGTCTGATTCCTGCTCCTGTCACAGCACCTGAAGTCTGAAATGAGATCCGATCATAGTTCAAAACCTTAATTAATGCACAGCCATTGACATTTTCATCCTCCATTGCTTCTTTTGCTTCAGCTCATTGAGACTGTTCCTGCCCCATTCCAATTCCATTTCACAAATCATAGCCAAATTCAATTGCAATGGTTCCACTTTCCAGTCCCAGACAATTACCATTATAATCTCCCAGTCATTCAGGCTTGATGGTCTTATTTAGAGATTAGAGATTAGAGATTAGAGATTCCTTTATTTGTCATTCAGACCTTTCGGTCTGAACGAAATTTCGTTGCCTGCAGTCATACATATAATAATAAATGACAAAACACACAATAAACACAAATTAACATCCACCACAGTGAGTTCACCAGGTACCTCTCACTGTGATGGAGGCAAAAGTCTTAAAGTCTCTGTCTCTTCCCGCTTTCTTCTCCCTCTGCGCTGAGGCGATCCAGGCTTCTGATGCTGTGGCCCCGCCGGGCGACGGTAAGCCAGTCCAGCGGCCGAATCCGTGCTCCGCGACGGGCCGGCCCAAAAGGGAGGATTAAGTTAGTGAGAATACAGGACAATAACAAAATACAGTTTGAAGACCGGTTTTCCGGCACCTTCGGTTCCAGAGATTCTATGGATCATCCATTTTTCTGTACCAACACTGGTCACGTGATAATGAGTAGGAAGGAACTGCAGATGTTGGTTTAGACCGAAGATAGACACAAACTGTAGTGGTAACTCAGCGGGACAGGCAGCAACACTGGATAGAAGGAATTTCTTCTATTAGAGATGCTGCATGTCCCGCTGAGTTACTCCAGCATTTTGTATCGACCTTCATGTGATAAAGATACGACAATACACCCCTGGCCTGCTAATGACCCGTCTCCCGTGTCTTTAAAGCACAACAGAGTGCCATAAACTTAAGTAAAACCCAAATATGAAATGTAAACTGAATGTGAATAGAATGATCTGCCAACCCATCCTCAGCTCCCACCGTCTCCATGGCCGTTTAGAGCCCCCGGTTTCCGATCCCACTCCCGACTCGCTAAGTGCACCAGCGAGCCCTTCTTTCCCCATCGTGTGGTCCGGTGACATGGCTGTGGTTGTGGCTCGCGTTGTAGCCCCTGAGGACAGCAATTTCTTCAGGCTGCCCCCCCCCCCCCCTAATCTATACCCACCCACTCCAACACTACTTCCGCGCCTCTTCCCTCTCCCCTGAAGTCGTCGACATCCTCAACCTTGGAAGCGACAGCGGGGACGGTGACCAAAACCGTTCTATTGGCGGTGAGCCGCAACGAGAGCCACATGAACCAGTGGCGAAGGGCTCGCTGATGCAGACCAGCAGCATCGGAGCCTACTTTTAAAGTGAAACGACACAGAGTGCTGGAGTAACTCAGCCCACTGAATCATGCAGAGAAAGGATCCTGATGTCATGTATCCATGTTCTCCAGAGACCCTGACCCTGAATTACTCCAGTTCTATGGGTGAGTGAAGAAGTGCTCGCTGGTGCATCTTGCGAATCGGGAGTGGGATCGGAAGCCAGGGTTCTTAATGGCTGGGGAGCGTTATGAGCATGGATGGGTCGGCAGGTCCAGTCACTATATCTGACATCTGTTATAAGGGGATCGTAAAAATTTGGGTTTATTGTATTGTCCTTGCGAAACAGTTAAGCCCCTGTCCCACTTTCACGACCTAATTGGCAACCTCTGCCGAGTTTGCCCTTGAAGTATACTCGCAGCATGGTCGCCACGAGGTCGTAGGAGGTCTTCGTAACTCTTCCTCATGCTCGTGAGTGGTTTCCACGTACTCGTGGCCTCAAGTAGGTCGCAGTGTTTTTTCCAGCCTGATGTCCACGAGTTTTAAAAAAGGTCGTCATGGAAAACATTGATGCTTTTTACTCGTAGGTAGGTCGTAGTAGGTCGTGATGGTAGTCATAGGCAGTCGTGGGTAGTCGTAGGTCAGTAACTGGCCCGAGAAAAAATTCAAACATCACATCATTTTATCATGTGATTATTTTCCACTCGTAGCGTCGTAGTTGGTCTTAGGTGTGGAAGCCTGAGGTCGAGGGGGGTCGTAGGAGGTGTAGACATAGTCGTAGATAAAGTTGTAGGAGGTCTTTTACTTCGGCGAGTCAACACGACCTTGACATTTTTTTCGTATTGGGTCTTCTAAACTCATGGATTAGGCCGTCCAAGTGGGACAGGCCCTTTAGGAGGAAGAGTGAGAGCATAGTAGATTATTTCACGATGGAGGAACTCAACCAGAAAGAGCGCTCGTCACTAACAATGCCATCTTTGGCTGCTCAGGGAATTTCATCTAGGCTCTCGAAATTTTGTCTGGATTATAGGGGCAAACGGGCCATGAGTTGTCGGAAAATTGGTGTTCAACCTGTAGCATTATAGGATTAATGTGGGATTCGTGTAAACGGGTGGTGAGCACTCCCTCAATGCTGGAAAAGTTATCAGTTTCAGCTTAGCATGGCACGGGGAAGCCCAACACTTGAAGTTCACTGTCATGATATGATTTTCACAGAGAGCATTAAGGTGACCCGCAGTGCTGTTGCAATACCCCCAAAAATGGAGCTTTCTGAAAGTCTCTGCTGCCTGATTACATTGAAATACTTGGTTAAAACACAACAGATATTCTAGCATTTGGTTGTGAGTATCCCTGAATTGCCATCAAACTTGGTTTGTCATCATATGCATGGTGTAACATTTTGACTGTAATGCAGTTTGGTTCCGCTTACTTCTTTCCCTTCCCATGAGAAGATTTGACTTCAAAAATCAACTAACAAAACAATCAGCTGCAGGCGTCTGAGAATGCCAGGCCTGCTAGAACTGGCAACAGGTTGGAGGTGCAGGGGTAGAAAAGGAGAGGATGTAAATGTGATAAGTTATGGACTGAGTGAATATCAGAAATGGAGGTTTGTCCCGGCAGTTCAATAATGTTAACCACAAATCTACGGAAATATGAAAAATATTCAAAGCATTTGTAAACCATATATATTATGAAAGCTTACTCAGAACTGAGTCCAGATGCTTAAATGTCACTTAGTTACCTCCTTGCAGAACTTAAAGCACAATTTGACTACTATTTCTCAACACAATTTAAGACCTTTGTGAGGAATTCATAAAGCTGTTTCCACAACCTCATAACCTCTAACCCAACACACTGGTATGTTATGTTACACAGGATGGGGAATTTAAGCAATGTGGAGAGTCTGTAGAAACTAACACTGTTCTCCTTGCAATGGAGAGAGTAAAGGGGAGAATTAACACGCTGTTCATAATCACTAAAGATTTTGAATAAGAAACACTTTATGGTACAATATGATTGATATGTAAATGGCACAGATACAGGGCTGCCAATGCTCACGCACGGAGCATGAGACTCGCGCATTTGACAAAATTCTCACGCTCTCACGCTGATGACAGAAGTTCTCACGCTCAAAAAAAGGTTTTAAATATATATATAAATAAATAAATACTCGCACTCCTCCACGCTCACCAATGAGAATAGTTTTCTGTCGGCGGGTTCCCCATAAAGAAGAAGCTTAAGCCCATCGTACACTATGTAAAATGGCAATGTAGACAAAAATGCTGGAGAAACTCAGCGGGTGAAGTGGCATCTATGTCTGAGTTTGACCCTTCTTCAGACTCAAGCATTTCTCCAGCTTTTTTGTCCACCGCTCTATAGATGCTGCCTCACCCGCATTCACATTCCCGTGCAGATGGTGTGATAGGTGAGAAACGGCGGTGGTCTCTGCATCGACCCCTGAGGCACCGCTCACACCTCCCACCCTCACCTCCGGCGGCTCTGTGTCCGACGGCCGCTCTGTCCACACCGCATGGAATTTTAACCCCGGCCCGGAGCCCGGAGCGGACCGGGTGAGTGGGGGCATCGGTGCCGCCTCCGGAGCCGCGGGGATGAATCTCGGGCAATAGCTCCGCTCCGATGCCAGGACCCCCGGGTCACCGACCCTCACCTCCCCCGGACCCCAGCTGGACACAGAGCACCTTGGCCGGCCCGCATTCCCGGGAGGGGGGGAGAGAGGGAAATGCTCCCCGGACATCGCCAAGTCTCCGCTCACTCCGGGTGCTTCACTGACACACACCCTCACACACAACCTAACACACACCCTTACACACACACTGGCTCACACAAGGTTATAGACAATAGACAATAGGTGCAGGAGTAGGCCATTTATCCCTTCGAGCCAGCACCGCCATTCAATGTGATCATGGCTGATCATCCCCAATCAGTACCCCGTTCCTGCCTTCTCCCCATATCCCCCGACTCCGCTATTTTTAAGAGCCCTATCTAGCTCTCTCTTGAAAACATCCAGAGAACCCGCTTCCACTGCCCTCTGAGGCAGAGAATTCCACAGACTCACCACTCTATGTGAGAAAAAGTGTTTCCTCGTCTCCGTTCTAAATGGCTTACTCCTTATTCTTAAACTGTGGCCCCTGGTTCTGGACTCCCCCAACATCGGGAACATGTTTCCTGCCTCTAGTGTGTCCAAGCCCTTAACAATCTTATATGTTTCAATGAGATAACCTCTCATCCTTCTAAACTCCAGAGTGTACAAGCCCAGCTGCTCCATTCTCTCAGCATATGACAGTCCCGCCATCCCGGGAATTAACCTTGTAAACCTACGCTGCACTCCCTCAATAGCAAGAATGTCCTTCCTCAAATTAGGGGACCAAAACTGCACACAATACTCCAGGTGTGGTCTCACTAGGGCTCTGTACAACTGCAGAAGGACCTCTTTGCTCCTATATTCGATTCCTCTTGTTATAAAGGCCAACATGCCATTCGCTTTCTTCACTGCCTGCTGTACATGCATGCTTACTTTCATAGACTGATGTACAAGGACCCCCAGATCCCGTTGTACTTCCCCTTTTACCAACTTGACGCCATTTAGATAGTAATCTGGCCTTCCTGGTTTTGCTACCAAAGTGGATAACCTCACATTTACCCGCATTAAAGGTTTAAAGGGATATGGGCCAAATGCGGATAAATGGGACTAGTTTAGATGGGGCATCTTGATCTGCATGGACAAGTTGGGATGAAGGGCCTGTTTCCATGCTGTAAGACTATGACACACTGTAGAAAGGGTGCAATTGGTCTGGAGAGGATCATGGGGCTATTTATGAACATATTGGCAGGGCTGGAATTTTTTTATCACTTTGAAGAAAAATTTGATAACTGGGATTGTATTCTCTGCAGCAACGGAGATGAAGAAAATACTTAGTTGAGGTGAATAATATTATGAGAATAGGGCCTGTTTCGCTCAACAAAGAGTGTAGGAAGAAACTGCAGGTGGTGGTTTAAACTGAAGATAGATACTAAAAACTGGACAGGCAGCATCTCTGGAGAGAAAGAATAGGTGTTGTTTCGGGTTGAGACCTACAGACTGAAGAGGTTGAAAACCAGCCACAAAACACAATGACTGGAGATGTGTGTTATCCAACTAAGGGCAGAAATCAGAATCTTGTGTTCATCTTTATTGACGTGACACCATAATAAATATAATACAGAAAAAAAAAATTATGGGGTGGCACGGTGGCGCAGCGGTAGAGTTGCTGCCTTGCAGCACCACAGAGCCAGATTTGTAAATTGTCCCCGGCATGTAGGATACAACTGGTTTATGGTAGATTGCTGGTCGGTGTGGACTTGGTGGGCCGAACGACCTGTTTCCATATATATGTTTTACATATATATCTTAATTTCATTGAACCATATATGGTTGAATATTCTCACTCCCTCAGTGACCTGGTATTGTGGGTCATAGAAACATAGAAACATAGAAAATAGGTGCTGGAGGAGGCCATTTGGCCCTTCGAGCCAGCACCGCCATTCATTGTGATCATGGCTGATCGTCCACAATCAATAACCCGTGCCTGCCTTCTCCCCATATCCCTTGATTCCACTAGCCCCCTAGAGCTCTATCTAACTCTCTCTTAAATCCATCCAGTGATTTGGCTTCCACTGCCCTTTGTGGCAGGGAATTCCATAAATTCACAACTCTCTGGGTGAAAACATTTTTTCTCACCTCAGCCTTACATGGCCTCCCCTTTATTCTAAGACTGTGGCTTATTTTATATGTTTCTATAAGATCCCCCTCATCCTTCTAAACTCCAGTGAATACAAGCCTAGTCTTTTCAATCTTTCCTCATATGACAGTCCTGCCATCCCAGGGATCAATCTCGTGAACCTATGCTCCTGACTACGGGTGCTGTCTGTACAGTATTTGTACATTCTCCTTATGACCACATAGTTTTCTCTGGATATTCCGGTTTCACCCACATCCGAAAGAAGTGCAGGTTTGTAGGTTAATTAGCTTCTGTAAATTGTCCCCGGCATGTAGGATACAACTGGTTTATGGTAGATTGCTGGTCGGTGTGGACTTGGTGGGCCGAACGACCTGTTTCCATATATATGTTTTACATATATATCTTAATTTCATTGAACCATATACGGTTGAATATGTGGCATTATTTTCGTCTTGTTTCTATAGTCAATGGGTAAGGTTGATTGATTTATTTGTGCAGAACAGTGATGGAAGTCTGACTCCTCTTGCCTTGTTTCTATGTTTTTGTTTCTCTATATATATGCATAACAGCATGAATTATAATCTGATTTCCATACATGAATATACTAAGGTCATTCATGTGCGGCACCTGTTGATCAGAGCCTGGCTCTACTGTAGAATGTTATTGGGAATGTAATTTAGCCTAATCTTATTCATACCTAATCCAATTTGAAGCATAAATGTTGCATTCAAGTGTAAGTGAAAAGACTCGCTACAGTATGCACCAGATTGCACAATTTCAAGCTGAAAAATGCAAAAGCTCCCTACTTTGGGAGGGAGGTGTCCCCCCACCTTGGTCGCTACGCTCCCTCACAATTTCTCACTCTCAACTCTCACCGAATGTTGGCAGCTCTGCAGATATAAGGTGATTGACAAAACAAGTGATGTAATACAAACACGTAGTTATTTTTGTAAGGTGAGCTGAGGTCTCACATTTCCCATTTGAAGTTATAATAAAGCTGCCTCAACCATCCTTTCAGCAAAGGATCACTGAAGCACCTTTAATATAACTTCAAATGGCAATTGGAGATATAGTTGAAGATATGCGTTGCAGAGTTATCGGGATAAAGGAGGAGAGCATTACCAGAAAGCTGGCATTGACATGATAGCTCAAGTGGCTGAATAGGAAACTCAAAATGCCCGCAGCATGGAAGGTAGGAGCAGTGCTCAAGGCCCAGTGGCTTTTTGAGTCTGCTCCACCTTTCAATATGATCATACATCATCATCCAGCTTTAGTACCCAGGTGCTGCTCCTTTCACACATTCCTTGATCTCTTTGCCCAAAAGGCAAAATCTAATTCCTTCTTGCAACAAGGTCATCATCTCTGTTCTGTGGTAGAGAATTCCTCAAGTTCACCCCTCTCTGGGTGAAGAAACTTCTCAGTCCCACCTGGCTCATCCCTGATCCTTACAATGTAGCCACTGGTGCTGAACTCCTCAGACATCAAAACCATCTTTCTGCATCCAGTCTGTCCAGACCCAAATACAAGCTGCTGATGGAACCTGACGGGTTAAGCAGCATTTGTGGATGGAAAGGAACTGTTGGCTTTTTGTGTCAAGGCCCTGCATCAGGACTGAGAGTAGAGGGAAGATGACCAGCATAAAGAGGAGAGATGAAGGGGTGAGGGTGAGTTAGTAGATAATAGTCACGTGGAGAAGGGAAGGGTGAAGATGGAGACAGAGACTGCAGGGTAGTGAGCAGGGAACGGTCTACAAGAGCTGGAGCAAAAAACACAAAAGTGCTGGAGTAATTTAGTGGGTCAGGCAGCATCTCAGGAGTACATGGATAGGCGATGTTTCACGTCAGGACTCTGAAGAAAGGTCCTAAAACCGAAACATTGCCTATCCATATTCTTTTTGCACAAGGTTTCAGTATCTGCAGTTTCTTGTGGAAGGAAGCAGCGGATGATTGTGGAAGGTTGTTTTTTGGACTGGAGGCTGGTGACTAGAAATGTTCCTCAGAGAGCATGTTGGGCCCTTTGCTGTTTGCGGTCCATATCAACGATTTGGATGAGAATTTAGAAGGCAAGATTAGCAAGTTTGCAGATGACACATAAGTCTGGCATAGTAGATGACGAAGAAGGTTATCAAAAATTGAAGCAGGATCTTGTTCAGTTGGGCAGGTGGGCTGAGGAATGGTTAATGGAGATGAATGCAGATAAGTGCGAAGTGTGCATTTTGAGAAGTCAAACCAGGCCAGGAGTCACAGTGAATGACAGGGCTCTTGGGGGTGTTATAGAGCAAAGCGATCTAGGAGTGCAGGTACACTGTTCCTTGAAAGTGATATCACAGGTGATAGGGTGGCCAAGAAGGCTTTCAGCACATTGGCCTTTATCAGTCATGGTATTGAGTACAGAAATTATGTTACAGTTGTACAAGACAATGGTGAGGCCACATTTGGATTATTATGTTAAGTTTTAGTCTTCCTGCTATGGGAAGGATGTTGTTAAGCTGGAAAGAATGCGGAGAAAATTTAGAAGGATGCTGTCGTGATTCAAGTATCTGAGCAATAGGGAGAGGTTGATCAGGCTAGGACTTTATTCGTTGGTGCACAGGAGGATGAGGGGTGATCTTATAGAGGTGTATATGATCATGAGGGGAATAGATAGGATACATGCACAGAGACTTTTACTCAAAGTAGAGGAATCACGAATCAAATGACATATAGTGCCCTCCATAATGTTTGGGACAAAGACCTATCATTTATTTATTTGCCTCTGTACTCCACAATTTGAGATTTGTATTTATTTATTTTTTAAATATTTTTATTAGAAGCATGTATACAAATAATAGTAAGTGACAATTTAGTTACAGATTTCTTACATAGCTTCAGTTTTTTTTTTAAAGAATAAAGATAAAGAGAGAAAAAGATGAGAGAAAGTAATAGAGAGAGAAGCAAAAGAAAAAGGGAGATTTGTAATAGAAAAATCACATGTGGTTAAATTTTATTAAAGAGTATTTTTATACATTTTGATTTCACAATGTAGAAATTACAGCTGTGTTTATACATAGTTCCTCCATTTCAGGGCATCATAATGTTTGGGACACATGACTTCACAGGGGTTTGTAATTGCTCAGGTGTGATTAATTGCCTCCTTAATGCAGGTACAAGAGAGCTCTCAGCACCTAGTCTTTCCTCCAGTCTTTCCATCACCTTTAGAAACTTTTATTGCTTTTATGACTTTTATCAGACTGAGAAAGAAGAATAAAACTGTTAGAGACATCAGCCAAACCTTAGGCTTACCAAAATCAAATGTTTGGAACATCATTAAGAAGAAAGAGAGCACTGATGAGCTTACTCATCGCAAAGGGACTGGCAGGCCAAGGAAGACCTCCACAGCTGATGACAGAAGAATTCTCCCTATAGTAAAGAAAAACCCCCAAACACATCCGACAGATCAGAAACACTCTTCAGGTGTGGATTTGTCAATGACCACTGTCAACAGAAGACTTCATGAACAGAAATACAGAGGCTACACTGCAAGATGCAAACCACTGGTTTACTGCAAAAATAAGATGGCTGGGTTACAGTTTGCCAAGAAGTACTTAAAAGAGCAACCACAGTTCTGGAAAAAGGTCTTGTGGACACATGCGACAAAGATTAACTTATATCATGGTGATGGCAAGAGCAAAGTATGGAGGAGAGAAGGAACTGCCCAAGATCCAAAGCATACCACCTCATCTGTGAAACACAGTGGTGGGGGTGTTATGGCCTGGGCATGTATGGCTGCTGAAGGTACTGGCTCACTAATCTTCATTGATGATACAACTGCTGATGGTTGTAGCATAATGAATTCTGAAGTGTGTAGACACATCCCATCTGCTCAAGTCCAAACAGATGCCTCAAAACTCGTTGGCCGGTGGTTCATTCTACAGCAAGATAATGATCTCAAACATACTGCTAAAGCAACAAAGGAGTTTTTCAAAGCTAAAAAATGGTCATTTCTTGAGTGGCCAAGTCAATCACCCGATCTGAACCCAATTGAGCTTGCCTCTTATATGCTGAAAAGTAGACTGAAGGGGACTAGCCCCCAAAACAAGCATAAGCTAAAGATGGCTGCAATACAGGCCTGGCAGAGCATCACCAGAGAAGACACCCAGCAACTGGTGATGTCCATGAATTGCAGACTTCAAGCAGTCATTGCATGCAAAGGAAATGCAACAAAATACTAAACATGACTACTTTCATTTACGTGACATTGCTGTGTCCCAAACATTATGGTGCCCTGAAATGGGGGGACTATGTATATACACTGCTGTAATTTCTACATGGTGAAACCAAAATATATAAAAATGGCCTTTATTAATCGAGTGAGCTGCCAGGGGAGGTAGTTGAGGCGGGTACTATCACAGTGTATAAAAGACACTGGATCGGATAGGATAGGTTTAGAAGGATATGAGCCCAATGTAGGCAGGTGGGACTAGTGTAGACGGGACATGTTGGTCGGTGTGGGCTAGTTAGGCCGAAGCGCTTTGGCTTCCATGCTTTATTACTCTATGACTATGAACATTTCCAATAATTTCCCTGGGGAGCCCTTTTTCACTCAATATATGCACTGTTTGGATTCTCACTCCCTCAGTGACCTGGTATTGTGGGTCATAGAAACATAGAAAATAGGTGCAGGAGGAGGCCATTTGGCCCTTCAAGCCAGCACCGCCATTCATTGTGATCATGGCTGATCGTCCACAATCAATAACCCATGCTGTAAAGACTTGTCAGACACGTGAAGTCTTCACTACTAGTTTATTGCAGACATTGTAATCATACACACACAGTGCCCTAGCTGTTCGTGGTCCGTCACCGGAGCTAGAGAGGGAGCTGGGGGTGGGGAGGCTACAATTATACTGAAGATAATGGGGAGTGGTTAGTAGTTGTGAGGTCACTATGTTAAAGGAGCATGCACTGATCTACATCCTTCCCCTTGGAAAACAAAACATTACAATAATGACAGTGCGACCACGACTCATACGCTAGAAACACACCCGTGCGTACACCGGCAGGAAAAACTTGAAACATTCAAGCAGTCTCCCCGTAACACATAGGCGGCTTGACCATCCGCCCGGAGCGGGTACGCAGCCCGCCCTCCCCCCCCTCCGCAGGAAGAGCAGGGACAGGAGCAGGAGCGGTGATAGGGGAACGGGCAGGAGAATGAGCAGGAGAGGGAGGACGAGGAGACCGGGGAGGAGAAACGGGCACCGCAGCGGGAGAGGTAGGAGCAGTGGGCGAACGGGGCACCAAGGGTTGAGAGGGCAGAGTCCTGGGCATGTGAGGAGCGGTAGGCAGAGAGGTAGCAACCGGAGGTGCAAAAGGGGCTGCGGGAGGCGGAGCGGGCTCGTTGACCGGCAGCAAATGCTGGCGGGACCGGCGGTAGGTGGTACCCTCGTAGTCAACCAGGTAAGACCGCGGAGAGTCTGCAGAGCCAACGACCACAGCCAGCCGGTAGTGTCCTGAGGGGTACTGCATCCGGACGACCTGGCCCTGGAAGAGACGTGGAAGGGGACGGCAGGACTTGTCGTGGGAGCGCTTCTGGATAGCCTGTTTCTGGGCAATGCGCTCCTGACAGCAGCAGGGCTGCGGACCGCGGGCTCTAGGGATCGCTGGGAGACAGGGATCGGAGGGCGAGTGGTGCGGGACATGAGCCGCTGAGCAGGCGAGCCCAGGGCAGGGTCACAAAAAATATTGCGGAGATTCAGTAGGGCCAGGTAAAAATCCGAATGCGATAGTCTGCACTGCTCCAACAGCTCCTTGGCACTGCGGACGGCGCGCTCAGCAAGGCCGTTGCTCTGCGGGTACTCAGGGCTGCTGGTGATGTGACGAAAGTTCCAGGCGGCAGCGAAGACGCGGAACTCCGCACTCGAGAACTGGCCGCCGTTGTCAGACTGCAAAGTCACAGGAGGGCCAAAGATCCCAAACTTGCGGCGCAGCTTCCCGATGACAGCAGCAGAAGTGAGGGAGTGCAGCTGATCCACCTCGAACCAGCTGGAGTAGGAGTCGACAAGGACCAGGAAATGTTTGCCACGCCACTCAAATATGTCAGTAGCGACCGCCATCCACGCCAGGTCGGGGGCAGGCTGTTGCAGGAGTGGCTGGCGTTGCTGGTGGGGAGAGAGGGTATTGCAGGTTGAGCAGGCGGAGACCCTATCCCGGATGTCCTGTGCCATGCCGGGCCAATAAAATTGGCTCTGGGCCTGGGACAGGGTGGCATCGGCTCCGGGATGGCCGCCGTGGGCAGTTTGGAAATAGTGGTCCCGCAGCGCAGCAGGCACCACAACCTTGTGGCCCTTCACCACCACGCCGTCCTGCAGCACAAGTTCATCCCGGACTAGGAAGTAGGGCGCAGCACCAGCCGGCAAGGATGAGCGACGGTCAGGCCAACCACGACGGATGACGTCTACAAGCTGTTGCAGGGCAGGATCATTGGCAGTGTGATGAATGAGGGACTGCATCTGCCGGGAAGGC
Source organism: Malacoraja senta (assembly GCA_038087875.1). Classification (NCBI taxonomy): domain Eukaryota; kingdom Metazoa; phylum Chordata; class Chondrichthyes; order Rajiformes; family Rajidae; genus Malacoraja; species Malacoraja senta. The sequence continues at coordinate 14,674,594 of CM075977.1, forward strand.
ACAAAGTTAACGTTTAGCACCATCAGGTCGGACGATTCGTACGGGTGGCGGGCAGTAGACGCCAGTGGTGCGCGCGACAGCGTGTCGGCCACAAACATGTCTTTGCCCTTTCGGTACACGATTCGAAACGTAAGCGCTGGAGCTGCAGCATCATACGCTGCAAACGGGAAGAGGCAACGTGGATCGGTTTGTTCAAGATCGTGACCAGCGGCTGGTGGTCGGTCTCAATAGTGAAGGTGTTACCCAGAATGTAGTCCTTTAACTTCGAGCAGGCAAACACCACGGCAAGGAGCTCCTTCTCAATCTGGGCGTAGCGTTGTTCGGCAGGGGTCATGGTGCGGGAAGCGTAGGAGACAGGTAGTTGCAGGCGGTCGTAGAGTTGCAGGCAGGCGGCACCGAGACCGAAATTCGAGGCATCGCAGGTGAGGACGATGGGGCGCTTTAAGTCGAAGAACTTGAGAGTGGGGGTGCAAACCAGCCGGGACTTCAGGGCATCGAAGGCTGTCTGATGCTGCGGGTACCAAACCCAGGCAGTGTCCTTCTTGGTCAGTTCCCTCAGGGGCGCACTCAGCTCGCTGAGGTCGGGAATGAATTTCCCCAGATAGTTCACCATGCCCAAGAAGCGCTGCAGGCTGGGCACGTTGACCGGAGCTGGCATCCCCGAGACCGCAGCTGTCTTCTGTGGGTCTGGTTTCAGACCCTCAGCCGTGAAAACGTGGCCCACGTACGTGACCTCCGGGATGCGGAAACGGCACTTTCTGGGGTTCAGTTTGAGGTTGATCTCACGACTAAATTTACCGCGCTATGTGACATTCCTACCAATTGCATTATAGAGCGGGTTTAGTCGTAAGACATACCGGGTCCTGAGCATTCTCCCCAGCGGCGTACTCGAACGATTCATAACGTTCCATGGCCTCCGGGCCAGCCAGGTTGAGGAGCAGATGTGCCGTAACCGCAGGGGTAGCATTGGGATGAGCAATGCTCGAAGTCGCGCCTAAAGACAGTCCACCGGTGCACGATGTCGGAGTCAAACACCAGCATGTCAGGCTTACGACACGAGTTGGCCATGGTAAATAAAGGGTTGGAAAAGAAAAACTGGGAGAAAACAAAAAAAAAACGATAGACAGGAGACGCAAAGTTCAACTTTGTGACACCATGTAAAGACTTGTCAGACACGTGATGTCTTCACTACTAGTTTATTGCAGACATTGTAATCATACACACACACAGTGCCCTAGCTGTTCGTGGTCCGTCACCGGAGCTAGAGAGGGAGCTGGGGGTGTGGAGGCTACAATTATACTGAAGATAATGGGGAGTGGTTAGTGGTGGTGAGGTCACTATGTTAAAGGAGCATGCACTGATCTACACGTGCCTGCCTTCTCCCCATATCCTTTGATTCCACTAGCCCCTATAGCTCTATCTAACTCTCTCTTAAATCCATCCAGTGATTAGGCTTCCACTGCCCTTTGTGGCAGGGAATTCCACAAATTCACAACTCTCTGGGTGAAAACATGTTTTCTCACCTCAGTCTTATATAGCCTCCCCTTTATTCTAAGACTGTGGCTTATTTTATATGTTTCTATAAGATAGCCCCTCATCCTTCTAAACTCCAGTGAATACAAGCCTAGTCTTTTCAATCTTTCCTCATATGACAGTCCCGCTATCCCAGGGATCAATCTCGTGAACCTATGCTGCACTGCCTCAATCACAAGGACGTCCTTCCTCAAATTAGGAGACCAAAACTGTACGCAATACTCCAGATGCGGTCTTACCAGAGCCCTATACAACTGCAGAAGAACCTCTCTACTCCTATACTGAAATCCTCTTGTTATGAAGGCCAACATTCCATTAGCTTTCTTCACTGCCTGCTGAATCTGTAAGCCAACTTTCAGTACAAGGACGCCAAGATCTCGCTGCACCTCCCCCTTACCTAATCTAACCCCATTGAGATAATAATCTGCCCTCTTGTTTTTGCCACCAAAGTGGATAACCTCACATTTATCTATATTATACTGCATCTGCCACGCATCTGCCCACTCACTCAACCTGTCCAGGTCACCCTGCAACCTCCTAACATCCTCTTCACAGTTTACACTGTCACCCAGCTTTGTGTCATCCGCAAACTTGCTAGTGTTGCTCCTAATTCCCGCTTCCAAATCATTAATATATATAGTAAACAGTTGCCGCCCCAACACCGAGCCTTGCGGCACTCCACTCGCCACTGCCTGCCATTCTGAAAAGGACCCGTTCACTCTTACTCTTTGCTTCCTGTCTGCCAACCAATTTTTTATCCACGTCAACACCCTACCCCCAATACCATGTGCTCTCATTTTAGTCACCAGTCTCCTGTGCGGTACCTTATCAAAGGCTTTCTGAAAGTCTAGATACACTACATCCACTGGGACCCCTTCATCCATTTTACTTGTCACATCCTCAAAAAATTCCAGAAGATTAGTAAAGCATGATTTCCCTTTCATAAATCCATGTTGACTTGGACTAATCCTTTTACTGCTATCCAAATGCCTCATTATTACCTCTTTAATAATTGACTCCAGCATCTTTCCCACCACCGGTCAGGCTAACTGGTCTGTAATTCCCCATTTTCTCTCTCGCTCCTTTCTTGAAAAGTAGGATAACATTAACTATCCTCCAATCCACAGGAACTGATCCTGAATCTATTGAACATTGGAAAATGATCACCAATGCGTCCACTATTTCTAGAGCCACCTCCTTGACGACCCTGGGATGCAGACCATCAGGCCCAGGGGATTTATCATCCTTCAGTCCCATTAGCCTACCCAATACTATTTCTCGCCTAATGAAAATTTCTTTCAGTTCCTCGACCCCCTTAGAGTTATAGATAGAGTATGGAAACAGGCCCTTCACTATTTCACCACTATAGGGTCATCAGAAGAACCCTTTATTCTGCATAACCATAAAAGCACCAGAATCATTATGATAAATTTCATTTTTTCTTCCAAAATGAAATTTGAGCACTTGCATCACTCTAGAGTCGTGCTGCAGTAGACAGCAAGCACATGTAAAGACTACATTGTTGTGCGCTGCATGTTGCACAAATTAGCGATCTGAAGATAGCAGCCATCCCAGACGAGGAACAGCATGACACCCAGAACCTGAGTGACAGAAGTGTGGGATGATGATCAGAGGGAACAAGAAGATGAATAATGATACTGAAGGGAATTCCCAGCAGAACATCACTGGCTTCATCTCTGAATAAAACAGAAAGATGTTAACTGCAAGACCTCTCTGTGACTTGAGAGTTAGTTGAGGGCTGGGACCATCCAAACGTTTAAGAAACAGTTGGACAAGTTCATGGATAGGACAAATTTGGAGGGATATGGACCAAACGCAGGCAGGTGGGACCAGTGTAGCTGGGACATGTTGGCCGGTATGGACAAGTTGGGCTGAAGGGCCTGTTTCCATTATCACTCTATAACTCTATGACTCTATCTCCCACAATTGTGCCGCCATAGCAATGGTGGGTGTTGCTACTGCCTGGTTCCCATGTCGAACATGCCTTTCAGGGTGACACCCTTCTCAGATTGGCTTTAGACATCATGCGGTAACGGATAAACACGCTAAAAATAACAAAAAAGACAAAAAGACAGACCGACTGTTGGCGAGGCTGCCATCGGCAGGTTGAATATAAGGGGAAAATGTACAATTAATGGCAAGACACTTTACATTTACGAGAATGTCGCCGGGACTCGAGGGCCTGAGCTATAGGGAGAGGTTGAGCAGGCTACGACTCTATTCCTTGGAGCGTTGGAGGATGAGCGGTGATCTCATAGAGGTGTACAAAGTCATGAGAGGAATAGATTGGGAAGAGACGCACAGAGTTTCTTTGCTTGAGTAGGGGAATTGAGAACCTGAAGACATAGGTCTAAGATGAGGGGGGAAAGATTTAATAGGAACCTGAGGGGTTACGTTTCCATACAAAGGGTGGTGGATGTATGGAATGAGCTTCTGGGGGAGGTAGTTGTGGCAAGTAATATCGCAGTGTTTATAAAACATCTGGGCAGGTACAATGATTGGACAGATTTGACCAAGGGTTCCCAACCAGGGATAAATTTACCCCCGGGGGTACATTTCGCCTTCCCAGGGGGAAATTATGTTGATTCTGGATTTGTACATATTTTTTTTCATTGACTGACTGTGTTTGGTTCTGCTATACCAGTATCTGTTCATCATTAGTTGTTCATAAATAAGTGAAATTACATTGCTATGTGCTATTAAATTTGCCTGGGGTAAACGGGACAAAAAAGGTTGGGAACCCTTGCGTAGTGGCAGAGTATTATATCGTTCACAGAATATTTTCCTCTAGCCACTATGATTAAAGACAAGGGTTTAAGAGATAGTTTCTTTACGCATCCACAAGCTCTCCACGATACATTCAATGCCGTCGAAAGATAATTCTTCAAAACACAGTCTCTTGATTAATAGTTTCATTATTGTCGTTGTAAAAACAGTGAGATATTCATCCAAACTTCTTCTTGTTTAAGTACATTTGATCTTACTCGTAGTCAAACTCGTGCATGGTCGAAAGCTGTGCCTTCCCCATGCCTCCTCCGAACTAAACTAATGCGTGAAAATCCCAGCCACAAACACGCCTCCCACTACGTAATAAATCCCACCTACATAATTACAGGCAGATAAAATTTAAAGGTAACTGGTTATAATTATAACATACTAAGTTAAGCTAAATGGCTACTACACCCTGGATTAGAGGGATATGGGCCAAATGCAGGCAGGTGGTACTAGTGTAGATGGGACATGATGTTCGGTGCAGGCAAATGGGCTTAAGGGCCTGAGACAGTTAATAGCATTGATGTACAGACGGACTTGGGGTCCAAATCCAAAACTCATTGAAACTGACAACACGTGTAAAAGCAGCATATGGTATGCTTGGCTCCATTAGGGGGGCATTGAGTATGTCAGGAAGACATGATTTTGCTTTATTGGACTTTGCTTAGGCTGCATTTGGAGTACTGCGTGCAGTCCTAATTGACTCAATATAGGAAGGGTATGGTGGCTTTGGAAAGGGTGCAGAGGAGGTTTATCAGAATGATGCCTGGAAACGTCACCTATTCCTTCTCTCCATAGATGCTGCCTCGCCCGCTGAGTTTCTCCAGCATTTTTGTCTACCTGGAATAGTGGGTATCAGCTATAAGGAGGGGTGAGACAGACTTGATTTTTTTCTTTGGAACAGCGGAGGTTGATGGAAGACGATAGAATTGTATATATTTCTGAGGTTTAGATGGGGTAGACAGTCAGTACCTTATTCACAGGATAAAATTCTCAAAATTTTCAACTGAGAGGAACAAAGTTTAAAGTTGCTCAGGACAAGTAGAGAGCAGTCCTGAGATTCTATTTACCTTATTGGAGACCCTCAGACTATCTTTTATAGGAATTACTGGATTTTATCTTGCACTAAACAATATTCCCTTTGTCACTTGTACAATGTGGATGGCTCGATTGTAATCATGTATCATCTTTCCGCTGACTGATTAGCACGCAACTAAAGTTTTTTTACTGTAACTCGGTGCACATGACAATAAACTAAACCAAAAGAGATGTGTGGGGCAGGTTTCTTACACAGAGGGTGGTGAGTGCCTGGAACAGGCTGCTGGGGGTGGTGGTGGCAGACACGACAGTGACATTGCTCTGGCCAGTTCTCTGGATACTTTCAAGAGAGAGCTAGATAGTTCTCTTCAACTTAGCGGAGTCAGGGGATATGGGGAGAAGGCAGGAACGGGGTACTAATTGCGGATGATCAGCCGTGATCACATTGAATGGCGGTGCTGGCTCGAAGGGCCGAATGGCCTACTCCTGCATCTATTGTCTTTTGTCTATTGACATTTAAGAGATTTTTGGATAGGAGCATGGATATGCAGGGAATGGAGGAATACGGATTATGAGCAGGCAGATCAGAAAGAGTTAACCTTGGCATCATGTACAGCACAGACAATGTGGGCTGTAAGGCCTGTTCCTGTGCTGTAGTGTTCCTTGTTCTGACAATACAATGAATCTGTCAAATCCTGTGTCCTAAAGGGCTGTGAATACAGAATAATTTAATAATTTGCGGTTGATAGTTTTTATAATACATGGGGACTTAAGAATGAGGAAGGATGTTTGAATTGAAGCTAACGGTCAGATCAACCAGAATCTCATTGAGGGGCCAAATGGCCTAAGTCTTCCTCTCATTTTTTTATGAGCACAGGAGCTGAATTTAATGTGTTACATGAAAGATAGCATTTCAACATCTATCCAAACCTGTGGAGTGGGGCATTAATCTGCAAATCTCTGACTCAGCAGCAAGAGTGATACAATGAGGCAATGTAATACTTTAGTTTAAATGGATGGCAATTAGCTATACCGCAAAACCAAATATCACTTTATAAGCACACATTTTTGCTATTTAATAAAGCATCCGAGGGGATTTAAATCATGTTCCTTAATGTAATGCCTTAATTTTAAAATTGTCATCTTGTATTTTATAGCCTCAACCCCTCTCTCTCCTTGCCCCCCCAAACCACAAACCCTTAGGGATCTCAGCTCTCTTCCAATTTTGACCTCTTGCACATCCCTGATTTTCATTGCTCTATAATTGGCAATTGGTTTCAGATGTACTTTATTAACCAAGTATGTTCAGATGGACTCTAAACTCTGGAATTCCTCAACTTTCTCTCTATCTTGCCGTCTTAAATTTCCTATCACCTTGACGAAGCTTTTAGTCATCCATCCTAATTTTTTTTTGATGTGACTTAGATCTATGCCTGGCAAAACAACCCCTCTTTTAATATTTTACTATTGAATTGAAGGCACTGAATAATAAAAGTTGAGTGTTCAGTTCCACATGCTCAGGAAGAAAGTACACGGATATTGTGACCACAATTCTACCATACGTTCTTTATTAGAAGCACGCTCAGCATGGAGGTTTGAAAATTTATGTTCAAATGAGATTGCCATATGAGTCATTCTGGTTGATCATAAATGTGACTCCTAATATATCCCTGAAGTTGAGAGCTCCAGGATAAGTTACACGTGACCTCTGCTTGTGTAGGAAGCCTGCACAAATCCTATGTGGAAGTTAGAAATCAAAGGTCAGCTGTGGTCAACACACCCACACTCTGGTGAAGCAGCAGATGGAATGGAATATTGAAGTATGCTTTCAAAAAGATTTAAATAAAATAAAGAAGTCATACTTTTATATTTCCTGACTTATTAAGAAGAAAGTTTCAGAGGAGAGCTGATAACGACACAAGATTTTAAATTATGCAAGAATATTTCCACTGGTTTGTGAATCAGTGGCTAGATGATCATTGCCGTAGGATTAAGGGAGTCATTATAAGATTTTGTTTTGGGTGTTGTACTCTTCCATTAATTTCCTTCTGGGAGGGGAACCCATCTCTTCCTGCTGCACACTAATGTGACTGACTTTTACTGCTCATTAAGTTAGCCAAGCAAATATTCAATTATGAGAATTCATGTAATTAGACAATAATACCAGCATCCTTTAAAAAAAATTAAATATCTGTTCAGTTTTAGTATCGGAATCAATGGAGAAAGCAGAGTCGACGGCTTAAAGTAAAAATAAAAAAAATAGAGGGCTGTGGAAAGGGACTAAAAGGCTAGTCTTTCCAGAAATAGTACTGTATTAAAATTCTGTCAGCGGGAACATCTGGGAAATTTTTACAGACGTGCAGTTGTCATGGTTTTAAGGGTCATTTTAGGAAATCTCCCCAAATCAGATCCTGAACTGACGTGTGAAAAACAACCACATTTTGATGAAGTGCTAAATTGCTTCAGCACCAAACCAGAGACTGAATTATGTTGTCATTCCCAAAACTACACCAACAATGTCTTATGTGTGCTCAGATGTGATTATGATAATTTTCTTTCCATAAACATGAATCATCAGGAAACTATAGGGGCCACATTCTGAAATTTACAATATGTAAACCAGATATAAGGAATTTCACCACTTTTTCATTATACTTCATAAATAACAATGTTGGGGTTTGCTGCCCAAACAGTTTTCTAGGTAGAGATGTTTTCTTACAGTATATCCCAGCATACACAACCTTCATACACAAAAGCAGAAGTGGTCTATGTGTTCATTACTGTCACTCTCCAACACAATGCTATTCACCAAGTTGGTGGAGTCCTAAAGAACATAACACCTGCCATCATTAATTTAGTTTGCAAGGATGATACATATTAAGAGAAACCATTATACATTTTTTGTGAAAACTAAGTGGAAATAATTCAGCTTCTGTCACCAAATATGTGAAAGAGTATTCCTTGTCGATTAAACTCATCCTACACATTCATTTCCATTCACTTTGGTGGAACAGAACATGCAGAGATGAGTACAACAATTGATAACTCAGCAAAAGCAAGTATATCCCAAATATAGCCTGAAAACGTAGGTACTGTATGCAATCTGGTTGTGCAGCATAAGGGCAGATATTTTAAAGATCCATTATTAGATTAAAATGTAAAGATGATCTGATAAAGTTAGAACTCATGAAAGGTGATCAGAGATATTAATGCTCCATTATTAGAAAAAGGTTTAAGACGCAATGTGGTGGGAGATTGATCATCTTGGCCTGAGTGCTTTTTCTCCATCAAAAGATCAGAAATTGGGATATTCACTGATGATTACACAGTTTTTAATTCTGTTCACAACTCCTCAGTAAATCTGAGTCCGACCTCCATTCTAAAAGACCTAAGAAATATCCACCCATGCATTGATGAGTAGCAAGTAACCCTTTCACCTCAAAAATACCATGTCCTATACCATGAGGAAATAGCTAAACTCAGTTTGACATTCAAAAGCATTCCCATCACCCAATTCCCCAACATCAAAATTATTGCAAGTCAGATCTTAACTGACCAGCCAATATACATCAGTGAACACCTAAATAAGTTAGAGGCTGGGTATTCTTTGGTGAATGAATCTCCTGCTGACCTCTAGAACCTTTCTACCATCACAAGGCAAAAGATAGTAATTGGGCAGAATGCTTGGATGTACATAGGGCGCAGCGGTAGAGTTCTGCCTTACAGCAAATGCAGGGCCAGAGACCCGGGATCGATCCCGACTACGGGTGCTGTCTGTATGGAGTTTGTACGTTCTCCCCGTGACCTGCGTGGGTTTTCTCCAAGATCTTCGGTTTCCTCCCACATTCCAAAGACGTACAGGTTTGTAGGTTAATTGGCTTGTTAAATGTAACAATTGTCCCTATTGGGTGTAGGATTGTGTTAATATGTGGGGATCGCTGGTCGGAGTGGATCCTGTTTCTGCGCTGTATCTCTAAAACTAAAAAAAGACTAAATCTAAAAACATAGTTGAATTTGCCACCCATCACTTTAAGCATTCATTCTCTGCATAACCAGATATTGTTGCTGAAGTGTGTACTGTTAACAAGACTTCTTCACCAGTCGCACCTAAATCTGAGATAGACACAAAATGCTGGAGTAACTCAGCAGGACAGTGTTGAACACATTCAGGCGTCAGAGTTGTGATGTCTCAGATCTTATTAGCATTACCAAAGTGAATATATTGGCAGTTTTAAAGCTCCTTTAGGTGGATAAATCCCTAAGGCCTGACCAAAAGCATCCTCAAACCTTTTGGGAAGCTAACAGGAATTTGCAGAGATGTGCATCATCTTTAACCTGATTAGTAAGTTTGCAGATGACGTTAAAGTGGGTGGTATTGTAGACAATGAAAATGGTTATCAAAAATTACAGCAGGATGTTGATCAGCTGGGCAAGTGTGCGGAGGAATGGTTGATGGAGTTTAATCCAGATAAGTGCGAGGAGTTGCAGTACACGGCCCTGTAGAGTGTTGTAAAACATAGAGATTGAGGAATGCAAGTACATAGTTTCTTGAAATTGGCACCACAGGTACATAGGGTGGTCGAGAAGACTTTCGGTACATTGACCTTCCTCAGTCGGGGTATTAAGTATGGAAGTTGGGATATTATGTTACATTTATACAAGACATTGGTAAGGCATGTTGGATGGGATTCTTCTGGGGGCGATTCTACCAGCATCGAGAGAGGCACGGCATGATTAGGGATAGTCAGACATTGGTAAGACATGTTGGATGGGATTCTTCGGGGCCGATTCTACCAGCATGGAGAGAGGTACGGCATGATTATGGATAGTCAGAATGGCTTTGCATGTGAGAAATCGTGTCTGACCAATCAGTTTTTGAAGAGATCACCAAGTGGATTGATGCGGCATTTCGATGGATATTAAGAATTTAGCAAGGTCTTTGACAGAGTCCCACATGGTAGGATAGTCTGGAATGTTAGATAGCATGAAATCCAAGTTCAGCTAGCCTATTTAATTCAAAATTGCCTTGGGGGAAAGAATCAAAGGGTAGTTGTGAAGGGTTATTTTTTCAGATTGGAGACGTTATGAGCAGTGGATTGCCACAGGGGTCAGTGCTGGGCCTACTGTTGTTTGTTATATACATTAATGATTTAGACAATAGACAATAGGTGCAGGAGTAGGCCATTTGGCCCTTCGAGCCAGCACCGCCATTCAACGTGATCATGGCTGATCATTCCCAATCAGTACCCTGTTCCTGCCTTCTCCCCATATCCCCTGACTCCGCGATTTGAATGACAATATAGTTAACATTGTAAGTACATCTGCAGATGACACTAAAATTGTTAGTAAACTGCACAGTGAGGAAGGATATCTAAGGTTACAATAGGATCTATATTAGTTGGGCAGGTGGGCCAAGAAAGGGCAAATGGAATTAACTCTGACAAATGTGAGGTGTTACACTTTAGTATGTCAAGCCAAGACACGACTTGCACAACAGCTATCTGAGAGTACTAGTGCATGGTTCCCTAAAAGTGGCAAGTTCAGTGAAACATAGAAACATAGAAAATAGGTACAGGAGTAGGCCATTCGGCCCTTCGAGCCTGCACCGCCATTCGATATGATCATGGCTGATCATCCAACTCAGTATCCTGTACCTGCTTTCTCTCCATACCCCCTGATCCCTTTAGCCACAAGGGCCACATCTAATTCCCTCTTAAATATAGCCAATGAACTGGCCTCAACTACATTCTGTGGCAGAGAATTCCAGAGATTCACCACTCTCTGTGTGAAAAATGTCTTCCTCATCTTGGTCCTAAAAGATTTCCCCCTTATCCTTAAACTGTGACCCCTTGTTCTGGACTTCCCCTACATCAGGAACAACCTTCCTGCATCTAGCCTGTCCAACCCCTTAAGAATTTTGTACGTTTCTATAAGATCCCCCTCAATCTTCTAAATTCTAGCGAGTACAAACTAAGTCTATCCAGTCTTTCTTCATATTAAAGTCCTGACATCCCAGGAATCAGTCTGGTGAACCTTCTCTGTACTCCCTCTATGGCAAGAATGTCCTTCCTCAGATTTGGAGACCAAAACTGTACGCAATACTCCAGGTGTGGTCTCACCAAGACCCTGTACAACTGCAGTAGAACCTCCCTGCTCCTATACTCAAATCCTTTTGCTATGAATGCTAACATACCATTCGCTTTCTTCACTGCCTGCTGCACCTGCATGCCCACTTTTAATGACTGGTGTACCATGACACCCAGGTCTCGTTGCATCTCCCCTTTTCCTAATCGGCCACCATTCAGATACGGATTACCCTGTGAGTGGAAATGTTGCCCCTGAGCTGTGTGGTGAAGATGGTGTTTGGCATGCTTACCTTCATTGGGAAGGATATTGAACACAAAAGTTAGCAAATCATGATACCGTTGTAAAGGTCATTAGTGAAACCACACTTGGAGTATTGTGTGCAGTCTGGTCACCCAGCTATAAGAAGGATTTTGAAACAAGGAACTGCAGATGCCATTTTCCAAAAAAAAGACGCAGTGCTGGTGTAACTTAGCAGGATTGGGTTAGGATTGAAGAAGGGTTCCGACCTGAAACGTCACCTAACCAGAGATGCTGCATGACTTATTGAGTTACTCCAGCACTTTGTGTCTTTTTTTATGAGAGGGATGTTATTAAGTTTTTAAGGTTGCAGTAGAGAGTCACCAGGTTGTCACCTAAGCTTGTGGGCTTGCAGAGATTGGATAGACTGAGACTTTTTTGTTTGAAACATAGGTGGCTGCCGAGCGACTTTATTGAGGTGTACAAGATCAAGAGGAGCATTTTTTCCAGAGGAAAAGATTCTAAAACCACAGGGCATGGGCTTAAAGTGAGAGGGGAGGGATTTAAGAAGGACCTCAGGGGCAACATTTCCACTCAGTGGGTAATCCGTATCTAGAATGAACGGCAAGAGGAAGCTATAGAAGCAGATATAATTATGACTTTTAACAGACATTTGGACAGATATATGGTTAAGCAGGGTTGTGAGGGCTAAGGGCCAAATGCAGGTAAATTGGACTGGTGCAGCATGCCAACTTATCGGTATGGACAACGTGAGCCAAAGGGTCTGTTTCCATGTTGTATTAGCTCTATAACTGTGACTACTTATCATGCATGCCTAATGCTCTCTCAAAGGTTTATTTTACAAGGACATTTGTTCTTATTACTGCAATGGGAAAATTAAATTCAGAGAAATTATTTAATTGTTGGAAAAACTTGCCGGAGCGGCATGTTGGCTTTGTTATACTTAAGGGCAATGTGCGAATGTTGGACAAAAGTACTTGAGCCATCAAACTGTTGGAGAGAGATGCACTGGCTGCATCGTGGCTTGGTTCGGCAACTTGAACGTCCAGGAGTGGAAAGGACTGCAAAAAGTTGTGAACACTGCCCAGTCCATCACCGGCTCTGACCTCCCCACCATCGAAGGGATCTATCGAAGTCACTGCCTCAAAAAGGCATCCAACATCATCAAAGACCCACACCATCCTAGACCCACACTCATTTCATCATTGCCATCGGTAAGAAGGTACAGGGGCCTGAAAACTTTAACGTCCAGGTTCAGGAACAGCTTCTTCCCTACAGCCATCAGGCTATTAAACACAACAACAAATAAGCTCTGAACTACAACAGACATTATTATTGCACTAGATTTGTTTATTAATTGAGTATACGTGCATGTGTATATACACACCAAACTTTTTTTCTCCATTATGTACTATGTTTACATATTCTGTTGTGCTGCAGCAAGCAAGAATTTCATTGTCCTTTCTGGGACACATGACAATAAAACACTCTTAACTCTTGACCATATGTAATTCAATCCTTAATGTTGGTATCTGTGAACCTGTTTAACATCAAGCTTTCCCTTTGTCTAGGTGGTGTTTGAAGCCTTGCATAATCTGGAACCTCGTGGTTACATTGTTGGATGGATCATTGCCATTAGCCTTTTTGTGGGAATCCTCATTTTCCTGTTGCTTGCTGTCTTGCTTTGGAAGGTAAACTAGTCAAAATATGCATCTGTTTTTTCTTGCAGTGGAAATACACAATGGTTCACCTTTACCACCCCCTTCCCTGCTCCACCTGGCTCAATCTGCCCATGATCCATCCTTTACCTGGTTCCATCTATCACCCACTAGGCTGGCTTTATACTCCCCCTCCTTTTTCCCAACCAGTTTTAACTGCGTAATCTTCCCCCTCCCCTCCCCCCCACCTCATCCGTTGCTACTTACCATCACGAGTGTCTGACATTATACTACCCCCTCGCCCACTTGGCTCCATATTCTCACTATTCTAAGCTACCAAGCAGAATATGCGATTCTGTTCCTCCGGTTAGTGTGTAACCTCACTCTGGCAATGGAGAGTAAAGGGCCTGTCCCACGGACATGCGACTCCATGCGGCAAGCGCGACCTTACCGCAAGCGGGTGCCGTGCTGGGGCCGCGCGAAGGTCGCGGGGCCGGTCCCACTTCGATCGCGGGAGCCGCATGGAGTTGTGCGGAGCTGGTCCCGACATCGCGCGGGGCTCCGAAAAACTGACACTGTTCAAAAATTCCGTGCGGCAACGGCCTGCCGCCCCGCAGCCGCCTCGAGGCCGTGCGCGCCGATTCAACGGCCGTGCGCACCGCCTCGCCGCCATACGCACCTTCTTGACGGCACTCGACCTCCGCGCGGCCCCTGCTTCCGATTTGGTAGCGCTTGCCGCATGCATCCGCATGCTGGTGGGACCGGCCCTATACGGGGATCACTCGACCTCCGCGCGGCCCCCGCTTGCGGTTAGGTCGCACTTGCCGCATGGAGTCGCATGCCCGTGGGACAGGCCCTTTAGGCCCCTGATGGGAAGGTCCGTATGGAGTTAAAATGGATTGGAAACAGATCGAACTTAAGTGTTTGGCGAAACCTCTGCTTGGTCTGCCAAGGCCAACAGGATTTTCCAGTTGCTATCCATTTTACCTTTCCATTCCCATACTGACCTTACTGTCCTGGGCCTCCTCCACTGCCAGAGTGAGACCACATGCCAACTGTGGTCTCACTCTGTGATATCAACATTGAATTCTCCAATTCTAGGTAAATGCAAAACCCTCCCTTCTTCCCTTATATTATCCTCCTGTTCTTTCACCCCTACTCCCCTACTGTGTCCCACCTAGACATACCTACCTCTCCCCTTCCACCTACATTCCTTTCTTTAGCTTCAGAATTCTCAACTCTCATTCCTTTTGTCATACAGCTTCACCTCTGCTTTTTGTTCCAACCATTTGCCTATCAATAACCCTCCTCACCAGGATGACCCAGGTAATAGATCGACCTGGTACACAAAAATGCTGGAGAAACTCAGCGGGTGCTATGGAGCGAAGGAAATAGGCAACGTTTCGGGCCGAAACCCTTCTTCAGACCGACCTATTAGATCGACCTATTACCTACCAGGCCCAGTCCTGCCCCATCTCTCTTCCAACTTTCTTTTCCCCCACTCCAATCAGTCTGTAGAAGGTTCCTGACCTGAAATGTCACCTTTCTACATTCTACTGAGAAGCTGCCTGACCCGCTGAGCTACTCCAGCACTATGTTTCTTGTTTTGTAAACCAGCATCTGCTGTTCCTTGTTTCCCTAGGTCAGAAATTGCCTTTTTAAAGTGACTTTGGATTTGGGCCCAGGATTCTCAATCTCAAATTCAATATGAAATTATATGACGTTATAATCATTCTTCCTAGAGTGTTTTTTATTGTGAGATCATTAATCAATCCTTCTTCATAAACATGAATGAATCTAAAACTGTCTGTTCCCTGGCTGCTTCACGACGTATTATTCTTAGAAACTGTGAATCCATCCCAAAGATTATCTTTGTCAGTCTGTTTTGTCCAATGTGGGTGGAGATTAAAGTCACCCGTTGTTACTATTGTTCCTTTCTTGTAAGTTCCCATCATTTCTTGATTTATACTTATCCAACAACATAAGTGTTTTTGATGGTCTTTAGACTGCTACCATCAGTGACTTCTTTCCCTTGCTATTTCTTATCTGCACTGAGCTAAGATTATTTCTCACTATTGATCAAATTCTTTATTAACACATATGTCTCACTCCATATCCTGTCTGCTTATCTTCTGAAACAGAAGATAACATTGAATGCTAAATCCCAGCCTTGCTCACTTTGTATTGGTTAGCACATCATTTATTTATATTTCTATCAGTGCCAACAATTTGTCTGTTTTATTGTGAATGCTGCCTACATCCAGAAACAGAGCCTTGAAACATTTTTTTTTTTAACTTTTCCATTTCTGAATTTAGTTGGAGGGGCATTTGAATGTTCTGTCCCTATCACACTCTTGATATAATTACCCATTTTACTACACTGCACTCTTTTCTTATCCTCTCACTTTAACTTTCTAAAGTTCCCACTACCTGATCTCTTACCAATGCTCTTCTATCCCCAGCCCCATACTATTTAGTTGAAAGTTGGTGATGTAACATATTGCTCTTGAAAAACATTGCTCTGTGTAGTTCAACTATACCATTTCCTCAGATAACAACAATGATCCCGGAAGTTGCCTGTATGGATAGATATGGTTGTATATATAGAATGCTAATTGAGCCAGGCTGTAACATTGAAATAGAATAAAAGAGCAGTGAAGTCAAGCTACAGTTTTATAAAACACTAGACCAAGTGGGACCCGTTGGGTCCCGTCCCCTCAACGTGCAGTTTGTGGGGGGAGGGGGCGGCCTGCGGCGTCACACACACAATAACCACCCCCCACACACACAGGTGGAGGAGGGGGGTGAGAGTTTTATAAAACATTGGTGAGACCGCATCTGGAATATTATGTGCCTTTTGGTTTCCACTATTATAAAAGACATAATTGCTCTGGAGACTGGAGATTGCAGGAGGAGATTCACTGGCATGTTGGTGTGTCCTTATCATGAGTGGTGACAGGATAGGTTGGCTTTGCTTTCCTAGGAGCATAGAAGGCTCAGAGGGGATTTAATAGAGGTGTACCACAATATGAGGGGGATAGAAAGGGGAGTCAATAGTAAACCTTTCCCCACAACAGAAGTGGCCATATGTTTAAGGTAAAGAGTAAGAGCTTTAGAGGGGATATAAGTGATTTTTTTTGTTCATCCAGAGAGTTGTTGAGTTTGAAATATGTAGCTTGAGAGGGTGGTGGAGGCAAAACTCCCACGGCAATTAGGAAATATCCAGGTGAGCACTTCAATTGCAAGGCATGGAAGGCTATGAGCCAAGTGCTGATGAATAGATTAGTAAAGATGGGTACTGCAAGGTCAGCATGGATATGGAAGGCTGAAGAGATTGTTTCAGTGCTGTATGATTTCATGATTCTATAATATTTTAAAAGTTCTTCAATTTCTTTAAAGCATACCAGGTCCTACTGAGAATGTGCAATATTGTTCTTCTGTTTCTGGTGCTTACACAGCATTTTCCAGAACTGCCTGTTTATATATTAGATTTAAAACTTTTATGGATTTCTCTTTGACATGAGCGTTAATTTTCTGACCCAAGCATAAAATCATGAAATTACATTGTAAGTCATTTAAAGAAAGAAAATATCATTAGAAAACATCACAGAAGCAAAGTCTTTCAAAATCAATAAGCTTCAGTTCTCCACAACTGATGATAATTCTATCACACTTAACGGTGCTGCACCTAGATTCATTTTTATGACTATAATAATATTGATGGTAGAAAAGATTTAAGATCAAATAGATATTTGCGGAAATGGTGAAAATTGCATAGACCGTGAAAGTTGTTGTGCTCCCAGACTTTTCCCTCGGTTGAGATCAGATTTCCATGTATTAAGTTGAAAGTGAGGCCAGATGTTAGACTTAACTGTTGGGGTCTAATTTCACCTGAGGCAGAGGAACTGTGGAAGTCAGTCTCCTATCCTTTGCTGTCAGTCGACGCTGCCATCAGAACTATTTTTTTTTAAAGCAGTTGAAAGGAAAGACTTCCTGGACATGAACATTTCTTTGTGTACTTAAGCTTTCAACGCATCACTGAGATTTGCATAAGCAAACCCTCAGGAATAAGAAAATACTAAATAAGGAAAGTTGAGCACTGACGAATGAAAGCTGTTCCTGAAGAGAGTGTAATTGGGAATATATTCACTGATCTATGATTTATGTTAAGTTTACCTCTCCCGAAATTGCGACATCAATGAATTTATCCTGTAAATGAGTCTGCTGAAGTTCACCAGAAAATTCCATAGAAAGGAACGGCCAAACTGTTTAGTTGAGGATTTTGTAAACAGTAATTATCCAAATTTTAGAGGCCACTATAATATAGCACAATTAGTGACGAGCTTCTTGACAGTACTGACAATGACGGCCACTAATACTTTTCCCTTTATTTGTATTTTCCCACGATGATCATTACCAGCACTGGGGAATGTCACATTCACATTTCTGAGTGATTTTTGCCAGCAATCCCAATGATTTCACTGAAATATGAATTCATGTGATAGAAGCCAATGCAAAATAGGCTCTTCAAGTTCAGTGTTCCTGGCAATTGCATACATTTTAGCCTTTTAAAGGTCACTTCAGTTCACCTTGTGCAAAGGAAGGGGTTTACTGCGGTTTTCGGGGATGAAGACACTTTAACACCAACATCAGTCAACCTTCCTGCTGATACAGATGAGACAACTGTTGGTGGGTTAGAACGTAACCTCTATGGATGATTAAACACAAAATAAACAACATTATGCAAGGGGTAAAGGGCCCTCATTGATCACAGTTATATTTGCCAAAACTAAATTCTTGTAAGTCAGTCTGTATTTATTTTGGACTCTGATACATTCTATTTTTCTTTTTTCCCTAGATGGGTTTCTTTCGTCGGAGGTACAAAGAAATCATTGAAGCTGAGAAGAACAGGAAGGACAGCGAAGAAAGTTGGGACTGGGTCCAAAAGGACCAGTGAGCACCAGATAATTAAAGCATGTGACATGCAGCAGACAATTGATTGATCCTGCTCCTGAGTCTTCCATATGTGGAAGAAGGGATCCTTCTCCGGATTTTTTGGAGAATTGATAATTGAATATTTGTTTAATGCAACAGCTGGAAGCATTCCTGAGGCAGTCACTGCAAGCAGAAGATCTGTTGTGTGGTGCTTAGGCTTCCTTTAAAACTCATTGATGAATTAAGAAAAAAAAGTGCTGTCGAGTCTAGAAATGAAAGAGATTACAATTTACAACAATACAGCCCTCAGGGGATAGATTCTCTTTGTGTGTTCTGTAAAGAGGAGCAAATATTTTTATAAGAGAAAAACTTGTCTGTCCAAATGTTTATTCCTTTTATATTTTTATCCAAATGTTTTTATCCAAATGTAATTTACTCATATTCATTTCTATATCACACTCACTGCACTGATGTCTTGCTCAGAGCCTGAGTGACGACAAGTTAATGAAGAAGCTATTTTGCCAAAAGCTCTTTGCAGTAAGGTCAAATCTTGATGATGAAAATTGCGACCACTTGCAGAGTTATCTACCACTTTCAGTACTGTATATTCTTTGCACTTTGTCTCAAGCTATTTTCATTATCTGCTGTCTGAAACATCTTGTGACATTGTACAATATAAAGATACTATTTTCAATCTATTAAGGAGGATGGGAGATAGCAGAGGAACTACTATTGGGCTTCGTGCCCCAGAGTTAGATCAGAGAACATGATTTCTGTGTCAGGCCTTTATTCAGAGACTCCTCCCCTCATCAACTGAACCTGTGCCATGTGTGGATGTGTTAGAATAAAGCATGCCTATAATTCTCGCAGTTAACTAACCTACTGAATTCCACTGTCAAATCTGACAGGAACAAAGGCTGCTTATCTGCATTTTGGAGGAAAGCAGTGCTTGTGGAGTGGTTTGCCAGCAAAGATGCAACACATTCTAGAAAAGACACAAAATGCTGGAGTGACTCAACGAGTCAGGCAGCATCCTTGGGCTACTGAGTCAATCCAGCATTTTGCGTCTTTCCTTGGTAAACCAGCATCTTCAGTTCCTTGTTGGCAGGGAATGGATGAGGAGAGGAGAATAAAATGACAGAATTTCTAAAATAGTACTTATACATAAAATTATTGCAGAATAATTTTCAGTGGAGGGGAGGAAGGATATAAAAGGAAGGACCAGAGTAAAAGTCAAGTGTGTCAGGAAACAGAGTAAAAAGTAAGCTGTAAGGAGGAAATGTGTAGCATCTGCCAATAGCTGAACGGAAGGTTTAAGATATTGAGGAAAATAATAAGGAAAGCATTTACAGGTGATAAAGGGGAGATGAATAGATTAAATGGGAGAGATGATTTTTTTTGAAAGAAAGGTGAATTGAGAACTGACACAGAAGAGCAGATGAGGCACAGGACAGATCTGCCTGGATCATTTTTAAAGGTGGGGCAGGTTTGATTTTCATACGTTCTTGTAACACAATATAATCGAGGATTCCCATGGCTTGTTCATATTTGCTATCAATTACAGTCTGTTCATTCCTGGTTAATAGAGTCATGAAAGGAAATCCTTAGTATTTGATTCTCATTGAACCTTGAACGTTTTTGTGACTGAGATGCAGCTGCTGTGCAGAAATATGAAGTTAATGAACACAATACTCGAGCATTGTGATGTAAGTGCATGGCAGTTTACTTCTGGACCTTTCATTTGTTTTCTTGTTACATTTACACTTGTCTATCTCAATGCAGTCCTGGCTGTTTCCCTTCTTTCATTCTCAAACAATTTGAGGTAATCCAAGATTCTGCCCTCCACCCCTGTCCCAATTCACACTCAGTTTTGCTCATCCATTTTCCCTGTGGTCGCTGAGTTAGGATGACTCCAAGATAAGTAAAGTTTTATATTTTCATCCTGGATTTCAAATCTCTCCATAGCATTACCATGTCATTTCCTGCCATGCTATGATCCTCAAAATAACGTTGTTCCGTGCACAGTGTTGATTTAATTATTCCACCATAATTATTGACCTGATGCATATAATTACCTGATGGAGTTTATCTAAAATGTTAAGAGGTACAGGCAGGGTAGAATTCAGAATTTTTTCCCAATCTTAGGAATATCAAAAACAAGGGCATAGATTTAAGGCAAAAGGAAGGAGTTTTAAAGTGGATTGAGAGGAATGTTTTTTGCAGAGATTTGTTAGTATCTGGAATTTACTGCCAGAAGAGGTGGTTAAATTAGATGCGATCACTATATTTAAGAATCTTTGAGACAGGCACTTAAATGTGCAAGTATTGGAAGGGTTTGGACCTAATGCGCGCAAATAGGTCAACACGGACATCCTTTAAGATGCTCCTATAAAACCACCTCTTGCCCTAACATCTTTCAATTTGATGTGGGAATAAATTATTTTTGATAACACTCTATGAGGCACTTTAACACATTTCATTACCTTAAGGAGGCAATATAAATGGAAATTGTTGATGTTCATCACGTAATGTAACCTTTGACATACAGTTGTAAATTTTAGAATATTATTAATTTTTTCAGATTACAATATGGTGGGCTAGATTATAAATTGGAGTAGTTGGAGTAGCAGTTAAAATTAACTCAGTTGACCTCTTTGCAAACTAGTCTCATTGATGAAAGTTGTGTGTAACTAGCATCACTGAGCATTCTTTATAAACTAAGGAACCCAACATTTCTATGTAACCTTGATCTAAGCTAAGTGCCCAGTGAGTTTCAGTTCACTATATTATTTTTTTTTAAAAGATCATGCTTGAATTTGGTGATAATTCTTGACAGCTTTAATTTCAATTATATTTGTTTGTTTGCATCTGCTAGTCATGTTCATCAGGTATGGATGGTTGTATCTGCAACACTGATCTGAGGGTGTTGGTGCAGTAAAGATTTCTGCATGATGAAGCTTGCATCATGAGGGCAGGTCTCTGGAATTAGGTCACAGTTAAGGCATGATTGTACTGATTGTGAAAGATTGAGGTTTAAATGGCCCACCCATATTTCACCAGGATGTTGCTTGGATTACTGTGTTCCTTCCTACATTTGTTGTGCTACTGAAAGGGAGCAGGCAAGGCATACAGATACATATTCTAATGTGCTACTCATCAGTAAATTATAATAAACAGTGCATTAGCAGTGTAAAGGTGAATGGGAAATGTAAATGCCCCAAAGGTGAACTTTTTAAATATGTTCTGTCACCTGATTGACTCAAACTCTGGATTAATTGCAATGTTCTATCCTGCTAAGAGCATTGAGGGGGGAGGGGGGCAGAATCTCTAATATGGATCTAAATTAGTAAAAACGTCCGTTTCCAACCCTTATTATAGAGTAACATTAATGACTGAATGACTATTGGTTGAAAGATTATTTAGAAGAAAAAATACCTGACATAAACTGGTATTTATGTTGCCATTTTCACTATAAAGTAAACTGTCAATGCCTCTGCAACCTGTTAAGTGCATAGATTCCATACTCCTATCCTCACAGTTTATTGAGGTAATTGAACCAAAAATAAGGTATTGTTATTTTAACTCACAGGAAATGGAGGCTCAGGAGAAAACTGTAGAGCTAAAACTCCATAATGCAAAAATTCAAATCTGTTGAGTTTGGGGCTAAATTGCATACTTTGATAATCGGTCAAGAGAAAAAGTTGGACCCCAAACTTTTAACTTGAAAGATGATGCCATTGCTATAGAAAGTATTGACTCGCCTATCTTCCCATT
This sequence comes from Malacoraja senta, assembly GCA_038087875.1. Lineage (NCBI taxonomy): Eukaryota > Metazoa > Chordata > Chondrichthyes > Rajiformes > Rajidae > Malacoraja > Malacoraja senta. Next base: position 14,696,670 of record CM075977.1, read on the forward strand.
TAAAAGACAGAAAAGAGTAATCGCTTAATATTCTTGTGGCAGTCAATGAATCTCGTCATTAAGCTCATATTATTTTGTTACTTATAGCCCATTAAATGGCCGTGTCTAGTCTTGCATTCTTATAAAATGTAGCTTTGCTGCTTAAAACAATGGCATAATTGAAGAGGTACATTATTCTTTTTACTGCAGGTTCATTATCCATTTGGATTTCAATCCATAATATACTAGCACAGGATGTATAGTTCTTTTTGATTAATGAGTTTCAAAAATTTGGGGAAGATTTTTCATGCTGGACGTGATTGATTTCTCAATGTGCACTGCTCATTGTCATGGTTGCATGTTCTGAACACTCAAATGAAAATAATTATAGATAGGCCCCATATTGTTTTTAAAACAATTGTTGTACTTGTCAGCTTTGTTCTGTGGAACAAACTGCCTTTCAGTCTTATGACTGAGGATTGAAGTTCCACTCCAATGAGTTGAGTTGTCCAATCTAAGTAGACACTCCAGAGAAATTCTGAATGAAAACTTAATATCATAGGTGCTGTTTCCCAGATGAGACACAAAATTAAGATTTGGTCTAAATTCTTAGGTATCCATTAAAGAGTCAATGACACTGTTTTGAAAGAGAGCAGGGACCTGGCCAATATGTAATCTTTGATCAACTTAAATAAAATAAATTACCTCGGCATTCATCTCCTTTTTTTGATTGGGATGCATTCACGCAAGTCAGCCGTTAAATTATCAAGTACTATAGAGGCTATATTTCAAAAGTATATCATTTCTCTGAAGTGCATCGTGATGATGTGTTATCATGAGAACAATATGTAAACAAAATAATTTTTAGTGGTTATGCTTAATGTACAGAAAAAAACAAATGAACATTGTCAAAGCAATGCATGTTTCTGAAGACAAACTCCTGCGATAGAAAGCCAGTTGAGATAAATCAAGTCAAGGACTGATTAGGGATAGTCAGTGTGGCTTTGTGTATGGGTAATGGTGGCTCTCAAATTAAATTGAGTTTTTTGAAGAGCTGAGCAAGAGGATTGATGAAGGCAGACATTGTCTACATGGATTTTAACAAGGCTTTCGACAAATTCAGAAGGTGAGATCACATGAGATCTAGGATGAGCTGGTCAATTTGATACAACATTGATTTGGTTGAGGAGTCAAAGGTAGTTTGTAGAGAGCTGTTTTATCATATTTGAGGTCTGTGAAGAGTGGCGTGCCACAGGGATTGGCGCTGATTTGCATGAGGATGCTGGTAGCATGTTTGCAACTTTCTGGATTACACCAAAATTATGTGGTTTAGTGGACAGTGTTGTCTAAGATTACAACAGGGGCCAGATCAACAAGTTAGAGCTGCATAGGACATTGGTGAGACCACACCTTGAATAAGGTGTGCAGTTCTGGCACCAATGTTTAGGACGGGTGTGATTAAGCAAAAGAGCTGAAGTCACATTGGTGTTGCTGGGAGTGGAGGTCCCAAAAAACAGATGGGCTGGGACTGTTTTCCTTGGAGTGAAAGAAGCTGAGGGGTGACCTTATAGAGATATATAAAATCATGAATAGCAAAGGTAAATGGTCATAGTCTTTTTCACAGAGTACAGAAGTCTAAAATTGGATTTAAGATGATACAGAAAGATTTAAAGGGGGCCTGAGGGGCAAGGGCAAGATCTTCACACAAAGGTTGTAGGTATATGGAACAAGTGCTGGACAAAGTGATAGAGGTGAGTACAATTTCAATGTTTAAAAGAAATTTGGACGTTACATGTATAGGAAAAAGTTTAGAGGGAGATGGGTGAACTGTAGACCGACGGAGCTAGCTCAGTCAGGCACCCTGATCAGCATGGGCAAGCAAGGCCAAAGGTCCGTTTTCCTTGCTGTCTAATTCTATGAATCAATAACATTTGTGACAGTAATTATCTGGTAATAGTGCTGGTGAATTCCACAAGAGCCTTTGAGAAAAATAATTCATCACTAAGATTGCTTCTTTTTATATAGGGTTGGTGGGGTTTGCTTAACATGCTTTACAGCACAGTAAAAAAAAACTTTTGCAAAAGCAAATTAACCTGGAAACAGTTTGGACTTGGTGAAAAATTATTTATTATTAAAGATTATGTTTGTAGAAAAGTTCTATATATATTTATCGATCGTGGCAAATTTTAGAAGACAGTTGCTGGCTGAAGGGAAGCTAAAACATAAACACTTTTACAATCTTTAAAAAATAAAATAAAACTGCTATTAAAACGTGTATGGAGTGTTTCATCTTAGTAATCTCATTTCCGTCAACGCACTGGCACAGCGATAGAGTTGCTGCCTTACAGCGCCAGAGACATGAGTTTAATCCTGACTATGGGTGCTGTCTGTATGGAGATTGTACATTCTCCCTGTGACCATGTGAATTTTCTTCGGGTGCTCTGGTTTTCACCCACATACCAAAGACGTGCAGGCTTGTAGGTTAATTGGCTTCTGTAAGTTGTCCCTTGTGTGTCGAATAGAATTAGCGTATGGGCTATCGCTGGTCAGAGTGGACTCGGTGGGCTGAAGGGCCTGCCTCCATGCTGTATCTCTAAACTAAACTAAACACTCCCCTTGGTCCACTGCACTCATCAAGAGATGTGATTGATTGATTCCCAGAGAGCTGCAGAAACAGTGAGCTGGCATCTGGGATTTCATAAGCAAATGACAACTTCAATAATTTTCATGGGGGAGATCAGAAATCCAGAAACAGATGCTGGTTGAACAATTTGGCCTGTTGCAGTCGGAGCCTAATCAAGCAGAAATCACTATTTCTACAATATCACCTTATACGTAGGGCCTTAGTTGTTATACATGAGTACACAATTGCTTCTCTTGGAATGGATCAGGATCTAATACAACGTGAAAAAAGGCCCTTCAGCCAGACTTACCCACATTGGCTTATATGCCCCATCTACACTAGTTCCACCTACCTGTATTAGGCTCATATTCTTCTAAAGCTATCTTATCCATGCACCTGTCTGAATGTATTTTAAATGTTGTGAATGTACCCGCCTCAACTACCTCCTCTGGCAGCTCATTTCATATACCCACCATTAGTTGTGTAAGTTGCCCTTCAGTTTCCTATTAAATCCTTCCCTTCTTACCTTAAAACTAGGTCCTCTGGTTCTTGATTTCCCAACTCTGGATAAAAGACTGTGCATTGACTCTATCTATTCCTCTCATTATCTTATACATCTTTATAAGATCACTCCACAAACTCCTGCGCTCCAAGAAATAAAGTCCAAGCCTGCTCAACCTCGCCCCATAGCTCAGGTTCTCGTGTCCTGGTCACATCCCCATTAAAACGGAACACAATACTCCTAATTGTGGCTTCACTATATCTTGTAGAACTTTAACATAACTTCACAACTTCTATACTCAATATTCTGATTGATGAAAGCCTTCTTGACCACCCTATCTATTTGTGACATCACTTTCAAGGAACTATGTTTAGTTTATTGTCACATGTACCGAGGAAAAATGAAAAGTTTTTGTTGCACGCTAACCAGTCAGCGGAAAGGCAATACATGATTGCAATCGAGCCATTCACAGTGATAAGGGGAATAACATGAATAAAGTTGCTAATCATGCCTTGTACATTCTCAACCAAATCATTCTGATAATAGCGTGAATAACGTTTAGTGCATGATAAGGTCCAGTAAAGTCCGATTAAATATAGTTCGAGGGTCTCCAATGAGGTAGATAGTAGCTCAGGACTGCTCTCTAGTTGTTGGTAGGATGGTTCAGTTGCCTGTTAACAGCTGGGAAGAAACACCCGGAATCTGGAGGTGTGTGTTTTCAAATTTCTATTCCTCTTACTGATGGGAGTATGTACCTGCACTCCTAGATCTCTTTGCTCTCCAACACTCCCAGAATCCTGCCCTGGTTTGACTTCCCACAATACAATATTTATATGTTAAACTCCATTAACCCACCAACCCAACCGGTCAAGATCCTGCTGTAATTTTTGATAACCATCTTCACTATCTATGATGCCACCCATTTTTGTATCATCTGCAAACTCGTTAGTCATACCCTGTACATTCTCAACCAATTCGTTGAGATAATAGCTGGATTAAAAAGACCAAATGTCTTCCCAGTTAATTTCATGCCATCCTGCTAATTGTATGAAGTAGGAATTATCATGGTTGTCATTTATAAGCCTATAATGAACCCAAACATGACACTCTGGAAACTGTCAATGGTGTGAACCATCCTTCCAATATCACACTTCACCTGTTCAGAATTGTATCAATGAAGATATATCCCCATTTCTCAAATCTTTGCAATAATATGACAGGAATTATAGATTAGATGTCCAAAGTAAGCTGTGCTTATCTGGTGCATTGCAAATGGATCAAAATATTTGCACTGTAATTTGTTGACATATTTCAGCGTGAAATGACCTTGATTGAAGCAACCTCTGATCTTCTATTGATGGATACCACAGACCAAGGGAACAAAGTTAAATATAATTTCTATGACAGTGTCCAAGAGCCATGCCTAATTTACTCTTACAAACCTTTTGCACATAAATCGGATTACTTATATTAACAGGTGTTCATTACAAGCATTTACAGCCAATGTAGAAAATGCATTGTTTACAATGATTAATTACATTCTAATAGGACAATATTCTGAAGTTTGCAACATCTTGATAACATATATTTTGTTGATTTTTAGTGGATTTAGTTAAATAATGATATTTTTTTGGGAATGTTTATAGTCAGCTGCTTGCTTAATTAAATACGATGAGTTTCACAACTTCTCTTTTTGTCTCCAGAAAATGCTGACTTGAGTTGGGCATTAGTTTTTGGTTGCAGTCAGGTGCTTGACACTTCCCCAACATAATGGGGAGTGGGGGAAGGTTTAAAACGCAGACCAACGGATATGTTACTAGAGGATAGCAATAAAATGGTGAGACCTTGAATTATTCACATTCACTCACTGGCTTGGGATGTCTTCACACAATTGAAGTCTCTTAATTATCATCCAGTTAAAATCAATCAACAGCACAGAACTGAATCCAACTCTCTGGTCTCAGTGATCTAATACCATGTTACCCAGTGGAGCTTTCAGAATGTTTACATATTGCTGGCCTTGTTGAGCTGCATTATAGGCACACACACACACACACACACAGAGCACTGCATACAAATAGCCAAATAAGTCCTGCTTTTATTTCTGATTGGGAAATGCTACTACTGTTTGTTATATTTTGAATTTGACATTTTTGTGTTGTTACTTGCTCATTCCAAAGTATATTTATTATTATTTCCATCAATTTTATAATAAATTAATTCACATTGTTACTCTTTGGTACTTTACATTGTTTTCATTCATTCATGGGATGCGGCATTGCAGGCAAGCAAACATTCATTGTCCCTGGAATAACCTCCTTTGAAATATAATACTATATATTAGTATTATAATATTAGTATTATATAATATAATAATATATATTATAATATTAGTATTATATAAATATAATACTAATGTACAGGCCACCTAACAGTAGTAGTGGAGTTGGGGATGGCATCAAACAGGAAATTAGAAATGCGTGCAACAAAAGTAAAACAGTTATAATGGGTGACTTCAATCTACATATAGATTGGGTGAATCAAATTGGCAGGGGTGCTGAGGAAGAGGATTTCTTGGAATGTATGCGGGATAGTTTTCTAAACCAACATGTAGAGGAACCAACGAGAGAGCAGGCTATTCTAGACTGGGTATTGAGTAATGAGGAAGGGTTAGTTAGCAGTCTTGTTGTGCGTGGCCCCTTGGGCAAGAGTGACCATAATATGGTTGAGTTCTTCATTCGGATGGAGAGTGACATTGTTAATTCAGAAACAAGGGTTCTGAACTTAAAGAAAGGTAACTTTGAGGGTATGAGACGTGAATTGGCCAAGATTGACTGGCAATTGATTCTTAAAGGGTTGACGGTGGATATGCAATGGAAGGCATTTAAAGACTGCATGGATGAACTACAAAAATTGTTCATCCCAGTTTGGCAAAAGAATAAATCAGGGAAGGTAGTGCATCCGTGGATAACAAGGGAAATCAGGGATAGTATCAAAACAAAAGATGAAGCGTACAAATTAGCCAGAAAAAGCAGCATACCAGAGGACTGGGAGAAATTTAGAGTCCAGCAGAGGAGGACAAAGGGCTTAATTAGGAAAGGGAAAATAGATTATGAAAGAAAACTGGCAGGGAACATAAAAACTGACTGCAAAAGTTGTTATAGATATGTGAAGAGAAAGAGATTAGTTAAAACAAATGTAGGTCCCTTGCAGTCAGAAACAGGTTAATTGATCATGGAGAACAAGGACATGGCAGACCAATTGAATAACTACTTTGGTTCTGTCTTCACTAAGGAAGACATAAATAATCTGCCGGAAATAGCAGGGGACCGCGGGTCAAATGAGATAGAGGAACTGAGTGAAATCCAGGTTAGCTGGGAAGTGGTGTTAGGTAAATTGAATGGATTAAAGGCTGATAAATCCCCAGGGCCAGATAGGCTGCATCCCAGAGTACTTAAGGAAGTAGCCCCAGAAATAGTGGATGCATTAGTGATAATTTTTCAAAACTCCTTAGATTCTGGAGTAGTTCCTGAGGATTGGAGGGTAGCTAATGTAACCCCACTTTTTAAAAAGGGAGGGAGAGAGAAAACGGGGAATTACAGACCAGTTAGTCTAACATCGGTAGTGGAGAAACTGCTAGTCAGTTATTAAAAATGGGATAGCAGCACATTTGGAAAGTGGTGAAATCATTGGACAAAGTCAGCATGGATTTACGAAAGGTAAATCATGTCTGATGAATCTTATAGAATTTTTCGAGGATGTAACTAGTAGAGTGGATAAGGGAGAACCAGTGGATGTGTTATATCTGGACTTTCAGAAGGCTTTCGACAAGGTCCCACATAAGAGATTAGTATACAAACTTAAAGCACACGGTAATGGGGGTTCAGTATTAATGTGGATGGAGAACTGGCTGGCAAACAGGAAGCAAAGAGTAGGAGTAAACGGGTCCTTTTCAGAATGGCAGGCAGTGACTAGGCTAGGCTCAGTGCTGGGACCCCAGCTATTTACAATATATATTAATGATTTGGACGAGGGAATTTAATGCAACATCTCCAAGTTTGCGGATGACATGAAGCTGGGGGGCAGTGTTAGCTGTGAGGAGGATGCTAGGAGGCTGCAAGGTGACTTGGATAGGCTGGGTGAGTGGGCAAATGCATGGCAGATGCAGTATAATGTGGATAAATGTGAGGTTATCCACTTTGGTGGCAAAAACAGGAAAGTAGACTATTATCTAAATGGTGGCCGATTAGGAAAAGGGGAGATGCAACGAGACCTGGGTGTCATGGTACACCAGTCATTGAAAGTAGGCATGCAGGTGCAGCAGGCCGTGAAGAAAGCGAATGGTATGTTAGCATTCATAGCAAAAGGATTTGAGTATATGAGCAGGGAGGTTCTACTGCAGTTATACAAGGTCTTGGTGAGACCACACCTGGAGTATTGCATACAGTTTTGGTCTCCAAATCTGAGGAAAGACATTCTTGCCATAGAGGGAGTACAGAGAAGGTTCACCAGATTGATTCCTGGGATGGCAGGACTTTCATATGAAGAAAGACTGGATAGACTCGGCTTGTACTCGCTAGAATTTAGAAGATTGAGGGGGGATCTTATAGAAACTTACAAAATTCTTAAGGGGTTGGACAGGCTAGATGCAGGATGATTGTTCCCGATGTTGGGGAAGTCCAGGACAAGGGGTCACAGTTTAAGGATTAAGGGGAAATCCTTTAGGACCGAGATGAGAAAAACATTTTTCACACAGAGAGTGGTGAATCTCTGGAACTCTCTGCCACAGAAGGTAGTTGAGGCCAGTTCATTGGCTATATTTAAGAGGGAGTTAGATGTGGCCCTTGTGGCTAAAGGGATCAGGGGGTATGGAGAGAAGGCAGGTACAGGATACTGAGTTGGATGATCAGCCATGATCATATTGAATGGCGGTGCAGGCTCGAAGGGCCGAATGGCCTACTCCTGCACCTATTTTCTATGTTTCTAAATGAATGGCTATTTCAGAAAGCAATCAATGGTGTTATGCGCATGTGTATAAAAAAATAGAACTTACAACAAACCAAATGGATTTTTAAGAACACTATGTAGTTTCATAGCCACCATTAGGATTACTGGATATTTTATTTTTCATTTATTTAATTAACTGAACTAAATGTGACAGGATTAACTCTTATGCCTCTGGAGTTTGTGAGGAATCCAGCATAACTACTATGCTACCAAAACCAAGTCAAGTCAAGTTGAGTCAGGTCGAGTTCACTGTTATATACACAAGTCTGGTAAGGTACAGATGGTGCTTCTTTTGTGATACGGTGTACCAGTACCTATAAAACATTTAAACACTAGATTCATGTAAAGCAGCTGATTGCGACACTTGCACTGTTATACGCATCTTTTAGTCTTCAGACAAAGCACTGGATACAGGTACAACGAAAGTCTTGCTTGCAGCAGCATCACAAACACATCGACTCAGACAACACACAAGAGCATGAATTATACATAACATTTCTACGAAAGAAAGAAGACTGCAAAAAAACAAGAGCTTAATGTTACCATTATTGGAATTGAAATTTGCAACAGGTCTCCCAATGTGTCTGGGAGGTATTGAATACGTTTCCCAAGTTTGATTGAGTTTTTGAGGAGGTCACACAGAAAATTGATGAAGGCAGAGTGGCAAGCATAGATTACATATCTTTGGATAATGTCCCGTATGATGGGCTGGTCCAGAAAGTTAAGGACAAGGGATCTAGCAAACTACATTAGTCTGAAGAAGGGTTTCGGCCCGAAACGTTGCCTATTTCCTTCGCTCCATAGATGCTGCTGCACCCGCTGAGTTTCTCCAGCACTTTTGTCTACCTTCGATTTTCCAGCATCTGCAGTTCCTTCTTAAATACATTAAAAATTAGCCTGGTGATAGATGAAGGACGATTGTGGCCATAATGTTTTTTACTGACTGAAAGTCTGTAACCAGGGATATGTCAAGGAATCGATGCTGGGACCTTTGATGTTTGTATTTTAATATTTAGAAATGACTTTCTTAAAAAATATAGAGTGCCCTCCATAATGTTTGGGACAAAGACTCATCGTTTATTTATTTGGCTCTGTACTCCACAATTTGAGTTTTGTAATAGAAAAAAAAATCACATGTGGTTAAAGTGCACATTGTCAGATTTTAATAAAGGCCATTTTTATACATTTTGGTTTCACCATGTAGAAATTACAGCAGCGTTTATACATAGTCCCCCCATTTCAGGGCACCATAATGTTTGGGACACAGGTTTAGACATGTTTAGTATTTTGTTGCATATCCTTTGCATATCATATGCTTGAAGTCTGTGATTCATGGACATCAGCAGTTGCTGGGTGTCTTCTCTGATGATGCTCTGCCAGGCCTGTTTTGCAGCCATCTTTAGCTTAGGTTTGTTTTGGGGTCTAGTCCCCTTCAGTTTTCTCTTCAGCATATAAAAGGCATGTTCAATTGGGTTTAGATTGGGTGATTGACTTAGCCACTCAAGAATTGACCATTTTTTAGCTTTAAAAAACACCTTTGTTGCTTTAGCAGTATGTTTGGGATCACTGTCTTGCTGTTTTGAACCGCCGGCCAATGAGTTTTGAGGCATTTGTTTGAACTTGAGCAGATAGGATGTGTCTATACACTTCAGAATTCATTATGCTACTACCAGCATCATATGGCATCAAATCCAGACTGCTAAGAAAGAACGAAAGAATCTGCATGTCTTGTTCCTCGATCTGGCCAACGCCTATGGATCAGTTCCTCATTCACTACTGTGGACTGCTTTTGAATTTTTTCAGGTACCTGCAATAATAACAAATCTGGTAAAAAAAAACTACTTCCAGGATCTGCAATTTTCTCACAACATCAGACTTTACCACAGCATAGCAACCAAGTAGGCATCATGGCGGGGTGCATCATCTCCCCATTGACCTTCACTATGGCAATGAATCTCATTATCAGAGCATCAAAATGGGTTGTGGGAGGAAAACGGCTACAGTTTTATCAGCGATTGCCATCTATATACAGTGGCTTGCAAAAGTATTCATACCCCTTGAAATTTTCCACATTTTGTCACGTTACAACCACAAACATAAATGTATTTTATTCGGATTTTATGTGATAGACCAACACAAAGTGGCGCATAATTGTGAAGTGGAAGGAAAATGATACATGGTTTTCAAATTTTTTTACAAATAAAAACACTGAAAAGTGTCGCGTGCAAAAGTATTCAGCCCCCTTTACTCTGATACCCCTAAATAAAATCCAGTGCAACCAATTGCCTTCAGAAGTCACCTAATTAGTAAATAGAGTCCACTTGTGTGTAATCTAATCTCAGTATAAATACAGCTGTTCTGTGAAGGCCTCAGAGGTTTGTTAGAGAACATTAGTGAACAAACAGCATCATGAAGCCCAAGGAACACACCAGACAGGTCAGGGATAAAGTTTTGGAGAAGTTTAAAGCAGGGTTAGGTTATAAAAAAATATCCCAAGCTTTGAACATCTCACGGAGCACTGTTCAATCCATCATCCGAAAATGGAAAGAGTATGGCACAACTGCAAACCTACCAAGACATGGCCGTCCATCTAAACTGACAGGCCGGGCAAGGAGAGCATTGATCAGAGAAGCAGCCAAGAGGCCCATGGTAACCCTGGAGGAGCTGCAGAGATCCACAGCTCTGGTGGGAGAATCTGTCCACAGGACAACTATTAGTCGTGCACTCCACAAATCGGGCCTTTATGGAAGAGTGGCAAGAAGAAAGCCATTGTTGAAAAAAAGCCATAAGAAGTCCCGTTTGCAGTTTGCCACAAGCCATGTGGGGGACACAGCAAACATGTGGAGGAAGGTGCTCTGGTCAGATGAGACCAAAATTGAAGTTTTTGGCCTAAATGCAAAACGCTATGTGTGGCGGAAAACTAACACTGCACATCACCCTGAACACACCATCCCCACTGTGAAACATGGTGGTGGCAGCATCATGCTGTGGGGATGCTTTTCTTCAGCAGGGACAGGGAAGCTGATCAGAGTTGATGGGAAGATGGATGGAGCCAAATACAGGGCAATCTTGGAAGAAAACCTGTTAGAGTCTGCAAAAGACTTGAGACTGGGGCGGAGGTTCACCTTCCAGCAGGACAACGACCCTAAACATACAGCCAGAGCTACAATGGAATGGTTTAGATCAAAGCATATTCATGTGTTAGAATGGCCAAGTCAAAGTCCAGACCTAAATCCAATTGAGAATCTCTGGCAAGACTTGAAAATTGATGTTCACAGACGCTCTCCATCCAATCTGACTGAGCTTGAGCTATTTTGCAAAGAAGAATGGGCAAGAATTTCAGTCTCTAGATGTGCAAAGCTGGTAGAGACATACCCCAAAAGACTTGCAGCTGTAATTGCAGCGAAAGGTGGTTCTACAAAGTATTGACTCAGGGGGGCTAAATACTTTTGCACGCCACACTTTTCAGTTTTTTATTTGTAAAAAAATTTGAAAACCATGTATCATTTTCCTTCCACTTCACAATTATGCACCACTTTGTATTGGTCTATCACATAAAATCCCAATAAAATACATTTACGTTTGTGGTTGTAACGTGACAAAATGTGGAAAAGTTCAAGGGGTATGAATACTTTTGCAAGCCACTGTATACGAGCCTATATGGACGATATAACAACACTAACAACAACTATCCCCTGCACCAAGAGACTTCTGGAAAAACTTCATCAAAACATCACATGGGCAAGGATGAAGATTAAACCCAGCAAGTGCAGAAGCATCTCCATTGTCAAGGATCAAAGATTTCATATTGACGGAATACCTGTTCCAACTGTTTCAGAAATGCCAGTGAAGAGTTTGGGCCGATGGTATGATGCAAAGCTCAAGGACACCGAGCAGTTTGAACAACTGAAAAAGGATACCATCATGCACATAGCTCGCATCAACAAGACCTTGCTACCAGGAAAACTCAAGCTGTGGTGCTTCCAATTTGGCATACTACCAAGAATCATGTGGCCTTTAACTACTGTATGTATGAAATCCCCATCAACAAAGTGGAAAAGCTGGAAGAATGATCAGCACACATGTGAAACAGTGGCTTGGACTTCCACAACAGCTGAAGTGCTGTCGGACTGTATGGGAGTGGCAAATTGGAATTATCCATTGCAGGACTTGTGGAAGAGTTCAAATGCACTAAAGCAAGGTTGGTCATGACCCTCACTGAATCTGAAGATACTGTTATTCGAACAGCGGCCCCCCGTGTGGCAATGGGGAGGAAGTGGGCCCCATCTGAAGCCGTTTAGAGTGCTAAGTCTGCTCTTCATTTCCGGGATGTGGTTGGCCAAGTCCAACATGGGAGAGCCGGGCTCGGGCTCGTCCCAAAGGTTCCTCAATGGCACAAGGCAACATCAGTGCAGAAAAGACGGCTCGTGGAGGAGGTGAGAAGACGGGAGGAGGCAGAGCGACATGCCAAGGCTGACTCAATGGCCAAGCAGGGCCAATGGACTAACTGGGAGAGCCTGGAAAAGAGGAAACTCAGCTGGCGTGACATCTGGCAAATGGAAGGATCTCGGCTAAGTTTTGTCATCAGAGCCACTTATGATGTTCTGCCATCACCCCAGAACCAGAAGCAGTGGTTCGGAGAAGACCCCGCTTGCTCCCTTTGCCAAGCACCTGCATCACTAAGGCACATTTTAACAGGATGCACTATGAGCCTCGGCCAAGGGCGTTACACTTGGCGGCATTACCAAGTTCTCAGACAGCTGGCATCAATCCTTGAACAGAGGCGAATGATCTCAAATGCTTCCCCACCAACATCGGCAGGAAATGTCCACTTCACAACATTTGTACCAGCAGGCCAACCTCCAGAGCACCAGATAACTTCAATGGATGCAAGCATTCTGCAGCTTGCTCGGGATTGGAAAATGGAAGTGAACTTAGAAAAAAGGCTTGTGTTTCCCCCAGACATTGTGGCTACAACACTCCGGCCAGACATGGTCCTGTGGTCCACAACAGCCAAGTTGGCATACGTTGTGGAATTGACAGTTCCATGGGAAGATGGTGTTGAAGAAGCTTATGAGAGGAATAAGACCAAGTACTCTGAACTGGCAACAGAAGCTTCCCAGAATGGCTGGAAGACCAAGATTTTCCCTGTCGAAGTGGGATGTAGGGGATTTGTTGCTACATCTATGACCAGGATATTAAAGAAAATGGGGGCGAGGGGTTGCTCCCTCCAAAAAGCAATCAAATCATTATCAAATTCTGCAGAAAAAAGCAGCAATTGGATTTGGATCAAAAGGAGAGACAACAATTGGGCTGCAAGATGAAGACAGGAGGGTATGGAATTGATGGGGGTGTAACTGGGACGCCAGGTATCACCGTTGAGCCCTCTGGAGATGTTGTGGGCTTATCAATGAAATGTCAAAGAAGGAGGGTGCCCACCTAATGACCCCGATGACATACCTACCCTACCTTTCACCACTCCAATCCCACTGCAAATAGCAAGAGTGCCGACTTATTACAGGGATTGAAACATCAAGTCCTTTTAGCTCTACTACTATCAGCAGTTGTATCATCAATGAAGAGAAGTGAAGCCAGTACCTTCAGCAGCCATACATGCCCAGGCCAGAACCCCCCCACCAATGTGTTTCACAGATGAGGTGGTATGCTGTGGATCTTGGGCAGTTCCTTCTCTCCACCATACTTTGTTCTTGCCATCACTCTGATATAAGTTGAGCTTTGTCTCATCTGTCCACAAGACCTTTTTCCAGAACTGTGGTTGCTCTTTTAAGTATTTCTTTGGAAACTGTAACCTATTTTTGCAGCTAACCAATGGTTTGCATCTTGCAGTGTAGCCTCTGTATTTCTGTTCATGAAATCTTCTGCAGACAGTGGTCATTGACAAATCCACACCTGACTCTTGCAGAGTGTTTCTGATCTGTCAGACTGGTGTTTGGGGATTTTTCTTTATTATAGAGAGAATTCTTCTGTCATCAGATGTGGAGGTCTTCCTTCGCCTGCCAGTCCCTTTGAAATTAGTAATCTCACCAATGCTCTCTTTCTTCTTATTGATGTCCCAAACAGTTGATTTTGATAAGCCTAATTGTTTGGCTGATGTCTCTAAAACTTTTATTCTTGTTTCTCAGTCTCATAATGGCTTTTTGAATTTCATTGGCACAACTTTGGTCCTCATGTTGATAAACAGTAATAAAAGTTTCCAAAGGTGATGGAAAGACTGGAGGAAAGACTGGGTGCTGAGAGCTCTCTTATACCTAATTTGAGGAGGCATCTAAACACACCTGAGCAATTACAAACACTGTGAAGCCATGTGTCCCAAATATTATCGTGCCCCGAAATGGAGGGACTGTATAAACACAGCTGTAATTTCTACATGGTGAAACCAAAATGTATAAAAATACCCTTTAATAAAATCTGACACTGTGCACTTTAACCACATGTGAATTTTTTTCTATTACCAATCTCAAATTGTGGAGTACAGAGGCAAATTAATAAATGATGGATCTTTGTCCCATACATTATAGAGGGCACTGTAGGTGTATGATAAATAAGTTTGCAGACACAAAAATTGGTGGAGATGTAGATAGCAAAGATGGCTGTCTACAGTAAGACATAGATCAGCTGGAAAATTGGGCAGAACAGTAGCTGATGGAACTTATTCCAGTCAAGTGTGAACCAATGCATTTTTTAATGTCAATTTCTAGGAGGACATGGTAGTAAATGGTAGGGACCCCAGTCAAGAGAGAGTACCCGGGTAGTTAAAGCAGATATGTTACTGGGATTTTGGATAGGCATATGAATATGTGGAGAATGGAGGGATATGGGTTATGTGCAGGTCTTGGCATCATGTTCGGCACAGACCCTGTGAGCTGGAGGGCCTGTTCTTGCGCTGTAGTATTCTATGTTTTAGGTAGACATAATAGTGCAAACACCAAAGTCCGCAGTGCAACGAAAGACACAACCCATAAACACTTTCAGGTTCCTGTACCTTCTTCCAATAATGGATGTGAAATGAATACGTGACCAGGGTGCTGTAGTTGACTGATGATATTGGCTGCCTTTTTCAGGCAGCGTCTCGTGTAGATCTCTTCGATGATGGACTGGACAACATCTACTACTCTCTGTAATCACCTTAATCCTGGGCAGAGATATGTGTATCGTCTTCATCCACAGGTGAGGTACCGGAAAACAGGAGGGTGGCTAAAGTTGTACCTCAATTTACGAAGGGCTGGAATGTTAAACCAGGCCAGGACTTACACAGTAAATGGCTGGAGCTTGACAAGTGTTGTAGAACAGAGTGACCAAAGACTACGGATACATTGTTCCCTGAAAGTAGCAACTCAGTTAGACAGAACTTTCAAGAGAGAGCTAGATAGGGCTCTTAAAGATAGCGGAGTCAGGGGAGAAGGCAGGAACGGGGTACTGATTGGGGATGATCAGCCATGATCACATTGAATGGTGGTGCTGGCTCGAGGGGCCGAATGGCCTACTCCTGCACCTATTGTCTATTGTCTATTGGTGCTGAATCAGGTGTTTGGAAATGTTTGCGTTCATCAGCCAGACCATTGAGTACAACAGTTTGGACGTCAATTATACTCAATAGAACAAATCATTGATGAGACCACACGGAGTATAATTCACAATTCTGGTCTCCTATCTATACAAAGCCCGTCATTAATCTGGAAAGAGTACAGATACGATTGACAAAGATTTTCTGGGACTGGAGAGCATGAGTCAGACAGAACGGAATAAAGGAGGCTGGGGTGGCTTAATGGACATTTAAAAAATCATGAGAAACACAGACAATATATTTTTCCCAGGGTAGGGAAATCTAAAACAAGAGGACGTGTACTTAAAGTGAGAGGGGAGAGATGTTCACACAGAGGATTGTTGCTGGAAGGAACTACAGATACTGATTCTACATTGAAGATCGACACAAAATGCTGGAGCAATTCAGCGGAACAGGCAGCATCTCTGGATAGAAAGAATGGGTGATGTTTCGGGTCGTGACCCTTCTTCAGACAGGATGCTGGGTATATCGAACAAGTTGCCAAAGGAAGTGGTAGTGGCTGGTATAATTAAAATGTTGAAAAGATATTTGGACAAGTGCATGGATAATGGTTAATAAGGATATGGCCCAAGTGCAGGCAAATTAAATTAGCATAGATAGGCATGTTGGACCGAGGGATGTGTTCCGTGTTGCATGCAACTTATCTCTAGGCCAGGTTTATTCAAACCAAGTCAAGTCATGTTTATTGTCATACTAGAATAAGTGGGAACCATTGGGTCCCTGTCACACAGGAGGCCTGGTCCCCAAATGCAACCCGTTCCCCCAATGCAATATTCCACCACTCATCCATAGCCCCCAACTGTGCAGGCGTGGGTCATGTCCCCTCGTCCCCAGCACTCTCTCCCCCTCCTCTTCACCCTCCCTCTTCTTTCTCCTCTCCTCCTCCCCTCCCCAAATCTCTCCTTCACGTCTCCCTCCCTCTCCTTTCCCCTACCCTCAGTCCCTCCCTCCCTCCATAACTCCTCTCCCTTCCCTACCCCCTCCTCTCCCTCTGTCCCCCTCACTCCCCCCTCACTCCCTCCTCACCTCCCCCACTATCCTCTCCCTCCCTAGCCCCTCCTCTCCCTCAATCCCCCCATTCTCCCTCCTCACCTCCCCCACCTTCCCCCCCTCTCCCTCCCAATTATCTCCACTCCCTCAATTCCCCCACCCTCCCACCACACCTCCCGGGATCTCGAGGTTGCCACTTCTCTGACCAGAGGTTGCCTTGACCAGAGGCTGCGCTGACCAGAAGCCATGCCGGGCAGAGGCGGGCGCCGCCGGTGACTGACAGCAGGAAGGGGCATCACCGTCCCAGTGGTGACTGACAGGAGAGGAGACCAATCTGCGTATTCACAGTTTTAAAGATTTCTAAACCTTAATAACTTTTAAAATATACTACCGATCGAGACAAAACTTGTTGCACTTGCAGCACAAGAGAACATTGAGTAAGGTAGTGAAAAATCGTAGTGCTATCGTGTACCGTTTTTGCGCAAATGTAAAAACAACGCTAACTGGAAGATAACAAGATGAGAGTTTTAGTTATGTATAGATAGAAGATAGATAGATATAGATGTGCAGGTGATGATCAGGCACAGTGATAAACCTGCTTGCAACAGAATCAGAGCCACATAGACAAACATGCAAACAAATATACATAAATTACACATACATTCTATAAGACGGTGAAAAGAAAAAGACTGCAAACATTAGCGCAAAAATACACAAATCCACGGCAGTGGAAGAGGTGCCGCACAGTGCCGAGGTAGAATTAGTTGCGTAGGTCAGTTCAATAACTTAATGATTGTAGGAAAGTACTGTAGCTGTTCCTGAACCTGGTTGTGTGTGACTTCATGGTTCTGAACCTCCCGCCCGACAGTAGCAGGGAGAAGAATGCACAGCTCGGATGGTGGGGATCTTTAATGATAGATAACACCTTCTGGAGGTAGTGCCACATGTAGATGTTATTGATGGCGGGGTGGGCTGTGCCTGTGATGGACCGGACTGAATCCTCCACTCTCTGCAACTCTTGCCTTCCAATACATGGGAATTGCCGTACTAGGTCGTAATGCAACCAGTCAGAGCTACAGAGCACCTGTAGGTTTTCACTGGAATTTAGAAACTATGGGGTGTCCTTGAAGAGGATTATAACATTGTAGGGAGCATTGATAGGATAGGTAGAATCTTTTCCCCAGTGCAATGGAGTCTAGAATTAGAGGGCACAGGATTTAAGGTGTAAGGGGAATAATTTAAAGAAGATCGGCCGGCACCAGATGAGGTGATGGAGGCAGATAATCTTTTGATGTTAAAAAGGCTTTTAGCATTACTGAAGGTATTTTACTTTTTTATTTAAATAAACTTAATTTACCCAGATGTTGTGGGGTACTGCATTTGTTCATCCATACTATGATTATTTGTCCGTTAATTTAATCACTGTGCCACTATTCCAAGAATAAATGTTCTATGCACCATTAACTTCAATACAGTAGAAACACTGGTAGAGGTGATATTGGATGGGCTAAAAGTGGTTGTTCTTAAAAGTTTCCCGTCTTCAAAGCAGAAAAGCAACTCAATTTTGATGGAATCACCCTAGGTTGTTGAGTGAAAAACATTTTATATACAAAAATCTGAGACAAACTAACGTCAATTGGCGTAATAAAACAAAGTCAACTGAATTTTATGGGTAAGCTGAGTTATCTTGAGTTATTTGAAGAAGTGGCAGAGTTTCTAAGAGTCAGTAGATCATATACACATATTGAGTTTCAAAGCTCTTTAGCAAAGATCCATATATTCATAAGAGAGCTCCCCTGTAGTCACTATCATTTATTCTCTTTCTTTCGACAAATGCAGTGTCAAATGGCAAGATTATCTGTTTTCCCTGGTCTGCGATGAAAATACTTAGTGAACAGTAACAGCAGGAGAGCTCTCCTATGAATTTTGGAATGGAGTCATTTAGATGTACTCCCTGGAGTGTCAGTCTAGGTTATCTGCTGTGCAGGCAGGAACTGCAGATGCTGGTTTAAACCAAAGATAGACACAAAATGCTGGAGTAACTCAGTGGGACAGGCAGCATCTCTGAATAGAAGCAATGGGTGACGTGCTCGTCTCCAATCCACACCATGTCTTGAACTGGGAGTGGCATCATTCTCTATATATCATGCGCAATAATGTTTGTGAATTTGCAATTTTGTTGCTATTTTCTTACTATATTTTGATTTCTCACCTTCTGAACTCTAACACACATAAGATGATGTGGTTTGAGCATAGAATTCTACAGCAACTTGAAGAGAAACAGATTTGAACTAATGGAATATCTAAAGAGTTAATGTTCATCTGTTTTCGGCCACAATAGAAATGTTCCATTGGCTTAATAGGCAACATTCAGCCAACTCTGCCCTCTAGAGGTGATGTTAATTGTATACTGTGTCAGGTCACAATGCATCTGTTGAATGGACAATAGTGATCAGTAAATGAAAAAGTCTACTTGTTAATAGAAGTGAACTCTGATACATTTTTGGCATCATGGTGTAAAGTTCTAATTGGTGAGATTATTGACACACTAAAGGCACATTTCAACGCAACTCCATCCAGAGTAGTTGATGTATAGTTTCAGTACGCATAATCATAGGAAACAATTGTTTATCACAAATTTGCAAAACAATCAAATTTCAGCACATTCTTAAACTAAACACTTAAAGTTATACAGTCATAGAGTGATACAGCGTGGAAACAGGCCCTTTGTCCAACTTGCCCACACCGACCATATACACTAGTTCCACCAGCTCTTCTGGTTTCCTTTTTTAGCTTGCTCCTTAGTTCCCAAAACACTTCCAGGGATACATTTGATCCCAGCTGCCTCTACCTGTCCAATGCCTCCTTCTTACTCTTGATCAAAGCCTCAATTTCCCTTGTTATCCATGTGTTTGCCTACCTTACCATTCACTCTACCAGGGATGTGCCTGTACTGAACTGTTGTTGGCACACTTTCAAAAACATCCCACATTCCTGGTGATCCTTTTCCTTCAAACAATTACTCCAATCAACTTGAGCGAGTTGCTCTCTCAAACCCTCAAAGTTGGCCCTGCCCCAATTTAGCATTTTAACTTGTGGGCCCACTGTGTCCCTATCCATCACTGTCTTAAAACAAATAGAACAGTGATGCTTGTCTCAAAAGGCTCATCCACAAACACTTCATCCACTTGCCCCTCCCAATTTCCAAAGTCTAGACCAAACGTTGCCCTCCCCTGTGTGGGGCCCTCTACATATTGCTGGAGAAAACTCTCCTGAACACATTTAACAAATTCCACTCTGTCTAAACTTTTTGCGCTATGATATTGCCAGTCAATATTGGGAACGTTAAAATCCCCTCCCACAACAAACTTATTAGACCTGACACATTTGCTCTTCTAATTCCCATTGACTATTTGGGGGCCAGTATACGCCCCCAACAAAGTGATCATCCCTTTCTTGTTCCTCTGCTCGACCTATTGCCTCACTATACGAACCGTCCGTAAAGTGGTCCACTCTGACCACTGCTGTAATATCCTCCTTAACCAATGTTCAGTTCTGGGCACCATGTTATAGGAAAGATGTTGTCAAGCAGGAAAGGGTGCAAAGAAGATTTACAAGGATGTTTCCAGAACATGAGGATCTGAGCTATAGGGAGAGGTTGAGCAGGCTGTGATTCCATGGAGTGCAGGAGGATGAGGGGTAATCTTTTAGAGGTGTATGAAATCATGAGAGGAATAGAATTTTTAGTATTGATATTTGCACATAATAATGTGCCATAAACAAGATACATTAGATAACGTAGCATCCCAACTGATGGGAAGGCTGCATCGGAAATGGCCAAGGACAAAGCAGAAGAGGAAGTGGGTGGATGTAATGCAGGATTGCATAATGTGAATTGCAAAGCAGGGAAGTACATCTTCTAGAGTGATAGACAATAGACAATAGGTGCAGGAGTTGGCCATTCGGCCCTTCGAGCCAGCACCGCCATTCAATGTGATCATGGCTGATCATCCCCAATCAGTAACCTGTTCCTGCCTTCTCCCCATATCCCCTGACTCCGCTATCTTTAAGAGCCCTAGCTAGCTCTCTCTTGAAAGCATCCAGAGAACCTGCCTCCACCGCCCTCTGAGGCAGAGAATTCCACAGACTCACAACTCTCTGTGAGAAAAAGTGTTTCCTCGTCTCCGTTCTAAATGGCTTACCCCATATTCTTAAACTGTGACCCCTGGTTCTGGACTCCCCCAATATCGGGAACATGTTTCCTGCCTCCAGCGTGTCCAAACCCTTAACAATCTTATATGTTTCAATAAGATGCCCTCTCATCCTTCTATACTCCTGACTGTACAAGCCCAGCCGCTCCATGCTCTCAGCATATAACAGTCCCGCCATCCCGGGAATTAACCTTGTAAACCTACGCTGCACTCCCTCAATAGCAAGAATGTCCCTCCTGAAATAAGGGCACCAAAACTGCACACAATACTCCAGGTGTGGTCTCACTAGGGCTCTGTACGTGAGCACAAGACAGCAGAGGGACACACACAGGAAGTCAAGAGAAGAAATAAATAACACTCTAATCATGGGGAATCCCATGGGTGAGGGATTATTTGCTTCTTCAAAGCAATCTGAGGCACCATATCTGGGGAGGGATGTGCTGGCTACGGAGAGGGTCCAGAAGAGGTTTACAAGAGTGATCCCAGGAATGAGTAGATTAACCTATGATGAGCATTTGTTGGCACTGGGCCTGTACTCACTGGAGTTTAGAAGAATGAGGGGGGTCCTCATTGAAACACACAGAATGTGAAAGGCTTGGAAAGAATGGACATGGGGAGGATGGTTCCAATAGTGGGAAGTCTAGGACTAGAGATCATAGCCTCAGAATTAAAGGATGTACTTTTCGGAAGGAGATGAGGAGAAATTTCTTTAGTCAGAGGGTGGTGAATATGTGGAATTCTTTGCCACAGAAGGCTGTTGTGGCCGTCAGTGGATATTTTTAAGGTAGAGATAGATAGATTCTTGATTAGTACAGGTGCTAGAGGTTATGGGGAGCAGGCAGGAGAATGGGGTTAGAAGGGAGAGATAGATCAACCATGATTGAATGGCGGAGTAGACTTGATGGGGCGAATGGCCTAATTCTACACCTATTCCTTATGACCTTAATCCAAGTGTTCATGGGAACGCGGTTGTTAGTGCCAGCTGGATCAAGTTTAATTTGCATACTGTATATATTTAAATATTAAGAAATTAAGTTCATGCTTCCAATTTTTTTAATGTAATTGTTTGAATAAACTTTGTTACAAGTCATTTCTGCAATTGCAAAAGTTAGCTTGCAGTGCAGGTTTACCAATGTAAATATTGAAAGTGATAAAAAAAAATTGCATCAGTCTTCACAGTGGAAGGCACCAGAAACATCCCAGAAATTCAAGAGAGTCAGAGGGTAGAAGTGTGTGCAGTCGCTATTACTAAGGAGAAGGTGCCTGGGAAGCTGAACGATCTGAAGGTAGATAAATCACCTGGACCAGATGGATTACATCGCAGGGCTCTGAAAGAGGTAGTTGTGGTGATTGTGAAGGCATTGGTGGTAATCTTTCAAGAATCACTAGAGTCAGATATTGTTCCAGAAAACTGTAAGATTGCAAATGTAACTCCACTGTTTGCGAAGGGAGCGAGGCAAAAGACAGGAAATTGTAGGCCGGTTAGCATGACCTCAGTAGTTGATAAGGTTTTAGTGTGCATTATTAAGGAGAGGTTTCAAGGTCCTTGGAATCGCATGATAAAATAGGCTGAAGTCAGCATCATCTATACATAACTAAAACTCTGATCATTGCTCTTCCGGTGTTTAGTTTGTTTCTATTTGCTCAAAAACGGTACACGATAGCACCACGATTGTTCGCCACCTTACTCAGCATTCTCCTGTGCTGCAAGAGCAACAAGTTTTGTTCCGATTTATGGTATATTTTAAAAGTTATTAAGGTTTAAATATCTTTAAAAATGCGCCTGCGCAGATTGGTCTCCTCTCCTGTCAATTCCCGCCGCACAGATTGGTCTCCTCTCCTGTCGGTCACCGGAACAGCGACACTCCTTCCTGCACCATCGCCGCATTGATTGGCCGGCTATGCTGTCAGTCATGGGCAGCACCCGCCTCGCCCGGCGAGGAGAATATAAAGCTGAACGAGCGGAATGAGCATCACTAACGCTCCGCCGGCTAGAGCTGCGTCTGCGGGTGCCTCCATGGTGCTGAGCGGGCGAGCAGCCGAGCCCACTTCAAGACCTCTGTGGTGCCCAGCCGCGGGCGCCATCAGCCACTTCGTCCGACCCAGTCTTCTACCCTGCGAGGCCCCAGCCTGGGGTTCTATGCGGTGATCCAGAAGGCATCGTGACTGCGGCGGTGAGGCCTTGCGACGGTGGGGCCTCACGGTGGTGGGGCCTTGCGGCGGCGGTGCAACCTCGTGTTTCAAAATCCGCGGATAAACCTATCTCTTCCTCTTTTTTCAGATTTTTCCTCTCATGTCTGGTGGGGGAGGGAATAGAGGGAGAGGAGGGGGGGAGTGGGAAATAGGAGGGTAGTGGGGGAGGTGGGGGGGCTGGGGAGGTGAGGAGTGGAGGATAGAGGGATATGAGGGGGGTAGGAAGGGGAGAGGAGTTATGGAGGGAGGGAGTGAGTCACTGTTCATATCCCCTTATTATCATCTCTTTCACGGCCATCTATGGACGATTGTGAGCTCCACATTTTCTTGATCATCCTTGCTGGCCTTGATTTTTTTCTTTTCATACCTTTCATTCTTTTGTTCTTTGTACCTTTTCTCACCTCTAGTTTGCCTTTCCCCTGATTCTTAGTGTGAAGAAGGATGTCGACCCGAAACATCACCCATTCCTTTTCTCCAGAGATGCTATGCGACCCACTGAGTTACTTCAGCATTTTGTGTCCATGTTCCTTGAAGTGTGTCCACTTCATTCATGGGTTGAACTTTAGACTTTTAGACTTTACAGCACAGAAACTGGCCCTTCTGCCAATCTGTGCTGACCAGCGATCACCCTGTACACTCACACTATCGTACACACTGAAGACAATTTTGCAATTTTACTGAAGCCAATTAGCCGACAAACCCAAACGTCTCTGGAGTGTAGGAGGAAACCAGGGCACCTGGAGAAAACCCGTGCAGTCACCAGAAGAACGTATAAACTCGGTACAACAGCACCTGTAGTCAGGATTGAACCTGGGTCTCTGGCACTGTAAGGCAGCAACTCTACCGCTGTGTCACTGTGCGCCAAATTTGATTACCATTTCGCTGATTACATAAACACTTCATGAATATGTGAGAACAGTATTAAATGTTGTCAGAATAAGATCAAAGCAAACAAACAAATAATCATTAGAGCATGAACTCCTCTTCGATTTGAATATGATGTACTTTCTGTGGAATGCAGTAGAATATAAGTCATTGCTGAAAATATTGCAATAATATTTTGAACATTTGCTTGAGGCTCAATATTTCCTTTTGAAAGTAATTGCTGTGGTTATTCATTTCCCCTAGAACCTGGGTTTGTTACTCTCGCTTGGGTACATGATCAGATTCCTATTTAATAAGCAACATTTATTGCCGAAATGGTGTTGTTCACTTGGTGCAGGTATAAAAATGGTATTGTTCACTTGGTGCAGGTACACCCACAATGCTAATAGACCAAATGACAATGAAGGCAGCAAATGTTCAAGTCAGGTTCGACTGCGATGTTGAGAACATTCTTTGTGAAGGAGGTTGTGAGTTTTGAAAGGGTTGCCAAAGGAGCATTCTTTGATATGGGAGGGATGTGAAAGCTAATAAATTGGCTAAGAGTGCTGTTATGAATGCTATGTTGGCTCTTTAATATGCTGCATTTTCACTCTTCTAGGCAAAGATTTTATCGCACGTCTGACTTCTCTTTGCAGGTTATGGTGGAACTTAAGGACTAAAGAGTCTGCAAAATATTAATCTCTGGTTGTTTTGGCTCCAACATGTCTGGACGATTTGAGTTCTATTTAGTGGTAACACTTAGAATATACCCCCGTCCCCTTTCTCCCCCACACACTCCACCTTCCCCCCCCTTCCCTGTGCCCCAACTAGACTCGCACTGATTACTCTCCACCTCCACCTACATTCCTTCCTATGGCTTAATAATTCAAAACTCTTCAATCTTTTTGTCTCACACCTTTTTTCATCTCTGGCTCTTGTCCAGCCATCTACCTATCAAAAAAAACCCTCGCCTGATACGTGGTGATTGCTGGTCAGTGTGGTCTCGATGGGCTGAAATCCTTCAGCCCATCGAGACCACGCTGACCAGCAATCACCACGTACACTAAAACTACCCTGAGCTGTAGGGATAGTTTACAGAAGCCAATTAGCCTACAAACCTGTACATCTTTATGCCCCTGTCCCAGTTAGGAAACCTGAACGGAAACCTCTGGAGACTTTGCGCCCCACCCAAGGCTTCCGTGCGGTTCCCGGAGGTTTTTGTCAGTCTCCCTAATGGTCGAAAGTGGTTTCCGCTTCTTCTATGTTCCGGCGATTATTCCAAAAAATTCAAAACCTAAAAATAGGTTGCCGTTTTAAAAATCGGTAATTTTGTAGTCGAAGCCGGTTGCGATGCTAGTTGAAGGTGGTTGCCGGAGGTTGCAGGTAGTGGAAGGTAAGACCTTTTTTTCACCCAGTTTTATTCCACCAGGGAGGTCTTACCTTCAACTAGCATCGCAACCGGCTTCAACTAAAAAATTACCGATTTTTAAAACGGCAACCTATTTTTAGTCGCGGCCGGTTTTGAATTTTTTGAAATAATCGCCGGAACATAGAAGAAGCGGAAACCACTTTCGACCATTAGGGAGACTGACAAAAACCTCTGGGAACCGCACGGAAACCTTGGGTGGGGCGCAAAGTCTCCAGAGGTTTCTGTTCAGGTTTCCTAAGTGGGACAGGGGCATTAAAATATAGAAGGAAACCAGAGAACTCAGAAAAACTCCTAATATTAAGTTATGAATATTAATAATAACAGAAAACATAATAATATTGTTGATTACTCACTGATTTCATTTTCTGATAACGTTATCGGGCTAAGAGAGTAGTAATTAGCTAGTTTAGATTTGTCCAGTCTGTAGTAGAATGGGCATAACTGGACAATTTTTCACCTTGTAATGTGCACACCAGTGTTCGACCAGTGATGGAAGGTATTGGTTAAATGCAAGACCAGTTCCGCAACGTTGGTCTTCAGAGTTCTGAAGGTGTTGGACAGGGATAGTTGCCAATAGATCAATTTGAACTTTTTGATACACACAAAAAGCTGGAGTAACTCAACGGGACAGGCAGCATCTCTGGAGAGAAGGAATGGGTCAATGGGTGACGTTTCGGGTCGAGACCCTTATTCAGACTGAAAGTCACAGGAAAGAGAAACGAGAGATATAGGCGATGATGTAGAGAGATATAGAACAATGAATGAAAGATATACAAAAAAGTAAAGATGATAATGGAAACAGTTCATTCTTAGCTGTTTGTTGGGTGCAAACGAGAAGCTGATATGACTTGGGTAGGGGAGGGATGGAGAGGGAGGGAATGCCGGGATTACTTGAAGTTAGAGAAATCAATATTCATACCACTGGGTTGTAAGCTGCCCAAGCGAAATATGAGATGCTGTTCCTCCAATTTGCGTTTAGCCTCACTCTGAGAATGGAGGAGTCCTAAGACAGAAAGATCAGTGTGGAAATGGAAAGGAGAATTAAAGTATTTAGCAACCGGGAGATAAGGTAGGTCCAGATGTTGTGTTTAAGAAAGAACTGCAGATGCTGGAAAAATTGAAGGCAGACAAAAATGCTGGAGAAACTCAGCGGGAGACGACCATTTGACTCAGTAGCTGCACTCTTGCACTGCAACTGCACTGGTGCTTTTGTTCCCTTTATAATGGTACATGGGAATAAAAAATTGCCACAGTTAATCAAGTTATTTCAATTATCTTGGAGTCTTGGTAACTTAACACATGAATAAGGCAAAACAGCTGGGAAATAAAAACATGTATGCTCTAAATTAATTGTGAAAAGGACATCTGTGTAATTTTTGCTTTTGAACCTGACAAGCCTTTAACCCCTATTTTAGCTGTGTTTTTTAATCTTTGTTCTTTGGATGCAACTATTTATTATTTCATATTCTGCCATCACTAGAAATTGATAAGAATGAAGACAAAATGCAATATGACTGTAGCATTTGAGATGATCACATTAGCACTTTAACCATAGTACTGAATTTAAACTTCTATTTGTATTTTTTGCACCAATGAGATAAAACAATGCTAAATTAATTGCTTTGCTGTTTTTCAATCTGATAGCAGAAAGATGGTGCTTTTGTTTACGCCTGACATTCCCAAATTCCATACACCCACAATCAAGATAAGATTACAGCTGAACGGCTGAAATGTTTGTGCAGAGTAGAGGCACAGTGGGGACTGGTAAATGTAAGCAATTTCTTTAGGATTAAAAAAACATAATGTGCTGGAGTTAATCAATAGGTCGGGCAGCATCTCTGGAGAACATGGATAGGTGATGTTTTGGTTTGGACTCATCAAACTTGTTTCTGGCCTGTTACTCAAGAGCAGAGTGCAAAGCTATACTTGTAGATAATTTACTGCATGGGGCATGTTAAATAAATACGAACATATTTGTATTACAAGTCTCAATCAAGATGCATTGGATTCATTAGAAAGTAGAAGCTGGTAATGCAGATAATATTACCTCAACCAATGTTTTGCACAGTATGGAGCTGATGATCTGGCTTAAACTGTCTTTCTAGCAATTGGCATACATTTGTCAAACAAATGTCCTCCCCACCCCACAATTCAGAGGCGATCAAAGCAAAGATCAACAATTCTGAGATGTTAGCTTCCCTGTCAAAAAAATGGAAGTAAATAAGGATGATATGTTGTACAGGACATTTGTAGTAGAAACTTCCTTTGTTTTACATTATAGTTTTCCTATTTAGAATGATAAAATAATGCAGTTGAGATGAGTTTCACATTGCTCTATTTTATTTAGATTCATTAATACAAACAACAGCATTGTAATCTTTAATAGGATTTAGACACAAAAATATTTAACTGCAAACAACCTATGCAAGACAGATTTTTATTAAGCTTCATGCAAGTGAACGTGGGGTGTTTGTTTTATTCCACAGGGCAAAAAAATAACTCTCAAGCTGTAACAAGCTGCATAGCAGACTTCCTCACTTCCTGCTGTGAACACCCAGTGGCAGTGTATCACAAAGATTGAAGCCAGTTAGTAGTCCAGACATGCTGTAAATTCTTAAGTGTTAAAGAAGGAACTGCAGATGCTGGAAAATCGAAGGTACACAAAAATGCTGGAGAAATTCAGCGGGTGCAGCAGCATCTATGGAGCGAAGGAAATAGGTAACGTTTCGGGCCGAAACCCTTCTTCAGACTGATTTACCATGCTGTAAATTCTCATTGGGCAACTTCCATTGGCAACCTTACAGCAGCATTGGTGTCTGGTGATCTAACTCCTGACCGCATGGTGATTGTCCAGCTATACCAATCAATGGGGAATCAGAAGGTTAATGGACCAGAACCAAAGATCAATGCAGACAGTTATATAATTAAAACCCATTTCTTATAGTTCCCGTGAAAGTGGAAGTGAGCAACCTTCTTGAATAATCGATAGGAAAGCTTTTGAGAGATAGAGGTCAAATGCAGGCAAGACAGGACGAGCTTCGATATGCTTCTTAGTCAGTATGTATAAATTGGGCAGATGTCTGTTTCCGTGCTGTATGACTCTGACTCTGTAATCATCTGATGAAGGCACTGCCAAAAGGTATGAAGTTTCAGGCCTTTGACCCGGTGATGATGAGAGTGTGGTGGTGTGTTATAGCGATACACTTAAATCCTTAATGCACAAACTTCTGAAGTAAGAATGCTGCTTCTGTCACCAACTTCTTTACACATCAAGATGGTGACAGAAACACAACCTAGAAAAATATTCTCCAGTGGCCAAGTCAATCACCCGATCTAACCCCAATTGAGCATGCCTGTTATTAGCTGAAGAGAAGAGTGAAGGGGACTAGCCCCCAAAACAAGCATTAGCTAAAGATGGCTGCAATACAGGCCTGGCAGGGCAGCATTGTATCTATTACAAATCTCAAATTGTGGAGTACAGAGGCAAATAAATAAATGATGGGTCTTTGTCCCAAACATTATGGAGGGCACTGTACTTTCTCTCCCTTCGTCTAGTATTTAATACCTCATTCATTGCCTTTCTTTTTGAATTCGCTTGGCAGGGAAAACGATGCTGTGCAGGTGGGAAAAAAGTTGGAAGTGGCAGGCAGGAAGAAATTAAAATGTGCAGAAAAGTATTTAGAAAACAATAAATGCAAAGGGAGATGGATTAAGAACATGTTTAAAAGTATGACATTTAGGATATTACTTTTACATGCTTCATAGAAGAGCAAATTTTTAAGTGCAACAGAGACAAACCAGGCAATTATAGGCCAGTGAGCCCTACACCAGTGGTAGGGATAGTCAACATGGCTTTGTGTGGCTGAAGCTCTGTCTATCAAATTTGAGGAGGCGACAAAGATGACTCATGTGGACATTGGATGTTGTCTACATGGTTATTAGAAAAGTATTTGGCAAGGTCTTTCATAGTAGGTTGATCCAGAAGATTAAGGCACATGGGATCCATGGAGACTGGGTAGATTGGATTCAAAATTGGCTTGATTGTAGAAGACAGGGCATAGTGGTAGAGTGGTGTTATTCTGACTAGACTTTAGTTACCAGTGGTGTTCCATAAGGATAGTGGCAGCACAGTGGTGCAACATTAGAATTGCTGCCTTACAGCTCCAGTGACTTGAATTACTTGCAGCAAGTACTCTAAAGCATTGAAAAAGTACTGACAATTACTGTCTCCACAAATTCCTACAAACTCACTAGCAAAATGGGCAAACTCACCGGGCAATATCCTCTCCCAGCCTAACACCCCCAACATCAAGTCTGGGCAAGTCATGTTGTTCACAAGAAAATAGGAGTGTTTGTAGGTTTGTCAAGCTTGCCCTACCATTCAATATGATCTCAGCTGATCTGCACCAGGCCTCATAGCTTCTTCTGCGCTGGTCCTCAACGCCCTCAATTCCTCTCTAAATGCCCGAGTAATGGCCAAAAATCACAGCCGTACGTGGTAGCATTTTTTCTAAAATCAATATAAAGCACAGGCAGGAAGTGGTCAAGATTAGACTTTTAATTATACATTAGGCAAGGCAACTTTAATTAGGCAAGGCAACTTTAATTAGGCAAGACAACTTTAATTAGGCAAGGCAACTTTAATTAGGCAACACAGCTTTAGCATTTCCAAACCAAAGGCAACACAGCTTTAGCATTTCCAAACCAAAGGCAACACAGCTTTAGCATTTACAAACTATATTTTCAAACCACATTAAGGGCACTGACAGGTCAGTAAAACCACTTACAGTTTAGTAGACATGTGTTCAGTGTTATTCACAGCTCAGACTGAGAGACGTGACCCTCTCGCTCCCCCATCTTGCAGAGACTGACTGAGGCACTCAACACTTCCGGGTTTTATAGTCCCTCCAGAAGGGGCGTGGCCTTCAGGAGGGAGAATATCAACATTCTTTAAACACTAATAACTCTTTTATTTTTCATCGATGGGAAATATCCGCTTGTCCTGCAATGCGGAGGGGGACTGAGTAAGATGGCCAAAAATCACAGCCGTAAGTGGCAGCGTTATTTCTAAAATCAATATACAGAACAACAGGAAGTGGTCAAGATCAGACTTTTAGTAATATAGATGACAAACACCATTGATTAAGGACTTCAATCTGAAAACTACCTCTCAACTACTCCCATCTACCTTCCATAACCCAGCCAATTTTGGAACTAGTTTTCCAACATATTTTGGATCGTGTGCATTATCCTTCTAGACCAGCCTACATTGTGCCAACTAGATATGTTAACTGGGTGAAAAATACATGCTTTTTACCTTTTATCCCTTCTTGAACAGTGGAGTCAGTCACATTTGTAGTTTTCTAACCCATTGACACTAAAGTGGGTGGTATTTTAGATCATGAAGATGGTTATCAAAAATTCCAGCAAGATCTTGATCAGCTGGGTAAGTGGGCTGACGAATGGTTAATGGAGTTTAATGCAGATAAGTGTGAGGTGTTGTATTTCGGGAAGTCAAACTAAGCAGCACCTTCACAGCGAATGCCAAGTCCCTGGGGAGTGTTGTAGAGCAGAGGGATCTAGGAGTGCAGGTACATAGTTCCCCGAAAGTGGCGATACAGATACCTCAAGAAGATGGTCAGGTAGGCTTTCGGTACATTGGCCTTCATCAGTCAGGGTATTGAGTAGAGAAGTTGGGATGTTATGTTACAGTTATACAAGATGTTGATGAGGCCGTATTTAGAGTCTAGTGCTCAGTTCTGGTCACCCTGCTGTAGGAAAATGTCATGAAGCGGGAAGGAGTGCAAAGAAGATTTACAAGGATGTTGCCAAGACTTGGGGGTCTGAGCTATGAGAGTTTGGGCAGGTTAGGACTTTAGTCCATGGAGCACAGGAGTCTAAAGTGTGATCTTGTAGAAGTATACAATATCATGTGGGGAATAGATAGGGTGAATGCATTGACTTTTACCCAGAGTTGGGAATCAAGAAACCAACGTAGGTTTAAGGACAGTGGGGGAAGATTTAATAGGAACCTGAGGGGCAACTTTTTCACACAGAGTGGTGGGTATATGTAACAAGCTACCATGGGAGCTAGTTGAGGCACATACTAGAACAGCATTTAAGACATCTGGACAGGTGCATGGATTGGGAAGGTCTGAAGGGATATGGGCCAAATGCAGGCAGATAGCACTAGCACAGTTGGCCCAACTTTTGATTTTCCCATAAAATCTCGCTGTTTGTTTTGATATTGCATGTCTGATATCAGACTCTTCAAATGGACAGTATATTCCAAGCTCTGTCATGGGAAGCAATTACAAGGTAGACAGAGGAATCAATTGAAGAATGCTCTCAAAATTTGCTTGAGAAAATGTAATGCCCCATTAAAAGTATGCTTAAAGTGGAGAAAGAGCTTTAGGATTGGCTCTGAGAACCCTAGTCTATGGTTTGGGAACACACATATTTAGCTGAAGGAGTGCACCTCCCCACAACCCACCCACCCGCCTGTCCAGCCCAATGGGGAGAAGGGGTGTTACACAGGGAACAACAGTTGATTTGACTGTTGGCTCATCCTGTCTTTGGAAGTGTTGGCAAATTGCGACATTCATAGAATGTGTGTGAGATCACCCAACCAAGAATAGCAACAGTTTGCTTTGGCAATAGCCTGGGAACATATTTAATTACAAGCATATGATTTTGTCTGAAAGAAAAGTTCCATTTATGCTTCCAAAATATATTTTCATTTTCACTGTATATTGTCTCATGCATGAAATGTTCAATGGTTCTGTTTCAATTGCTTGAATCTCTAAAAATAGGAACAAAATTGCTGAATGATGTAGTTAATATCAAAATGGGATGGTGTGCATTTTAAGTTTTTAATTCCTGTTTACAGGGGTAAAATGGGATTTTCCTGTGTCTGTTCCCAGTTTCATGGGATCTTCTGAACGGAGTAAAAATTGTGATGGAATGCATTTTGTTGGTATATCAGCTGTTTCATTCACATTCTGTTGATTTGAGCTGTCAACATTTCTGCTTTCCACTGTGCCCGATGAATTCAGTCAATTTGGGAACAGATTCAAGATTATACATTTTCTATTATAGAAACATAGAAAATAGATGCAGGAGTAGGCCATTTGGCCCTTTGAGCCTGCACCGCCATTCAATATGATCATGGCTGATCATCCAACTCAGTATCCTGTACCTGCTTTCTCTCCATACCCCCTGATCCCTTTAGCCACAAGGGCCACATCTAACTCTCTCTTAAATATAGCCAATGAACTGGCCTCAACTACCTTCTGTGGCAGAGAATTCCAGAGATTCACCACCCTCTGTGTGAAAAATGTTTTTCTCATCTCGGTCCTAAAGGATTTCCCCCTTATCCTTAAACTGTGACCCCTTGTTCTGGACTTCCCCAACATCGGGAACAATCTTCCTGCATCTAGCCTGTCCAACCCCTTAAGAATTTTGTACGTTTCTATAAGATCCCCCCTCAATCTTCTAAATTCTAGCGAGTACAAACCGAGTCTATCCAGTCTTTCTTCATATGAAAGTCCTGCCATCCCAGGAATCAGTCTGGTGAACCTTCTCTGTACTCCCTCTATGGCAAGAATGTCTTTCCTCAGATTAGGAGACCAAAACTGTACGCAATACTCCAGGTGTGGTCTCACCAAGACCCTGTGCAACTGCAGTAGAACCTCCCTGCTCCTATACTCAAATCCTTTAGCTATGAATGCTAACATACCATTCGCCTTCTTCACTGCCTGCTGCACCTGCATGCCTACTTTTAATGACTGGTGTACCATGACACCCAGGTCTCGTTGCATCTCCCCTTTTCCTAATCGGCCACTATTCAGATAATAGTCTACTTTCCTGTTTTTGCCACCAAAGTGGATAACCTCACATTTATCCTCATTATACTGCATCTGCCATGCATTTGCCCACTCACCCAGCCTATCCAAGTCACCTTGCAGCCTCCGAGCATTCTCCTCACAGCTAACACTGCCCCCCAGCTTCGTGTCATCCGCAAACTTGGAGATGTTGCATTCAATTCCATCGTCCAAATCATTAATATAT
Source organism: Malacoraja senta (assembly GCA_038087875.1). Taxonomy (NCBI): domain Eukaryota; kingdom Metazoa; phylum Chordata; class Chondrichthyes; order Rajiformes; family Rajidae; genus Malacoraja; species Malacoraja senta. Next base: position 14,730,123 of record CM075977.1, read on the forward strand.
ATCGTAAATAGCTGGGGTCCCGGCACTGAGCCTTGCGGTACCCCACTAGTCATTGCCTGCCATTCTGAAAAGGACCCGTTTACTCCTACTCTTTGCTTCCTGTCTGCCAGCCAGTTCTCTATCCACATCAATACTGAACCCCCAATACCGTGTGCTTTAAGTTTGTATACTAATCTCTTATGTGGGACCTTGTCGAAAGCCTTCTGAAAGTCCAGATATAACACATCCACTGGTTCTCCCTTATCCACTCTACTAGTTACATCCTCGAAAAATTCTATAAGATTTGTCAGACATGATTTACCTTTCATAAATCCATGCTGACTTTGTCCAATGATTTCACCACTTTCCAAATGTGCTGCTATCCCATCTTTAATAACTGATTCTAGCAGTTTACATGTACATTACATTATTTTCACATGTATTTAATAAATGAAACAGTATAGAACTTCCTGCTCCAAAATCTTTGTTTCACAACTATGTTATTTGTTCAGATATTTGCAGCACTGAAGGCACTGAAGCCATCTGGCCCACTGTGTTGGTATCTGCTCTTTTGACTAATCAAATCCTAAACCCTCTGTTTCTGTTTGCCTGTAGCTTTACATCTTGCTCTCTGCTGCAATTTTCCCTTGAATGACTTACTGGAAGCATATTTGTTGTATTGATGTATATTACTGTATATTCAATAACTGCAGTAGTAAAAAAAAAAGTGACTTACACAAGTATGACTTACACAATATTGTTTATTATTTCCATCATCACGTGTCCAAGAATTTTTGTTTATCCGATTGATTTGATAGCATTTACATTTGCATCACTGTGCACCTGAAAATAGAGCAGTTGATAGTTTTCTACTCTTCCTCAGTTTTATGAGATTTGAAGGTAAGAAGAGTACTTTTAATCTGGAAAGCGCAATTGGACGTGGTGCAGGTTAGATTGGCAAATTGTTGGAATGTGTTTAGATGCTTGTGCAAAAAATCAACAAGGAGACAGACTGCATTAGACTTAGCAATGTGTAGCGAACCAGATTCAACTAACAACCTAACGGTGCGTGAGTATCGAACATTATCATAACGTGATTGATTTGAAGATATCATTCAAGACGGAGAAAGTGAATTAGTATCATGATCACTTGAGAACTTAGATGTAGAACAGTATAGCAGGGGTGCAGGCCCTTCGGCCCGCAAAGACCGTGCTAAAATGATGCCTTTAAGCAAACCATCCTCTGCCTGCACATGATACAGACCTCCAAGTTCAAGTTCAAGTGAGTTTATTGTCATGTGTCCCTGATAGGACAATGAAATTCTTGCTTTGCTACAGCACACAGAACATAGTAGGCATTTACTACAAAACAGATCAGTGTGTCCATATACCATTATATAAATATATACACACATGAATAAATAAACTGATAAAGTGCAAATAACAGATAATGGGTTATTAAAGTTCAGTGTTTTGTCCGAGCCAGGTTTAATAGCCTGATGGCTGTGGGGAAGTAGCTATTCCTGAACTTGGTTGTTGCAGTCTTCAGGCTCCTGTACCTTCTACCTGAAGGTAGCAGGGAGATGAGTGTGTGGCCAGGATGGTGTGGGGCTTTGATGAAATTGCCTGCCTTTTTGAGGCAGCGACTGCGATAGATCCCCTCGATGGAAGGGAGGTCAGAGCCGATGATGGACTGGGCAGTGTTTACTACTTTTTGTAGTCTTTTCCCTCTCCAGGGCGCTCAAGTTGCCGAACCAAGCCACGATGGAACCGGACAGCATGCTCTCTACAGTGCACCTGTAGAAGTTAGAGAGAGTCCTCCTTGACAAACCGACTCTCCGTAATCTTCTCAGGAAGTAGAGGCGCTGATTTGCTTTCTTGATAATTGCATTAGTGTTCTCTGACCAGGAAAGATCTTCAGAGATGTGCACGCCCAGGAATTTGAAGCTCGTGACCCTTTCAACCATAAGTTGACCCTTTCAAAACAGTAAGTAGAAGAGCTGAACCAGTGTCATAGGGTTCTCCTATGCCCATTTATGCCAGGTCAACCTAGACACAGTTTACTACGGTGATCCTGGCATAATAGTGTTGGTACATCTGCAGGATCTAAAAGGTTCATATATGAAAAGGAGCATAGATCACTTAAATTAGCCAGCGAACACGAGGCATCTGCTGGGTCTTTCCAGTGCTATATAACATTAAGGCTTCAGTTCTGAAAATCCATCCAGTCACAGCAATACTGCAAGTTTTACATGAATGGATGAGTTTATTGGCCAAGTACAGTGCATTCAGAAAGTATTCAGACCCCTTCACTTTTTCCACATTTTGTTACATTACAGCCTTATTCTTATATGGATTTTTTTTTAATCATCAATCTACACAACAATACGCCATAATAAAAAGCGAGAACAGGTGTTTAGAAATTTTTACAAAGTAATTAAATATAAATAACTGAATATCACATTTACATAAGTATTCAGACCCTTTGCTATGGCACTCAAAATTGAGTTGAGGTTCATTCTGTTTCCATTGATTATCCTTGAGATGTTTCTTACATCTGTTGCCAGCGGCAAATTAAATTGATTGGACATGATTTGGAAAGGCACACACCTGTCTAAATAAGGTCACACAGTTGACAGTGCATGTCAGAGCAAAAACAAAGCCATGAAGACGAAGGAATTGTCTGCAGATCTCCGAGACAGGATTGTGATGAGACACAGATCTGGGGAAGGTTATAAACAATTTCTGCAGCATTGCAGGTCCCGAAGAGCACAGTGGCCTCCATCATTCTTAAATGGAAGAACTTTGGAACCACCAGGACTCTTCAGAGAGCTGGCCACCCGGCCAAACTGAGCAATCAGGGGAGAAGGGCCTTGGTCAGGGAGGTGACCAAGAACCCGATGGTCACTCTGACAGAGCTCCAGAGTTCCTCTGTGGAGATGGGAGAACCTTCCAGAAGTACAACTATATCTGCAGCACTCCACCAATCAGGCCTTTATGGTAGAGTGGCCAGACGGAAGCCACTCCTCAGTAAAAAGCTCATAACAGCCCTCTTGGAGTTTGCCAAAAGGCACTGAAACAAGATTCTCTGATCTGATGAAACCAAGATTGAACTCTATGGCCTGAATGCCAAGTGTCACGTCTGGAGTAACCCAGGCACCGCTCATCACCTTGGCCAAATACCAATACCTACAGTGAAGCATGGTGGTGAGGTTGTTTTTCAGCGGCAGGAACTGGGAGACTAGTCAGGATCGAGGGAAAGATGAATGGTACAAAGTACAGACAGATCCTTGATGAAAACCTGCTCCAGAACGCTCTGGACCTCAGATTGGGGTGGAGGTTCACCTTCCAACACGACAACGACCCTAAGCACACAGCCAAGACAACGCAGGAGTGGCTTTGTGACAAGTCTGTGAATGTCCTTGAGTGGCTCAGCCAGAGCCCGGACTTGTACCCGATCGAACATTTCTGGAGGGACCTGAAAATAGCTGTGCATCGACGCTTCCCATCCAACCTGACAGAGCTTGAGAAGATCTGCAGAGAAGAATGGGAGAAACTACCCAAATACAGGTATGCCAAGCTTGTAGCGTCATACCCAAGAAGACTTGAGGCTGTAATCGCTGCCAAAGGTACCTCAACAAAGAACTGAGTAAAGGGTCTGAATACTTATGTAAATGTGATATTTCAGTTTTTTCCTTTTAATTACTTTGCAAAAAATTTTAAACACCTGTTTTCGCTTTTTTATTATGGGGTATTGTGTGTGGATTGATGATAAAAAAAAATTATTCCATTTTAGAATAAGGCTGTAACGTAACAAAATGTGGAAAAAGTAAATGGGTCTGAATACTTTCTGAATGCACTGTATGTACACATACAAGGAATTTGCCTTGGTGCTCCACTCACAAATAACAACAGGACATACAGTAAACAATTAAGAATAAAACATTAAAACATTAAGAATAAAACATTATAGTTTAAACATGTGAATGAAATAAAATACCAGAGCGAAAGGAGGCTACAGATTTTTGGTTATTGAGTAGAGCTACTGCTCGTGGAAAAAAACTGTTTTTATGTCTGGCTGTGGCGGCTTTGACAGTCCGGAGTCGCCTTCCAGAGGGAAGTGATTCAAAGAGTTTGTGGCCAGGGTGAGAGGGGTCAGAGATGATCTTACCCGCTCCCTTCCTGGCCCTTGCAATGTACAGTTCGTCAAACTGCAGCCAATGTACAGTTGCAGCCAAAACCTTCTCAGCTGATCGAACGATTCTCTGCAGCCTCTGGATGTCGTGCTTGGTGGCTGAGCCAAACCAGACCATGATGGAGAAGGTGAGGACAGACTCTACGATGGCCGTATAGAATTGTACCATCATTGCCTGTGGCAGATTGTGTTTCCTCAGCGGCCGCAGGAAGTACATCCTCTGTTGTGCCTTTTTGACTGTTGAGTCGATGGTGGCTCCCCATTGAAGGTCCTTGGTGGTTCCTAGTAACTTAAAAGACTCCACAGACGTGACTGTGGTGTTGTTGATGGTGAGTGGGGTGAGGGGAGGGGGAGCTCACCTGAAGTCTACTATCAATTCCACTGTCTTAAGAGCAGTGAGTTCCAGGTTGTTGCGATGGCACCAGGCCGCCAGCTGTGTCACATCCAGTTTGTAGGCAGATTCCTCCTCATCCTGGATCAGTCCAATCAGGGTTGTGTCGTCCGCAAACTTGAGAAGCTTGACAAAGGAGTCTGTGGAGGAGCAGTCATTGGTGTAAAGAGAGTAAAGGAGAGGGGAGAGTACGCAGCCTTGCGGTGCTCCTATGCTGAGGGTCTGCGGGTTCTAGATGTATTTTCCCAGCCTCACATGCTGCTTCCTGCCTGTCAGGAAGTTGATGATCTACTGACAGAGGGGTTCAGGCACAGTCAATAGACAAAAGACAATAGACAATAGGTGCAGGAATAGGCCATTCGGCCCTTCGAGCCAGCACCGCCATTCAATGTGATCATGGCTGATCATCCCCAATCAATACCCCGTTGCTGCCTTCTCCCCATATCCCCTGACTCCGCTATTTTTAAGAGCCCTATCTAGCTCTCTCTTGAAAGCATCCAGAGAAACTGCCTCCACCGCCCTCTGAGGCAGAGAATTCCACAGACTCACCACTCTCTGTGAGAAAAAGTGTTTCCTCGTCTCCGTTCTAAATGGCTTACTCCTTATTCTTAAACTGTGGCCCCTGGTTCTGGACTCCCCCAACATCGGGAACATGTTTCCTGCCTCTAGCATCTCCAAACCCTTAACAATCTTATATGTTTCAATGAGATGCCCTCTCATCCTTCTAAACTCCAGAGTGTAAAAGCCCAGCCGCTCCATTCTCTCAGCATATGACAGTCCCGCCATCCCGGGAATTAACCTTGTAAACCTACGCTGCACTCCCTCAATAGCAAGAATGTCCTTCCTCAAATTAGGGGACCAAAACTGCACACAATACTCCAGGTGTGGTCTCACTAGGGCTCTGTACAACTGCAGAAGGACCTCTTTGCTCCTATATTCTATTCCTCTTGTTATAAAAGGCCAACATGCCATTAGCTTTTTTCACTGCCTGCTGTACCTGCATGCTTACTTTCATAGACTGATGAGCAAGGACACCCAGATCCCGTTGTACTTCCCCTTTTCCCAACTTGACGCCATTTAGATAGTAATCTGCCTTCCTGTTGTTGCTACCAAAGTGGATAACCTCACATTTATCCGCATTAAACTTCATCTGCCATGCATCTGCCCACTACCCCAACCTGTCCAAGTCACCCTGCATTCGCATAGCATCCTCCACAGAGTTCACACTGCCCTCCAGCTTTGCGTCATCTGCAAATTTGCTAATGTTACTTTGAATCCCATCATCCAAATCATTGATGTATATTGTAAATAGCTGCGGTCCCAGCACCGAGCTGGGAGAGATTGGAGTGTAGTAGCTCTGGCACAATGGTGTTGAATGCAGAGCTAGAATCCACAAACAAAATCCTTGCATAGGTGCTGGAGGATGAAGTGCAGGCCCAGGTTGACTGCATCATCCACTGATCTATTGGCTCGGTATGCAAACTGCAGAGGGTCCAGCAGGACGTTTGTGATATTTTTCAGCTGGACCAGCCCAAGTCTTTCAAGGGTCTTCATGACTACAGAGGTCAATGCGACAGGCCTGTAGTCATTAAGACCAATAATCCTTGTATTTTTGGGTACAGGGACAATAGTGGAGACTTTGAAGCAGGCAGGGACAGTACAGGTTTGCAGGAACTGGTTAAAATGTCTATGTAGACCGGTGCCAGTTGTTCGGCACAGAGCTTGCGGGAAGAGGGGGAAACATTGTCCGGTCCTGGAGATTTCCGGCTTTTCTATCTTCTAAATACCCTCTCCACCTCAATTTCTATGGTTGGTGATGGAGAAGTGGCCAGACTGATGTTGGGCAGCAAGGAGGGGGTGGGTAGTGGACGAGGGCCCAGTCTTTGCAGACTGGAGTCAGGCTGTAATTAGGTGTGTAGTGGTGATTGGGGAGTGGGGGAGGATGCTACCAGGTTTCTGTTTCTGTTTATCGAACCTGCAGTAGAACTCGTTCATGTCGTTGATCAGCTGACGGTTGTCCAAGGAGCTGGACAAAAATGCTGGAGAAACTCAGCGGGTGAGGCAGCTTCTATGGAGCAAAGGAAATAGGCAACGTTTCGGGTCGTGACCCTTCTTCAGACTGATGTGAGGGTGGGGGGGGGGGGGCAGGAAGAAGAAGGGAAGAGGCGGAGACAGTAAGCTGAGGGAGAGCTGAGAAGGGGAGGAGAAAGCAGGGACTACCTGAAATTGGAGAAGTCAAGGTTCATACCGCTGGGATGCAAACTGCCCAAGTGAAATATGAGGTGCTGCTCCTCCAATTTATGGTGGTCCTCACACTGGCCATGGAGGAGGCCCAGGACAGAAAGGTCGGATCCGATATGGGAGGGGGAGTTGAAGTGCTGAGCCACCGGGAGATCAGGTAGGTTAATGCGAACCGAGCGGAGGTGTTGCGGGAGGGTTTCCTCTTGTAGCTGGCGATTTCTTGCAAGCCCTTCCAAACTGACGAAGAGTCATTTGCTGAGAACTTGCTCCTCAACTTTCCTTGGCAGCTCTGATTGCTCTTCTCAGCTTGTACTTGGCCTGCCTGTAGAGGTCTGCATCCCTGCTCCTGTAGGCCTAATCTTTTCACTGGCAGAGCTGTCTGATTTCTACTGTAAACCAGGGCTTGTCGTTGTTGAACCAGATCCAGGTCCTAGTGTGAATGCTACTGTTCTCACAACTGTCCTCACTTTGGATCCGTCTTCACTAAGGAGGACACCAACAATCTTCCTGATGTACTAGCCAGAGGATCTGGGGTGGCGGAGAAACTGAAGGAGATTCACATTAGGCACGAAATGGTGTTGGGTCGACTTATGGGACTGAAGGCTGATAAATCACCAGGGCCTGTTGGTCTGCATCCTAGGGTACTTAAGGAAGTGGCTCTAGAAATCGTGGACACATTGGTGATCAATCATTTTCCAATGTTCTATAGATTCAGGATCAGTTCCTGTGGATTGGAGGGTAGCTAATGTTATCCCACTCTTTAAAAAGGGTGGCAGAGATAAAACAAGGAATTATAGACCAGGTAGCCTGAAATCGGTGGTGGAGAAGATGCTGGTCAATAATAAAAGATGAAATAGCGGCACATTTGGATAGCAATAGCAGGATCGGTCTGAGTCAGCACGGATTTAAGAAGGGGAAATCATGCTTGACTAATCCTCTAGAATATTTTGAGGATGTCACCAGGATAATGGACAAGGGAGAGCCAGTGGATGTAGTGTACCTGGACTTTCAGAAAGCATTTGATAAGCTTCCACATAGGAGATTAGTGGGCAAAATTAGAGCACATGATATTGATGCTGACATGGATAGAAAATTGGTTGGGAGACAGGAAACAATGGGTAGGAATTAACGGGTCCCCTCAGAATGGCAGGCAGAGACTAGTGGGGTACCGCAAGGCTCGGTGCTGGGTCTGCAGCTATTTACAATATATATTAATGATTTGGATGGAGGGATTAAAAGTAACATTTGCAAATTTGCAGATGACACAAAGCTGGGTGGCAGTGTGAACTGAGAGAAGGATGCTATGAGGATGCAGGGTGACTTGGACAGGTTGGGTGAGTGGGCAGATGCATGGCCAATGAAGTTTAATGTGGATAATGTGGTGCAGGATTCACAAAAAGTTAATTTGCAAGTCGAATCTGTAGTAATGAAAGCAAATGGAATGCTAGCATTTATTTCGAGAGGACTAGCATATAAAAACAGGAATGTAATTCTTAGGCTTTACTGTATAAGTCACTGGTCAGACCGCACTTGGAGTATTATGAGCAGTTTTGAACCCCATGTCTGAGGAAGGATGTGCTGGTGCTGGAGAGGGTCCAGAGATGGTTTATGAGAGCGATCCCAGGAACCACTGCGTTAACGTATGATGAGCATCTGACGGCATTGGGCCTGTACTCATTGGAGATTAGAAGGATGAGAGGAATACTTCATTGAAACTTACCGAACAGTGAAAGGCCTGGTAGAATGAATGTGGAGAGGATGTTTCCACTAGTGGGAGAATCTAGCACCAGAGGCCATAGGCTCAGAATAAAAGGACGTACCTTTAGAAAGGAGATGAGGAGGAATTTTGTTCGTCAAAGAGTGGTGAATATGTGGAATTCATTGGCACAGAAGGCTATGGAGGCCGTCAGTGGATATTTTTTAAGGCAGAGATTAATAGATTCTTGATTCGTTCGAGTGGCAGGGTTTATGGGGGAAAGGCAGGAGAAAGGGGTTGAGAGAAAAAGATAGATCAGTCCTGATTGAATGGCAGACTAGACTTGATGTACTGAATGGCCTAATTCTGCTCCTATGAACATAAATTTCCATTGACTGCCCTAAATTTACCAGTGCTCATGTCTTTCTCCACAGTGAAACTAGAGGAGAAATTTCATTGAGGTTATTGGTCATTTCCTGTGGCTCCACACAAAGTTAACCACTTTGATTCCTGAGTGGTCAACCTCTCTCCCTCTGGTTACCTTCCCCCCCCCTT
>CM075977.1:14739379-14995491 GCA_038087875.1 Malacoraja senta
GAAGAATTGACAAGGGAGTTACGGAGGGAGCGGTCTTTGCGGAAGGCAGACATGGGGGGAGATGGGAAGATGTGGCGAGTGGTGGGGTCACGTTGGAGGTGGCGAAACTGACGGAGGATCACTTGTTGTATGTGACGGCTGGTGGGGTGAAAGGTGAGGACTAGGGGGACTCTGCCCTTGTTGTGAGTGGGGGGATGGGGAGAGAGAGCAGTGTTGCGGGGTATGGCAGAGACCCTGGGTTTTCTCTGTACCTGACACCAGATCAGATGTCCCAATTCAACAATGAATAATGTATCAGCACGTTTGCAGATGTTTTTTCTTTTTGCCACCAACTTTATAAGTTGCTGCTCACTGAGACAGTCCTTCAGAACTGATTGTTTTTTAATTTAATGGCTGTTCTTTATGAGAAGATAACATTTCAATGAAAACAGGAATCTCAGGACAAGATATGGCAATTATGGACCAACTGGGTAATCCCAAGACCATTTAATAAATATTTCATAATAAGGAGAAATTCATTCAAGATATGTTTTACATGAGGCTGTGAAAGGTATTCACTGAGCAGACCAATTTCAACTTATTTGAATGACATATCAAAAGATACATGTGGCTGGACTATCATTAGCTATTTTTATTTCAATCAAATTAATCTAACAATTTGTCCATTTTTGTATACCTAGGTGCAATATTATGGCTATTATTAATCTTATCTCCAGGACCGGACAATGTTTCCCCCACTACTCTCAAGCTCTGTGCCGAACAACTGGCACCGGTCTATACAGATATTTTCAACCAGTCCCTGCAAAGCCTGATTCAAAGTCTCCACTATTGTCCCTGTACTCAAAAAGGCAAGGATTACTGGTCTTAATGACTACAGGCCTGTCACACTGACCTCTGTGGTCATGAAGACTCTTGAAAGGCTTGTGCTGGCCAAGCTGAAAAATATCTGGACTCTCTGCAGTTTGGATATCGGGCCAATAGATCTGTGGATGACACAGTCAGCCTGGGCCCGCACTTCATCCTCCAGAACCTAGACCACCAGGGGACCTATGCGAGGACTTTGTTTGTTGATTTTAGCTCTGCATTCAACACCATTGTGCCAGAGCTACTACACTCCAAACTTTCCAAGTTGACTGAGCCTGATCCCCTCTGTCAGTGGATCACCAACTTCCTGACAGACAGGAAGCAGCATGTGAGGCTGGGAAAGCACATCTCGGACCCGCAGACCCTCAGCATAGGAGTATCGTAAGTACTCTCCCCTCTCCTCTATTCTCTCTACACCATTGACTGTACCTCCACTGACTCCTCTGTCAAGCTTCTCAAGTTTGTGGACGACACAATCCTGATTGGACTGATCCAGGATGGGGAGGAAACTGCCTACAGACAGGAAGTGTCACAGCTGGCGTCCTGCTGGCATTGCAACAACCTGGAGCTCAATGCTCTTAAGACAGTGGAATTGATTGTAGACTTCAGGAGAGCTCCCCCTCCCCTCACCCCACTCACCATCAACAACACCACAGTCACATCTGTGGTGTCTTTTAAGTTCCTGGGAACCATCATCTCCAAGGACCTTAAGTGGGGGGGTTACCATCGACTCCACAGTCAAAAAGGCACAACAGAGGATGTACATCCAATGGCAGCTGAGGAAGCACATCGGCACAGGCAATGATGGTCCAATTCTAATCGGCCATCGTAGAGTCTGTCCTCACCTTCTCCAACATGGTCTGGTTTGGCTCAGCCACCAAGTACGACACCTGGAGGCTGCAGCGAATCGTCCGATCAGCTGAGAAGGTTATTGGCTGCAACCTTCCCTTCATTGACGAACTGTACACTGCAAGGGTCAGGAAGCAAGCGGGTAAGATAATCTCTGACCCCTCTCACCCTGGCCACAAACTCTTTGAATCGCTTCCCTCTGGAAGGCGACTCCAGACTGTCAAAGCTATTACAACCAAACATAAAAACAGCTTTTTTCCCCACGAGTAGTAGCTCTACTCAACAACCAAAAATCTGTCGCCTCCTTTTGCTCTGGTATTTCATTTAATTCACACGTTTAATCGATAATGGAATGAAGCCGTTGAAAACAGAGTACGCTCGTGCCTCGGGATTTCTGAGAGAACCCGAGTGATGCTGACGAGCACCCGAGTGATGACGTCACAAAGAGCGACACGCAGTACGCTCGCGCCTCGACTCGGGTTTCCCAAGAGAAGTCGAGAGCTTTGTACTAGAGTCGGGCCCTGTACTAGAGCTCTCTCTCCCTCTCTACCCGGGCTCTCTCCGCTTTTTGCAGCCCGCTCGCTCGCCTGGCTCCCCTCCTCCTCTCCCCCCCTCCTCCTCTCCCCCTCTCTCCCCCTCTCTCCCCCTCTCTCCCCCTCTCTCCCCCTCCGCTCTCCTCTTTCCCCCTCTCCCCCTCTCTCCCCCTCCTCTCTGCAGCCTCCTCTCCCCCCTCTATCCCCTCTACTCTCTCTCCCCCCTCCCTCCCCCCCCTTTCCCCCTCCCATCCCCTCTCCCCCCCTCTCCCCTCCTCTCTCCCTCCCCCTCCCCCCCTCTGCCCCCCTCCCCTCCCACCTCTATCCCCCTCTCTCCCCCCCCCCCTCTCTCCCCCCTCCTCCCTCTCCCCCCGTCCCCTTCCCAGTGTATGTGGTCACTCTTTCACTTTTTTTCAGAAGATGATGTTAGCAATATTGGTAACAAATCTTTTGTTTGTGGGCAAAATTGTTCCTCTAAAATTCGTAAATAAATTCTGTAGGAACTAACTGTGATAACTTGATGGGAAGATACCTGACAAAGATAAATATCCGGAACAAATGTATTGCCAGGGGGGGGGGGAGGGGGGGAGGGGGGGGGGAGGGGGGGGGGGTTATCAAGACATGTGCTAAGATGCAGAAGAAGCTAAAGATTGCTTATAGAAGGAAGATCAAGCCCAACATGTAAAGTGCAACTAGAGACACTTACTTCTTCAAGGCAGTGCTCAAGATCTTTGATGATTTACTTCCACCTCGATTTTGCAAGTTCTAACATAACTACTAATTATACACCTAAGATATCACTGAGGACATGATGTAATAATCCAATGTAGAATAAATCTATCAATAACATGTAAAGTTAGTTGAAAGAAAGCTTCGCAATTTCCTTGCATTTCTGACATAAAGGGTGCTGGTTGTGCTGACTGCATTTTAATCAAAAGTGAATCCAGCAGGAGAAATGTTGATGAAAGCAATAATTGAAGAGATGGGATGGGATGGGATATTGAAGATGGGATATTGATATTGAAAAAGTAATTTGTGGGAAAAGTTTGAAGTGTGTTTTTTACATGGCAGTTCATTGAAGGAGTGATGTTTGTGCGGTGTCAATGGTGGAATGTCATGTTAAGTGATTGGATGTAAAGCAATGTAATGGTAGTATCTGGCCATGACTCTGATGACCTATTTTGGAAATGAGGGATCCAGTTGTGCAGCAAGTTGAGAGGGTACTCTGAGGAAATGGTAGCGCAGCAGTAGTCGCTGCCTTATATCGCTTGCAGTGCTGGAGACCCGGGTTCGATCCCGACTACAGGTGTTGTCTGTACGGAGTTTGTACATTCTCCCCATGACCGCGTTGGTTTTCTCTGAAATCTTCGGTTTCCTCCTGTACTCCGTAAAAATTGTCCCTATTGTGTGTAGGAAAGTGTTATGTGTGGGGGGATCGCTGGTTGTCGCGGACCCGGTGGGCCAGTTTCTGCACTGTATCTCTAAACTAAACTAAAACTAAAAACAAATATTAGACTGGATGTCAGATTAGATGAATAAGGGCTGATATAGTCAAATGAAAACAGGGAATCTGTGAATTTTAGTTATTCTCGTCCAAACCGACTCAAGTCCAGAGGGTAAAGCTATCAGGATCAGTTCCTAGGCAACGTATGAATTCTTAATTTTTTCTAGACATTGGGACTGCAGTAAAATACAATAAATAGGAAGGGACATATTATATTTTCTTAGTGTTTTTGTAACCTCAGCAAACCAAGAGACTTGGTACTGAATGAAATGTTTTGATAGTAAGCCACTAATAAAAAAATGCCCAGGTAAACAATAAAAGACACAAAGTGCTGGAGTAACACAGTGAGTCAGTCAGCACATCTGGGAGACATGGATAGATGATATTTCGGGTCGGGACCCTTCTTCAGACTGAAGATGTGTACTGACCCAAAATGTCACTTATCCATGTGCTCCAGAAATGTTGCTTGATCCACTGAGCCACTCCAGCATTGTGTCTTTTTATGTAAACCAGCTTCTGCAGTTCTTTGTGTCTCCTATATAAACAATAAACATTAGTTTCAACTTTAAAACAATTATTAAAATTCTGTGGATGTTTTTCTGTCAGCAGTTGTGTTGAAAGGTTACAACCTGAAATATTTGGTGCATATCTTTCTCCAAAGCTACTGCGTGACTCACTGAGCAGTTCCAGAATTTTCTGTTAACATATGGGAGTAAAGTACTGTTGAATCACACCTGTGTTGAAACAGAAATAAAGATAATCACTACAGAAACTTTCGTAACCTGACTGAAATAGTGGCTGTTCAATAAACAAGGTAGAAGCAGGTGGAAGTCTGCACAAAGCTGCTGAAAATCTCAAACGTGCACAAACATTTCTGGAGATGTTTGACAGGTCTGATAGCATCTGTCGAGAGACAAATAGAGTAATGGAGTTGAGGTCAATCACTTTTCATCAGAGCTTGGATAGAAATTAAGCAATTTTCAATGTGCAGAGAAAGTGAAGAAATTGGATCAGAGTAAAGAAAGGAGAAAGCCAGTGGTAGGGTGGTAAATAGACATACAAAGAAACAAAATGTGTGTTTGGAGGAGGTGTAAATTAGAATTGCAGAATCATTATCCAGTTGATGAATATTTTGAGTGTAGAAGAGTGTAAACTGCACAGTGGTAACAAAAGGTGTGATTCTTCAAAGTTATATTGAGCTTCTAGGCTCTGCGGCATTGTTAATAGCACTCTCAACACATCTGTTCCATTTCCTACACGTCTATTCTGAACCCACCTCCGCCACCCAGACTAAGGATAGGGTTCTCTTGTTCTCACTTTCCTCCAGCCTCCACAATTAACAGATTACCCTGTATTTGTTCCAACACCCCCAATGTGACTCTTTCACCAGATACATCTTCTCATTTTCTCCCTTTCTGACACTCTGGTCTATTAATTTCAATGTCACCAATGTCCACTCTCCTTTATTCAGCACCTTCTCAGCCATACACTGGAGATGCATCGCCCTTGCCCGTCCCACGTCTCAGAGATCCAAACACTTAATCCCGATGAAGCAGCAGTTCACCTGTGTTTCTTCCAATTTGGTGTACAATATTTAATGCTCACAATGTGGTCTCCACACTTTTGGAGATATTAGATGCACTTACAACATAACACGTTATATGCAGCTGCATGGTGAGCGTTTCACAGAGCACCTCTCTTCAAATTGCAAGGGTGACCTTGAGTTTCAGGATGCCTGGAATGTTAATGATTCATTTCATTCCCACTCCGAATTCTCTCTCTTTCTCTCTCTTTCACTGCTCCAACAATTTGAGCTTGGGAAGCAACAGTTCATCTTCTCACAAGGCAGGTTACTGTCTTCTGTATACAATAGTGAATTCAACTATCTCAGATAATTCAGTCTCACATTTCCAGAATTCAGTTTTATTTTTTTCTCCCCGGATAAGATTTCATGAATTTGCACCTTTCCCATACATACCCTTCTAACCTGCTTCTGGCTAGCATGACCAGCACTCACGTCATTCAATGTTGACTTTAGTTCTCTCTGCCCCCAACCACTATTCTACAAAAAAAAAATATTTTTCTTTTCTAACTTCACCTAGTTCCGATAGGCAACAACCTAAAACTTAATTATGTTTCTGTGTCATCAGACAGTGCCTGGCCTGACTACGAGCAGCCTTTCAGGGTCTTAAATGATTAAGAATGCCTTCAATACATCTTGTCCCAAGACTCAGGTTTATCAAGACTGTTATATTTCATGCAATGAACACTAATTCTTGTGCCCATTAAAACCAATTTGTAACACTACTTCCATGCATAATTCAATCCTTTGTTCTCAGTAAAACGAGAAGCATGCTATTTGATTTATTGCTGTAGCATTAAGACCTCAACTGAGTTGGATTGCCCGAATAATTAGATGGAAATAAACTGCCAGCTCTGCCTATTGGTTAAAGAATAGTTTCAAATGTGAGCCTTGAATCCTGACTTGAGGTTAAAGAACAGAAAGCAACACAGTTGTTATTGTAATCACCTTGCTTGTAAAATTCTGATAGATTCCAAAATATATTGAATGTAAAACTGAAGGGGGAGAGGTGGTTTGCAGTTGAGGATAAAGTGTTATATTCTGCCATTGACTAATGTCGAACATGTGTAAATAAAAAAATTATAATCTTACTAACGATCAAGTTTGTTGAGGTGACGAAGGTTATTGATGAGGGTAGAGTTGTCTACGTGAATTTTAGTAAGGCATTAGATAAAATCCCCCACGGCAAACTTAAGATTAAGGTGCGGGGTTTTCACAGTGATTTGGTCCAATGGATTAAAAATGGCTTACTCATAGAAGACAGAGCATTGTGATAGAAGAGTGTTATCCTGGTTGGAGGTCTGTGATCAATGTAGTTGTTCAAGAAGGAACTGCAAATGCTGGAAAATCGAAGGTAGACAAAAATGCTGGAGAAACTCAGCGTGTGCGGCAGCATCTATGGAGTGAAGGAAATAGGCAACGTTTCGGGCCAAAACCCTTCTTCAGACTGATGCAGGGTGGGGGGGGGGGGCAGGAAGAAGAAAGGAAGAGGAGGAGCCAGAGCGCTGAGGGAGAGCTGAGAAGGGGAGGAGACAGCAAGGATTACCGGAAATTGGAGAATTCAATGTTTATGCCGCTAGGGTGCAGACTGCCCAAGCGGAATATGAGGTGCTGCTCCTCCAATTTCCGGTGGTGTTCACTCTGGCCATGGAGGAGGCCCAGGACAGAAAGGTCGGATTCAGAATGGGAGGGGGAGTTGAAGTGCTGGGCCACCGGGAGATCAGGTTGGTTAATGTGGACCGAGCGGAGGTGTTCGGCGAAACGATCGCCAAGCCTACGCTTGGTCCCACCGATGTAGATCAGCTGACATCTAGAGCAGCGGATGCAATAGATGAGGCTGGAGGAGGTGCAGGTGAACCTCTGTTGCACCTGGAATGACTGCTTGGGTCCTTGAATGGAGTCGAGGGGGGAGGTAAAGCGACAGGTGTAGCATCTCCTGCGGTTGCAAGGGAAAGTGCCCGGGGAGGGGGTGGTGCGGGAGGAAAGGGAAGAATGTAGTTGTGCTGGGATCTGTGCATATATATTTACAGCAAACCCTCGCTAAAACAGTTTTGGGCCCCATGGGTGAGAAAGGATGTGGTGCCATTGGAGAGGGTCCAGAAGAGGTTTACGAAAACTATCTCGGGGATGATTGGGTTAATGTATGAAGAGCATTTGATGGCACAGGACCTGTACTTGCTGGAGTTTAGAAGGATGAGGGGGTTTCTTATTGAAATTTATCGAATAGTGAAAGGCCTAGATAAAGTGTCAAAGCGCATAACTTTAAGGTGCGAGGGGCAACATTTAAAGGAGATGTGCGGAGCAAGCTTTTTTACACATTAATTGTTGGATGCTTGGAATGTGCTGACAGGGATTGTGGTGGAGGCAGATATGATTGTGGTGTTTAAGATAGGCACATGGATATGATGGGTATGGAGGGGTATAGATCATGCTTAGGCAGATTTAGTTTATTTTGGCAATATGTCTGGCATAGGCATTGTGGGTTGTATTGTACTGTACCTTCTTCAGATGGTCCCCTAGATGCCACCTGACCTGCTGAATTCCCCCAGTATGTTGTGGTTTGCGCAGGTTTCTAGCACCGGCAGTTTCCTGTGTCAGCATCTGTGCAAGGAATGGACTGATAATGTTTTGGATTGGGACCCTCGTTAAGACTGAATTAAGTAGTTTGGAGGAAGCTGGAAAAGAGAGGTGGGAATGAGGCAATAGATGGATACAAGTGAGGGGGGTGATTGCAGATGGGTGGATGAGGTGACAAGGGTTAGAGACGAAAAGGAGACAAAGGGATGTCTGATTGGCTTGGATTAGATATAGACTAGGTGACCCTTTCACCGAACACTGGTGCTCAGTCCGTCAAGGCCTGCTGAAGCTCCTGATTGTTCACCATTTTAACTACCCATCCCAATTTCTTTGCGACTATCTATCCTTGCCCACCTCCATTGCCAGAGTAAGGACACACACAAACTGGTGGAGTAGCACATAATATTCTGCTTGGGTAGCTTGCAACCCAACAGTTTTACCATTGAATTCTCCAGTTTCAGGTAATACTCACCCCTCCACCCAACTCCTCTACACCTCCCTCTTTTCCGACCCGGGGAGCACAAATTTCTTCCACTCCCATCTCCCACCCACCCACACCACCTGCACCCCCTGCAGCCACTTTGTGCATTCATAGAGGCCCTTTCCTCTATGTATGCTCATCTCCTATAGCTGTTGCTATTTCCCAATTATCCCCCCTCTTTCTTGTCCCTTGTCGCTTTCCATCCGTTTCCCTCCCTCTGGCTTTACATTTTAGTTCTCCTCTTCTCTCCTTATCTGATACCTGATGGGTGGCATTGTAGATAGTGAAGATGGTTGTCAAAAATTGCAGCAGGATCTTGATCAGTTGGGCAGGTGGACTGAGGAATGGTTGATGGAGAACCATACAGAGAAATGTTGCATTTTGGGAAGTCTAGCAAGGACAGGACCCACACAGTGAATGGTAGAGCTCTGGGGGGTGTTGTAGAGCAGAGGGACCTAGGAGTGCAGATACATAGTTCCTTGAAAGTGGCATTACATGTAGATAGGGTGGTCGTACCTTGAACAACATTGTTCTTGTACATCGGCGAGACCAAACATAACCAGGGCGATCGTTGCGCTGAACACCTATGGTCAGTCCACCTGGACCCACCTGATCTCTCAGTTGCCAAACACTTTAATTCCCATTCCCACACTGATCTTTCTGTACTAGGTCTCCTCTATTGTCAGGGTGAGGCCAAACGCAAATTGGAGGAACAGCATCTCATATTTCGCTTGGGCAGCTTACAACCTAGCTGTATGAATATTGATTCATCTCACTTCAAGTAACTCTTGTAATCCCTCTCTCTCCATCCCCCTCCCCCCGTCGTACTAGCTTCAAAGTCGTCTTGTTGAGTCTCATTGTCTGTAACTCGTTTTCACGTAGCACACATCTTACAATGGCCTGTTTCCTTTATCATCATTACTTTTTTGCATATATTTAATTCATTTGTTCTATATCTCTACATCACTGTCTATATCACTTGTTTCCCTTTCCCCTGACTCTCAGTCTGAAGAAGGGTCACGACCCAAAATGTCACTTATTTCTTTTCTCCAGAAATGCTGTCTAACCCGCTGAGTTACTCCAGCTTATTATGTCTATATTTGGCTTAAACCAGCATCTGCAGTTCCTTTTTACACAATCCATATGATGTTCCTCTTCATACAACACATGTTTCAACCCCTCCCACCATAAATGGATCTCACAGTTACAGTAAACAACTGTGGTTGAACCGTCACACAAAAAAATCAGCAACACTCCATTTATTCTTTATTTAGAGATTAGGGTAAACACCTCCAGGTGGGTATGAAACACCACAACAGCATCTGGTTCCAGACCCTGGAGGCCAGATGTCAACCCCACAAAATGTTCAATGGCAAAAACATAATGCTCCCCAAACCAATGGCCAGAGCCAACTTCATCTGTGGGAGCTGGGGAGGGCCTGTCTGTCAGGGATAGGCCTAGTCAGCCACAGCAGGAAACTCAACCACAGATGAAGCATTCCCCTCTCCAAGCTGGACAACGTCAAAGCTGCACAATCATCTCTCGCTGATGGACGGATGTCATGCCATTCAGAGGACCACTTTCTTGAGACCTGCAACCTCACCAACCTGTTCAACTACTTTCCAAAGCTCTCAAAGTCCTCCAAATTGCAAGGAATGTTTGTTGAGTCCTCAGGCGCTTCGATATTTTTGTAGATTTAGGTTTTCTTAATTTTTCTGATTCATTTGATGCAAGCTTCAGAGATAATGTTCTGGACTGTGAGATGCAATGATACCCTGCAATCATTATAATTAATTTCATCATTAGTATCTTCTCTCTTGCATAAAAAAACCTTCAATTCCACCTACTTCTTTTGATTGGTGTCCTGAAGTTGAAGTGAGAAGAAAATTGGGGTTTCTCCTCAAACATTCTGCAAAGACTAAACAGAAGAGAGGTGGATACAAGCTGTGCATAAAGCATCTTGGTGATCCGGCAGCAGCATATGATAATAAAGAGCAGATCAATATGAAGGGCATGTTGTAATTGTAATGAAAAATTGTAAGTGAGTGTACCTGGCAAATTTCACATATCCTCTGCTTGGGAAGTTGTTTGTGCCTTGGTGGACCCTCCATGCATGACGAGGTTGACCCTCTTCTCCCTCTCTGTGTCTGTGTGCATATACATCTGAACAAGTTTGTGTGTGAGTGAGTAGTATTTGCTTGGCAGCTCACCTTGATGTATAATAATAAAATTATCTTAATTACTCCATTTTATAGAGATGCAGTTACAAAGGGGAGGGAAATGTTTAATGGGATTGAAATTATGTCAGAGACTCGTATTAATATGCTCAAACCTTCCAATCCTGATATGAAGCCTGGAACAGAACATTATTATATGTATGGGAAGGAACTGCAGATGTTGGTTTAAACCGAAGATGGTCACAAATTGCTGGAGTAACTCAGCGGGACAGGCACCATCTCGGGGGAGAAGGAATGGGTGACGTTTCGGGTCGAGACCCTTCTTCATAAAGAGAGTCAGGGGAAAGGGAAACGGGAGATATAGACGTTGATATAGAGAGATAAAGAACAATGAATGAAAGATATGCAAAAAATTAACAATGATAAAGGAAACAGGCCATTGTTAGCAGTTTGTTGAGTGAAAACGAGAAGCTGACAGGAGGAGACACATGAGGGCCTCATCTATGATGGGAGAGGGGAACCCCCGTTCCCTAAAGAATGAGGACATCTTGAATGTCCTGGAATGGAACACCTCATCTTGGGCGCAGATGCGGCATAGATGGAGGAATTGGGAGTAGGAGATAGAGTCTTTGCAGGAAACAGGGTGGGAAGAAGTCTCATCGAGAAAGTTATGGGAGTCAGTGGGTTTGTAATAGACGTTAGTCGATAGTCTATTTCTTTTGATGGAGACTGTGAGATCAAGAAAGCAGAAGGAGGTGTTGGAGATGGTCCAAGTAAATTTGAGTGCAGGATGGATATTTGTGGTGAAGTTGATGAAGTCCATGAGTTCTGCATGAGTGCAGGAGGTAGCCCCGATGCAGTTGTCAGTGTAACGGAGATAGAGTTCGGGGATAAGGCCAGTGGACGGCTGGAACAGGGATAGTTCAATGTACCCTACAAAGAGGCAGGCATAGCTGTGGCCCATGCGGGTGCCCATAGCTAAGCCTTGGACTTGGAGGAAGTGGGAGGAGTCGAAGGAGAAGTTGTTAAGGGTGAGGACCAGCTCCGCTAGGTGGAGTAGAGTGTTAGTAGAGGGAAATTGGATGGTTCTGCAGTCGAGATAGAAACAGAGGGCTTTAAAGCCCTCCTGGTGGAGGATGGAGGTGTAGAGTGACTGAACATCCATAGTAAAGATGAGGGAGTGGGGGGCTCGGAAAGCGGAAGTCATTAAACAGACGAAGGGCATGTGAGGTATCTTGGACATAGGACGGAAGAGATTGGACTAGAAGGGATAGGATGGAGTGGAGGTATGTGGAAATCATTTCAGTAGGACAGGTGTAGGCAGAAACAATGTGTCTGCCAGGGCAGTTGTGTTTATGGATTTTGGGGAGAAGGTAAAACCGGGCTGTGCGGGGCTGGGAAATGATAAAGTTGGAGGCTGTGGAAGGCAGACAGTCAGAAGTGGCCTGTGAGATTATGGCCTGGTGCTCTGTGGGATCATAATCCAAGGATAGGTAGGAGGAGGTGTCCGAGAGCTGGTGCCTGGCCTCAGTGCGGTGGAGGTCAGCGCGCCAGACTACCACGGCACCTCCCTTGTCGGGGGGGGGGGGGTTTGATGATAATGTGGGGGTTGCTGCAGAGTGAGCGGAGGGTTGTACGTTCAGAGAGGGTTAGGTTAGTGTAGGCAAGGGGAGTGGAAAAGATGAGACGTTTGATGTCACACCTGCAGTTAGAAATAAAAAGGTCTAGAGAGGGTAGAAGGCCGTTCGGGGGGAGTCCAGGAGGAGTGGTTTTATTAAAGAGACGAATGGCATGTTATATGGACAAGACTGAGGAAATTCAACCATGATAGCACCCATGCAAATGCAAGCACTGGCACAAGTGAAGTGGCCAGAAAGACCTCCTGCTGTGCTCTAATTGACATGATTTCACGAAAAATCAACATTGGTCGTTAATCCATTAGTTCTAATTTAGATCGAATGGATCAGGATTTTGCCAGCATGAATTGAAATTGCATTTGAATGTGTTGGAACATCAAAGATCAGTAGAACAGTTTAAAATAAAAGGTTTCTTTTTTGGTACTGTGGCACAGCAGTAGAGTTGCTACCTTACAGCACCAGAGACTCAGGTTTGATCTTGACTATGTATATTGACTGCACAGAGTTTGCATGTTCTTCCTATGACCATGTGGACTATCTCCAGATGCTCTAATTTCCTCCCATATTCCAAAGATTTTCAAGAAAGTACATTAATTGGCTTCTGTAAAATTGCCCCTAGTGTCTAGGATGTAAAACTGGAATAACATAGAACTAGTGTATGGGTGGTCATTGATAGGTGTGGATGCAATTCCGGTCCTAAACTTACCCCCCTTAGTCTGGTTTAGTCAAACACCGAACACGAGTACTGGAAATCCAATTCTCCTTTATTAGACAATACCAAATAAATTACTTAAAGAACGTTATGGTAATGAACAAAGGATTGCTAACGCACACATGGAGAAGGCCCGTGCTTGGAACGAAATCAAGCCATAAGATGGGGAGGCATTGAGTAAATATGCAATATTTCTGAGAGTATGTTGCAGCTCGATGAAAAATCTCGGCCACACAGAGGAAATTAATCTTGCGAGTAATACTCGAGTCATCATTAGCAAGTTGCCCAGAAGACTGAGAGAAAGGTGGCAAAATAATGGATAAAAAGAAGCGAGTAGCCAGGCTACCAGACCTGGTGAAATTCTTAGAAAGGGGAAGTACGCTACATGTTAGAGCCACACAATGCGACTATTGAAGATCATAAGTCAATTGCAACTAACAAAGGTTCTACCTTTACCAAAACTGAAGAAATATCAGAACCTATGAAAAGTAGTTTTGCTACCACAACCATACCAGTGGAAACGACAGATGGAATGAAAGAAAATGTATCTACTAGCAAGCAAATAGTATTTGTTTGTTATGTGATGAAGTTGGTCACACCATAAGATGGTGTCGAAGATTCAAGATGAAAGATTATGAATAAAAGATGGATTTCTTGAAAGAGAAGGGAATCTGTTTTGGATGTTTGAAAAAGGGACATATGGTGAGAGACTGTAAGAGTTCTATAATTTGTTATAAGTGCAGGCAATATCATCCTGAAGCACTTCACACGGAAAAGAATCCACCAGAGCATTTGGAAGAGGAAGAACCGGAACAAATAGATGAAGAATTATCACAGCAAATAGAAGAGGATGAACCGGAGCTAATGGAACAGAAGGAGAAGCCAACTACTAGAGATGCTATCACCTCACCTCAAGTAACTGCTCATATTGGGGCCGGGGTTGAAACTTGTACTTTTTCTATCTTACCAGTACAGGGGAGACGAATACAGTGTTGCAAACATATTCTTTTTTGGATCACGGAAGTTCGACTACCTTTTGCACAGAAAACCTGACGAAAACCTGAACATCACAGGAGAAGAGACTAAGATTCTATTACATACCATGACTAAAGATAAAGAGAGCAGGAGTCATTACATTATGATATAGATACATAGATACATAGAAAATAGGTGCAGGAGTAGGCCATTCGGCCCTTCGAGCCTGCACCGCCATTCAATATGATCATGGCTGATCATCCAACTCAGTATCCCGTACCTGCCTTCTCTCCATACCCCCTGATCCCCTTAGCCACAAGGGCCACATCTAACTCCCTCTTAAATATAGCCAATGAACTGGCCTCAACTACCCTCTGTGGCAGAGAGTTCCAGAGATTCACCACTCTCTGTGTGAAAAAGTTTTTCCTCATCTTGGTCCTAAAGGATTTCCCCCTTATCCTTAAGCTGTGACCCCTTGTCCTGGACTTCCCCAACATCGGGAACAATCTTCCTGCATCTAGCCTGTCCAACCCCATAAGAATTTTGTACGTTTCTATAAGATCCCCTCTCAATCTCCTAAATGCTAGCGAGTATAAGCCAAGTCTATCCAGTCTTTCTTCATATGAAAGTCCTGACATCCCAGGAATCAGTCTGGTGAACCTTCTCTGCACTCCCTCTATGGCTATAATGTCCTTCCTCAGATTTGGAGACCAAAACTGTACGCAATACTCCAGGTGTGGTCTCACCAAGACCCTGTACAACTGCAGTAGAACCTCCCTGCTCCTATACTCAAATCCTCTTGCTATGAATGCCAACATACCATTCGCTTTCTTCACTGCCTGCTGCACCTGCATGCCTACTTTCAATGACTGGTGTACCATGACACCCAGGTCTCGCTGCATCTCCCCATTTCCTAATCGGCCACCATTTAGATAATAATATGGAGATATCCAGTCTGGATGAAGATAATTTTATACCAATATCTGAAGTGTTTACACATGGAACCATGCCTGTTGGTCATCAAAATATACCAAGGCATGAAGACTTGAAACAATGGCCTTACCTGAAGGATGTCAAAATATCTGAAATAAATTCTAGTGTTGATCTACTTATCGGAACGAATGTTTTGAAAGCATTGGAACCTATACAGATTGTTAGGAGCCAAGGTGATGGACCGTATGCTACAAAAACTGACTTGGATGGGTTATCTATGGCTCCTTGAAAAGGAACCACGAAAGCGGGAATCAGAAGAACTATCCTACCATTGCTGTTAATCAAATATCTACTGATAAATTAGAAAAGCCGGTGATGAAACAATACAATCACGACTTTAATGAAAGTACCAATAAAGAATCTGAAGAGATGTCGAATGAAGAGTTGAAGTTCATGGATATTATGAACTACTCAGTAAAGATTGACGGACACTATTGTCTGGACTTACCTTGCAAACAAGAAAGTGTTAATTTGCCGAATAATCGTCCTATGGCAGAGCAAAGCCACCAGAATTTGAAACGAAAGTTTGGCGAGAATACTAAATTTCTTAAAGTAATAATCTCTTTGAAGAATAATTTCTACATGGATGATTGCTTAAAATCCATGTCTACTGAGCAGGAGGCAATTCAACCAGTAAAACATCTGACTTCCCTTTGCAATAAGGGAGGATTCACACTTTCCAAGTGGATAAGCAACAATTGTGAAAGTATTCCACCAGATGATAGAGCCAAAGAAACCAGAGAGTTGGATTTGGACAGAGACAATTTGCCAATGGAAAGAGCATCGGGAGTTACTAATGTTGCACAATTGAAATATGTTAACACAGAAGAAAATCCTGCGGATGAAGTTTCTAGAGAACTGATGGCGAACCGCTTCTTAAGCGATAAGAAATGGATCAATGAACTAAAGTCTCTCTGTAAGCCAGTCAGAGATTGGCCAAAGCTTGAGCTGGGATTTGAAATCTCTGCCAATGATCCAGAAATTAAATCAAACCTAATGGTGAACTTTATTGCTAACAATCCTGTTATTCTTGTGAAGGATTTTCATACTTCAACATTGCTGTTACAGCACATCTATGAGTTGATCGGACATGGAGGAAGACGTTTCATGCTATCAAAGCTTTGGACTGTTATGTTTTGGACTATATACTGGGTATCATGCCTGAATTTAAGGGTTTAGTGCGCACGGTACGACTTTAAACTAAAAACAGTGATTTAATAAAATCAATAATCAAGTTATCCTTGCTTCTAGACGACGAAAGTGAAGATGGAAGAGTCGATGAAGAATTCTGATTGTGGATATATAGTTATTTTTTTCCTCGTTAGTATAGTGGTTAGTATCCCCGCCTGTCACGCGGGGTTCAATTCCCTGACGGGGAGCCACGGGGTTCAATTACCTGATTTTTTGCTTTTGATATATGTTAAGCCTTCATGGCTACTTTTTTGATGTTTATTAATAATTGCCCCGTTATATACTCGGAACAATTAAGGGCTGGTATGTAGTGGCCATTTGGCTTGTTTTGTGTGTCATTAATTATGGCATGTGTCTTTAAATTTTAGACTGCCCGTTATTATGTGGGTGGGATTCATGACGTATTTTAGGGCGTGTTTGGAGCTAAGTTTCTTGCGCAGAAGCTTAGGTTTTAGTTTAGTTTTGGACTTGCATGAGGAAGGTTTCCCCTTTGACCATGCGAAGCATTACGGAGACACGAGGAGTTTTCTAACCTTTAAAGCGATATGCTGGAGTTCGATGAAGATTAAAGTGTACGAGTCGGAGTGTAAGGTTGGATGTACCTTATTGTTTTTCATCAACAATAAAGAATCTATTAATCAAAAGACTGTGTTATGAAGATTTATCTGTGAAGAAGCGCTGAAGGTCTCTGACGGAGAGCTTTCATGCGTATTATAACATTCTCCTTAACAGTCTCCTTAACATTCTCCAACAGTCCACTTACTGGCTAGAGGGAGTAATTTCTTGAACAATATAAAAAATTGCCGCTACAGACCATACCAAGCTGTAATACATCGAGATAGGATTCTTCCTGCTGTGCATCTGTCCAAATTGGTAAAAGTAATTGGAGACATGCTGAATTTCCTTTGCCTTCTGAGGAAATAATAGGACTAGTGAGGTTTCTTGGCCGTAGACTCAATGTGGTTGAACCAAGAAAAATTGTGGGTGATATTTATATCTTGGAACTTTATTGATACAGACTGGGCCATGTTCCACGCTGCTTTCTGAAGTCGATGAGGTTGTGGTTTTGACACCATGCTTCCAAGCTCTCCATCTCTTTTCATCAAACATTTACAGATTCAAAAATTAGATGTCATAGGTTTAAGGTGAGAGGGGAAACGTTTAAAAGGAACCTGAGGGACAACTTTTTCACATAGAGGGTGGTACATATTCGGAATCAACTGCCAGAGAAAATGATTAAAGCAGGTTCAGTAACAACATTTAAAAGACATTTGGACAGGTAAACGGATAGGAAAGGTTTAGAGGGATATGGATCGAACACGGAAAAGTGGGACTAGCTTAGATGGGCATCTTGATCAGCTTGGTCAAGTTGGGCTGAGGGGCCTGTTTCCATGCTGTGTGACTATGACGTCTTGCGATATTTTAATAAATTCCAATGAGTCATTGATATTATCAGGTCAACAAACAATTTCACAAAAGAGGAAAGAATGAATGTATTTTCCCTTTCCTCAATATACTCACAAAGGGAATGCCAGATGGTTCGTTTCAAATATCAATATACCATAAACCAACAAACACACCAATTGATGAAATATAATCCCATTGCATGTATTGCAGTCTTAATGAATAAACCCATCTCGTCTGTTCACCTGAGAACATTAGGAGATGAATAAAATGTTATTTACTTCCACTGGGATTTATATTATTTGCAAAGGGTTTGCACATAACTTTGCTCAATTAATTATTAATTTCTAGCACATTAACATCCGAAACTGTGGGCTTAAATAAAAGCAGAGATTTGAACTCAGTTGGAAAAACGCATGAGGAGACTGCTTAGGACATGTAGAATGCATGAGGTGTCCTGCTTTGGACATGTGATAGGAGATCATCACCATTTTAATGATTGCTGACATTTAAGTGGAAGCAGGAACATGGTGGCCAAAAGTAGAATCTTCGTAGTGTGGCTTGTGAAGTTTCACCTGTGGCTCATAAGACTGTAAATATTTGGTTTGATTCCAATTCAATTCATACAGGTGAATTCTCTTCCATCAGATATACATCTCAGCTTTCTGACTCAACCGGACGAATAGGTGTACTGGTTAAATACCAACACCCATTCTGATCAGTTTCTTCTGAGCATAAGAAGTTAAAATATGGAACCCATTTAACAATGAATATACCCTCCATAATATGGAATCGGAAATGCAAATTCTGAGTAAATACACAAGGGGATAACATCAGCCTCTCAGCATAAACAATATGATTTTTGTTATTCTAATAACACGTCATTATAAAACCATGGGTTTTGAAGGGATTGATTTCTTAGACTTTGCACACCCAAAGCAGGGAATGAGTAACAATCATGGCAAAGCCAGAAAAATATTCCTTCAACACAGTTCAAAGCCAAAAGAGGGTGAGCTCCGTGAAAACAGTGATGAACATGTTGGTTGTTCAGTTCTTCCAGCAAAGTGAATGATAATTTATCACGATTCTGTGAATAACA
Organism: Malacoraja senta; assembly: GCA_038087875.1. Taxonomy (NCBI): domain Eukaryota; kingdom Metazoa; phylum Chordata; class Chondrichthyes; order Rajiformes; family Rajidae; genus Malacoraja; species Malacoraja senta. The sequence goes on from CM075977.1 coordinate 14,757,958, forward strand.
ATGATAGCGACTGGATCTAGATTAGGTGAAATGTGAATGATAAGATCGGAAAGAACCACTCCTATAATCATAAGAGTTGGTTCGAGAGACTGGGTTGGATCATATTCAGATAGAGCATATAGAGAAAATGGTAGGACTGATAGCTGATTGTTTTAGGGTGGGGATGCTACAGGCATGATAGAGTTGCACGTAAGTGTGGAGGCGGAGTTGCCTTTTTGATCAGGAAGGACGTAGCTACAATGCTTATAGAGGATATTCTTGGTGGATCATTCAATGTAACTATATGGGTAGAAATAGGAAGAGATTTGATCACTTTGATGGGATGTATTATAGCCCCCCCACCCTCCCGCATTAGTCAGCGGGAATTAGAAGAGCGGATGTATAGGGAGATCGCAGATAGATGTAATAAGATTATTCGTGGGAGATTTCAATATCTCTATTGATTGGGCTTCCCATTGTGTGAAGTGCTTAGATGGGATGGAATTTGTTAAACGTATCCAGGTAAACTTCCATGATCAATATATAGAGGGTTCTACCAGAGAGGGCACAATGCTGGACCTCCTCGGGGAATGAGATAGGGCAATTGACCGAAGAGTCAGTGGGGAACAATTTGGGACCAGTGACCATAATTGTATTTGTTTTAAACTAGTAATGGAGAAGGATTGGATTGATCCACAAGTTAAAGTTCTATATGGGGGCACGGGCAATTTGGTCGGCTGGAACTTGTAGGGGTTGTTTGAGTGAGAGTATTTGCAGGCAAGGGGACAGCTGGCCAGTGGGAGGATATCAAAAGTGAGACAGGAAGAGTATATGAGCAGCAAGTTCCGATTAGGGAGATAGGCAAGGCTGGCAAATTTATGGAACCCTGGTGGATGAGAGATATTGAGTCACTGTTCAGGAAAAAGAACGAGGCATATTTCAGATTTAGACGGTCAATGCAACCAATTGGTCACATGGTACAACTTTCAAAGTGCTACTTATCAATAAAACATATATTACTTCAATAGAGAAAAGGAATAGGTGACGTTTCGGGTTGAGACCCAATCGTCACCCATTCCTTTTCTCCAGGGATGCTGTCTGACCCGATGAGTGACTCCAGATTTTTGTGTCTATCTTCAGTTTAAACCAGCATCTGCAGTTCCTTCCAACATATTACTGCAATATTTTAATTTTGCTTTATAACTGATATATATATATATACTTAAAATATAATTTAATCTTCCCTACTTCCAAAGAGGAGGATAAATTACACAAAGGAAAGGGGCAAAATAGCAAGTGTGGTCAAAAGGTGAAATCAGTCTTGATGGCTGTAGCAGGAATAGAGTGTGCAGGTGCGAGCAGGCCAAATCCTATTGTTGTTGAAAGAGAGAGGAGAGACGTAGTAGATGCATGGATATATAAGCATTTCAGGCAGAAGTCAGACTGTGTAGAACTACATTTAACGTAAGATAAATATGAGGGGATGTTACCTTACCAGCCCCAGTGAGGCTGTTACATTTATGTTGGCACTGCAACCACGACATTGGACCATTGCGTAGATTGATTCTTCCATTGCTCAAATTGTCCATAATTTGTCAGAGTAATCATTGCCTATTAGAGGGGAAGAAAACTCTGTTCCTCCTTCTCACCCACTGTCCATGGTTGCAACAGAAGACAGCATCACACTGGAGAACATCATGCTTCCTGGTGTTTTAGTGACACGTTGCCTGCTGCTTCTGAAAAGTGAACCTCCTCTTTATAGCTGGCAGCAGTTCCCACACTCCTATTGCCAAGCTGCCTATAAGAAAAAAGATTAACTCTGGCAGCTTGCCGATTTAATTTAAATGAGGTGTGACCATGAAAATTGATTGGATCTCCCACTAACTGCATCAAAATGTAAATCACCCCCATCAGGTTAAATGTAATTTGACCTCATGTATCTATCCTATTTCATTTTAAATGTCTGCATAGTGAGAGGAGCTGAAAGGAGAATGGGGTTAAAGAAAAACGGAAGAGATTGAGTTAAATTGTTTGAAAATTCTCAGACCATGAATCCAGTGCTGTTACAATGTTATCCTTTAGTATTAACCTTGACAGAGCATGAAGATCTAGTGGGAGGGTCCTTTATTTGTGTGGGGTTGAATCTGTTATTTTTTCTGACACCATAAACTGGAATTCAACAAGCATTCTCTACGTTGGACATTTATTTCCTCAGATCATCTTTGTGTGACTGCACAGAACACTTGATATGATAGTTTGTGAAGCCATTGTGCCAAAATGTACAACAAGCAAATGTTTCCTGTGTGATGTGATGCATGGCATTGGAAGGAATTTACTATATGCGGTAAATGACTTCAGACTTGTGCATAGTTGTGCGTGCGGTTGGTGGTCTGTTACTCCATCTGCTTATCTTTACGTGTAGAAACAGTTTTCTAAGCACCAGAATATGCTTTAATGTTCCAGCATCTGCACTGCTGCTCCAAAATTAATATGGACTGATTAGTCAAATCCTGGGCTCATTGTATCTGGCCAAGACACCAGCAATATAGGCTGCGGAAGAAAAAGTAAGATTGGAATAATAATAGACAATTTTATGGTGCTCAAATTTGGAAGAGCATTATGGTTTTCCACCACCTGATGTAACCTGTACGGAAAACATAACACTGCAACCAAGGAAACAATGTACTTGTGGTGAAATGCAAAATATCTTCTGTCTGTGTGGTTTGCTTGCTTGCAGAGCTGCTCAGTTACATCAGGAAAGATGATGATCATTAAGGGTATCTTGATGCAGACCGAGGAGAGGAGAAAATGGTTGAGATGGATCTGATTGTGATCAATGTGATTTTCAATGTTGCTCTTGGGGGAGGTACAAATGGTGGAGAAAGTGAAAAGATGGAAGTTGGAGGGGAGAGTCTAATGATGGTGAGAGAATCCAGGGGCGACTAATTTCTGATGAAGGGCAGGAGTATAACTGGTGGTAAGTGGGCAATGGACAATAGTAGGGAATAAAATAATGGGCAGAAGGACCAGATAGCATTGTAGTGGTTTGATGGTTGATTGGGTTGGCCTATGATATTTGGAGTGATCAAGAGTCGGTCAACTCGATTTTAATGGTGGTCACAGTCGATGATGATCAGGAGAAATAAATGGTGATCTGGGGGATTTCTTATGGGAGGCAAAATTAGCAGTTGGTAGTCAGTGAGGAACTATTCAAGGAAAAAATCAAGCAGGCTGCTAAAATAACTTAAAAAGTAAAAACAGCATAGATATAACATAGAACATAGAACAGCACAGCACAGCACCATGCCCTTCGGTCCACACTGTTTGTGCCAAACATGATGCATAATTGAACTGATCTCATCTGCCTGCACAAGATCCATTTCCATCAATTCCCTGCACTTCCATGTGCCTATCTAAAAGCCACTATCTGAGATGCCATTATCCTATCTGCTTCCACCATTGCCAGTGGCAATGTGTTCCAGGGCCCACCACCTCTGTATAAAAACATGTCCCGCATATCTCCATTAAATTTTCCCTCTCTCACTTTATAGCTATGCCCTCTAGTGTTGTACGTTTCCACAGTGGGAAAAATGTTCTGTCTGCCCTCTTGATGCCTCGCATATTTTTATGTACTTCTATCACATTTCCCACAACCTCCGACGTTCTGGAATTTTTTGAGGATGTTACTAGGAAAATGGACAAGGAAGAGCCAATGGATGTAGTGTACCTGGACTTTCAGAAAGCATTTGATAAGATCCCACATAGGAAATTAGTGGGCAAAATTAGGGCACATGGTATTGGGGGTAGAGTGCTGACATGGATAGAAAATTGGTTGGCAGACAGGAAACAAAGAGTATGGATTAACGGGTCCCTTTCAGAATGGCAGGCAGTGACTAGTGGGGTACTGCAAGGCTCGGTGCTGGGACCGCAGCTATTTACAATATTCATCAATGATTTAGATGAAGGGATTGAAAGTAACATTAGCAAACTTGTAGATGACACAAAGCTGGGTGGCAGTGTAAACTATGAGGAGGATGCTATGAGAATGCAGGGTGACTTGGACAGCTTGGGTGGGTGGGCAGATGCATGGCAGATGCAGTTTAATGTGGATAATTGTGAGGTTATCCACTTTGGTAGCAAAAACAGGAAGGCAGATTATTATCTAAATGGTGTCAAGTTGGGAAAGGGGGTGGTACAACAGGATCTGGGGGTCCTTGTTCATCATTCAATGAAAGTAAAGCATGCAGGTACAGCAGGCAGTGAAGAAAGCGAATGGCATGTTGGCCTTCATAACAGGAGGAGTTGAGTGTAGAAGCAAAGAAGTCCTTCTGCAGTTGTATAGGACCCTAGTGAGACCACACCTGGAGTATTGTGTATAGTTTTGGTCTCCAAATTTGAGGAAGGACATACTTGCTATTGAGGGAGTGCAGCTTAGGTTCACAAGGTTAATTCCTGGGATGGCGGGACTGTCATATGCTGAGAGAATGGAACGGCTGGGCTTGTATATTCTGGAATTTAGAAGGATGTTTATATTGAAACATATAAGATTATTAAGGGTTTGGACACGCTAGTGGCAGGAAACATGTTCCTGACGTTGGGGGAGTCCAGAACCAGGGGCCACAGTTTAAGAATAAGGCCATTTAGAACGGGGATGAGGAAACACATTTTCACACAGAGAGTTGTGAGTCTGTGTAATTCTTTGCCTCGGAGGGTGGTGGAGGCCGGTTCTCTGGATACTTTCAAGAGAGAGCTAGATAGGGCTCTTAAAGATAGCGGAGTCAGGGGATACGGGGAGAAGGCAGGAACGGTGCACTGATTGTGGATGATCAGCCATGATCTCATTGAATGGCGGTGCTGGCTCAAAGGACCGACTGGCCTACTCCTGCACCTATTGTCTATTGTTCCAGAGAAAACAATCTAAGTCTTTTCAACCTCTCCCTGCAACTCAAAACCTTGTACTGCAGGCAACATTCTGATAGGCCTCTTCTGCACTATTTTAAATGCCCCCACATCTTTCCTGTAATGGGGTGACCAAAACTGCATGCAATACTCCAAATGTGGCCTAACCAAAGTCCTACAGAGCTGCATCATGACTTCCTGACTCTTATATTCAATAGCCCTAGCAATGAGGGCAAGCATAATTCTGCCTTCTTTACCACCCTACCTACTTGTGCTGCCTTCTTTAGTGAGCTATGAACTTGAACTCCAACATCCCTCTATGCATCAATGCTGTTGAGGTTCATGCCATTAACTGTATACTCTCTCCTAACATTCACCCGCCCAAAGTGCACAACCTCACACTTGCTTGGGTTAAACTCCATCTACCATTTCTCACAAACTGCCTTAGCATATTTGTCTTCATCACACTAATCTTGCTGTCCTCCAAGTCCTTCTCCTTGGTGAATACAGATGCAAAATACTCATATAGTACCTCACCTACGTTCTCCAACTCCAAGCAAAGATTCCCTCCTTTATCTTCTCCCTGGTCACCCTCTTATGTTTAATGTACACATAAAAAAATCTTAGGATTTTTCATAATTCCACTCACCAGTGACATTTCATGGCCCTTCTTGGTCTTCTAATCACCTGCTTGAGTTCTTTCCTACTCGATTAATATTCCTCATAAGCCCTATGTGATGCCACCTTCTTAAACCTTATTTTTTTCCTTTTTCACTTCTATTTTCTTCCTGACGAAGTCTGCAATCCCCCTGGTCATCAACTGTTCCTTTACCTTGCTGTCCATATCCCCCCCCCTCCTCACTGGAACATGCTGATCCTGCACTTTGAACGATTGGCCTTTAAATGACTCCTAAAGGTCCTCTGTGAATTTAATAAAAAACAACTGATCCCAATCTATCTTTTGTAGCTCCTGCCTAAGGACATTGTAATCTGCCTTATCCTAATTAAGTACCTTCTCCCAACCTATATTCAAACAATCTTAAAACTTATGGAGTTGTGATCACTGATCACTATCCCCAAATTCTTCTTCCACCTCAACACATGTCACCTGACCAGTCTCATTTCCCATTACAAGGTCCAATTTGGTCCCTCCCCAAGTCGGATACTGTAAAGCACAACGTTTCATTTAAATATTCAGAAGTATTTAAATAACCCCTCTCTGATTTTTCAAAATATCCAATATTTCCGTTGAATCCAATTTTATAAATGGAGATGCATACTTATGGGAAGTTTTTCTCACAGCAATAGTATCCCCTTGGGTGTGAAGTCCACAGGAAAGGAAATTTCAATTGTACTGTAGGTAGAAGAGAAAGGGTTGTTGTTTTTATTAAACCAAAAAATGATGTTAAATTGTTTAGTATTGTTGTGTACGCAATCATTGAAGAGATTGGTCAGTTTTTAAAGCTAATCTCTTGAATGACTTCCCACTGTAAAATGGCTGTCTGCAATTGTTGTTTTTGGTAAACTAGTTCAGTTCTCTGTAAAGATTCTGTGTTTATATTTTTTCCAAATAAATTCCGTAAGAGTGAACTTTAATTCTATATCTTACATTTTAGGATGTGATTTGTGAATTCTATAAGAGCAAATTTCCATTACCCAAATTGCCATCATGCTGGGTACACTCTAATTAGATACCAGATCTGCAGTCAGTCTCAGCAATAAACTGTAACTTCTTCTGAAAGGACAAGCTGAAAAAGGAATACCATTTTCCTGTAGATGATTTTTTCATTAAGAAGGATCACTTCCCTCTGTGTGACTCTAATGCAGAAGCAGCATGCTACACATATACTCCAAGCTTCAGAGTTTTGTGTTCAAGAAGGAACTGCAGATGCTGGAGAATCGAAGGTAGACAAAATTGCTCGAGAAACTCAGCGGGTGCGGCAGCATCTATGGAGCGAAGGAAAGAGGCAACGTTTCGGGCCGAAACCCGGTTTGAAGAAGGGTTTTGTCCCGAAACGTTGCCTCTTTCCTTCGCTCCATAGATGCTGCCGCACCCGCTGAGTTTCTCCAGCAATTTTGTCTATCTTCAGAGTTGTGTATTAGGCCAAGGAGTAATTCTTCTCAAAGCTTGGGTATTTCCTGTAAGACAAGTTATCCTTCTGGTCAGCGTAAATGCGAAAGTCGGAAAAGAAACCAACCGAAAGAGAGGTATGATTGGCAACTGCAGAGTATAGAAAGCTAATTCCAACAAAGATTATCCACTGACAAATGCTTGTGGAGCAACTGTAAATTCTCATACCATCACACTTGATCCAAGCATTGGTACTTTCTAAATTGCATCATCTTCTGAATGAGAGATCTCAAAGATGTTCACCAGCTAATCCAGTCCATCATCACCACAAACCTGGTCCCTAAATGGAATTCTCTGCCTCAGAAGGCAGTGGAGGCCAATTCACTGGATATATTCATGAGAGAGTTAGATATGGCTCTTAGGACTAACGGAATATAGGGAGGAAGCAGCAACAGGGTATTGATTTTGGATGATCAGAAATGATCATATTGAATGGCGGTGCTGGCTCGAAGGGCTGAATGGCCTACTCCTGCACCTATTTTCTATTTTTCTATGTTTCTATGGCTGAAAACTTGACAACTCCCAAGCAGGAAGAGCTGCAGGCCATTTACAGTGTCTGACTGACTATTCTGAAGTTCACAATAATCACTACCTGTGAAAAGACCTGGAAATGTCAAGGCTGGGTTAGGGAAAATGACCCAAAGATCCAAAATCTAATTAATCATAATTAATCAGAACCTTTTTTTGTCTGGAAAGATTATTCTCTCTCAAGGGAAAAACTACAGCTCTGTAGGTATTTCAAGCCCCAGATCCAACAAAAAGCTCATAACTTATGAAACAGATGGTGAGTATGAAACAGCATAGGAGACCAATAATTAGTTGACAGCCACAACATTGATGGGTTTTTCAGCGATATAAAGAATGTTTTACTCACCATGGCACAGAAGGAAGCCTTCTTCACCGTCCACACACCACCAATTTTGGTGTCATCCACAACCGTACAAATCACTCCACTTACATTCTCATCCAACTCATTAATATATATGGCAAAGACCAGGACACCTCGCTCCAATGACCGCAGCACATCACTGGTCGTAGGCAAGCAATCTGAAAATGAACCCCCCCCCCCACACACGACACGTGGCACAGTGGTGGAACGGTAGAGTTGCTGACTTACAGCGTCAGAGACCATGGGTCGATCCTGACGATGGGTGCTGTCGAAACGGAGTTTGTATACCCTACCTCTGACTGTGTGGGTTTTCTCCAGGTGCTTTGGTTTCCTCCCACATTCCAAAGATTTGCAGGTATGTAGGTTAATTGGTTTCTGTAAATTGTCCCTAATGTGTAGGATAGAATTAGTGTATGGGTGATCGCTGGTCAGCGAGGACTCAGTGAGCTGAAGGGCCTGTTTCCACCCTGAATCTCTAAACTAAATTAAACTAAACTAAACTAAACTAAACTCCTAGGCCAAAGATGTCAACAAAATAGAGAGAGTACAGAGGAGATTTAGTAGAATGTTGCCTAGGTTTCAGCAAGTAAGTTACAGAGAAAGGTTGAACAAGTTAGGTCTTTATTCTTTCCCTCTCCGCAGCAGAAGGTTAAGGGGGGACTTGATAGAGGTCTTTAAAATGATGAGAGGGATAGACAGAGTTGACGTGGATAAGCTTTTTCCATTGAGAGTAGGGAAGATTCAAACAAGAGGACATGATTTGAGAATTAAGGGACAGAAGTTTAGGGGTAACATGAGGGGTGGCTGTGTGGAATGAGTTTCCAGTGGAAGTGGTGGAGGCAGGTTCGATTTTATCATTTAAAAATAAATTGGATAGGTATATGGACGGGAAACGAATGGAGGGTTATGGTCTGAGTGCAGGTAGATGGGACTAGGAGAGAATAAGTGTCCGGCACGGACTAGAAGGGCCGAGATGGCCTGTTTCTGTGCTGTAGTTGTTATATGGTTATATGGTTATAATTTTGCGTCCAACTGGCTAGCTCACCTTGGATTCCATGTGATCGCACCTCCAGACCATTCTACCATGCAGAGCCTTGTAAAAAGGCTTACATCTAATCTCATTACATGAGGCAACATCTAACACCCTTCCCTCATCAATCCTTTTGGTCAATACTTTAAAAAACTCAATCAAATTATTTCATGCACAACGGTTTACCAGCCTGTAGATGCCTGGATTGTCCTTGCAGTGCTTTTTAAATAAAGGCGCAACATTAGCAACTTTCCAGTCTTTGTGCACCCCCTTCCTAGGAAAATACAAAATTCTCTGCCAGTGCCCCAGCAATTTCTCCCCTTGCTTCCCACAATGTAATGGGGTACACTTGGCTAGGCTTCATAGGTTTATCCATCTTCATGCACTTGTAGAGTACCAAGGTCTTTCACAATATCGATATGTTTTAAATTACCAATATTCACTTCCCCCAATTCGGTTATATGAACTTCACCTATCTCCTGTGGCACCACACGGAGATGGGTATCCTGATCCTTAAGGGTATCTATTCTTTCCCTGGCCACCATTTTGCTCTTAATATACTTACACAATCTTTTAGGATTCTTCTTACCTTCCCTGCCAAAGATATCTCATGTCCCATTTTGTCCTGATTTCCTTCCTACATCCTACATCTATTATACTCCTCCAGGGATTTGCTGGATCCTCGGTACCTATACTTGATTGAGGCAAGAAATAAACATCCAGAACAGTTTTTTCCCCACTGTTACCAGATTCCTGAACCAATCATCTCATTCTCACAGAAGATAGACACAAATTGCTGGAGTAACTCAGCGGGACTGGTAGCATCTCTGGAGAGAAGGAATGGGTAATGTTTCGGGTCGAGACCCTTGTTCAGACGGAGAGTGAGGGAGAGGGAAATAAAATATGGCACGGTACAAATAACATGTAAGATGTGAAAAGAACGCTGTTCACAACCTTCCATCATCATGTTCTGCTTCCTTCCATGGGTTTGAGCTTAGTTTATTGTCATAGGAATGAGGTACAGTGAAAAGCATTTGTTGTGTGCTAACCAGTCAGCTGAAAGACAATACATGACTACGATCAAACAATGTTTAGTGCAAGATAAAGTCCAGTAAAGTCCAATTAAAGATAGTCCAAGAGTCTCCAATGAGGTAGATAGTAGCCCAGGACTACCCTCTAGTTGTTAAATGGATGGTTCAATTGCCTAATATCAGCTGGGAAGAAATTGTCCCAGAATTTTTAGCCCGATGGGAAAGGGGAGAGGAGGGAGTGGCCAGGGTGTGACTCGTCCTTGATTATGCTGGTGGTCTTGCCAAGGCAGCATGAGGTGTAAATGGAGTCAATAGAAGGGAGGTTGGTTTGTGTGATGGTCTGGGCTGCGACAACAATTCTTTGCAATTTCTTGTGGTCTTGGATGTAGCTGTTCCCAAATCATGCTGTGATGCATCCCGATAAAATACTTTCTACTGTGCATCCTTAGAAGTTGGTGAGAGTTTTTGGAGACGTGTCGAATTTCCTAAGCTTTCTAAGGAAATAGGGGCATTGGTGTGCTTACTTGGCCATTGCTTTAATGCAAACTGGAATATGTGTACCACTTCACTTCTTATAGTCGATCACTATCTGCTTTGTCTTGCTGATAATAAGAGAAGGTTTGTTTCCTCGACATCGGGTCACGAGGTTCTGAATCTCCTTCCTGTACTCCGTCTCATCATTATTTGATATCCGGCCCACAATGGTGGTGTCGTCTATGACTTTGTAAATTGAATTAGATTTCTACATGGTTGCACAGTCGTGGATGTACAAGGAGTATAGAATGGGGCTGAGCACATATCCTTGCGGAGCACCAGTATTGAGATTTGTAGAGGATGATTTGTCCCTAGAGGATAATTTGTCCCCTATCCTCACTGATTGGGGTTTGTTGGTCAGGAAGTCGAGGATCCATTATCAGAGATGATAAGCCAATTTTATATCGATTCAGCTATGTATCCGAGAATCTCATGGGATCCAACCTTCCAGAGCAGTCAACCATGTGGAACATTATTGAATGCCTTACTGAAATCCATGTATCCAACGTCTACAGCTGTGCCTTTGTTGACCTTTTTGATCACATACTCAAAAAACACAATCAGATTCATGAGATACGACCTCCCACGTACAAAACCATGTTGACCATCCCTAATCAGCCCTTGTCCATCTAAATGCATGGATATCCTATCCCTTAGAATACTCTCTAGTAACTTTTTGACCACAGATGTTAAGCTCACTGGCTTGTAGTTCCCAACCTTTTCCTTGCAGACCTTCTTGAATAAAGGCACAACATTTACCACCATCCAGTCTTCCGGCACATCGCCTACATTAGATGAAAACTCATAAATACATAGATACATAGAAAATAGGTGCAGGAGTAGGCCATTCGGCCCTTCGAGCCTGCACCGCCATTCAATATGATCATGGCTGATCATCCAACTCAGTATCCCGTACCTGCCTTCTCTCCATACCCCCTGATCCCTTTAGCCACAAGGGCCACATCTAACTCCCTCTTAAATATAGCCAATGAACTGGCCTCAACTACCCTCTGTGGCAGAGAGTTCCAGAGATTCACCACTCTCTGTGTGAAAAAGTTTTTCCTCATCTCGGTCTTAAAGGATTTCCCCCTTATCCTTAAGCTGTGACCCCTTGTCCTGGACTTCCCCAACATCGGGAACAATCTTCCTGCATCTAGCCTGTCCAACCCCATAAGAATTTTGTACGTTTCTATAAGATCCCCTCTCAATCTCCTAAATTCCAGCGAGTATTAGCCAAGTCTATCCAGTCTTTCTTCATATGAATGTCCTGACATCCCAGGAATCAGTCTGGTGAACCTTCTCTGCACTCTCTCTATGGCTATAATGTCCTTCCTCAGATTTGGAGACCAAAACTGTACGCAATACTCCAGGTGTGGTCTCACCAAGACCCTGTACAACTGCAGTAGAACCTCCCTGCTCCTAAACTCAAATCCTCTTGCTATGAAGGCCAACATACCATTCGCTTTCTTCACTGCCTGCTGCACCTGCATGCCTACTTTCAATGACTGGTGTACCATGACACCCAGGTCTCGCTGCACCTCCCCATTTCCTAATCTCAGCCAGCATTCAGCCAGCATAAATCTCAGCCAGGTGGTGTGGCGGCGCCTATTGGCAGCGGTTTGACTACAGTCCGTCTGTCTTTTTTAAATTTTTTGTCTTGTTAAATGTATGTCATTAGTCTAATTTATATTATTTTTCTTTAGCTGTGTATATGTGGGGGATGGGGTGGGGGAAACCGTTAGTCTCTTCCCTGTTCGGGGACCCGACTTTTTCCCTGTCGGGTCTCCGGTGTCGTTGGGCCTAACATCGTGGAGCCAGCAGCGGCCTCCGGCCGGGACCAACCTGAGGGCTCCAGTCATGGAGCCTGCGGACCTGCCATCGTGGAGCTGGCCGTCTTCGGAGCGGGACGAGCTGTGGTGTCGCGCGGCTGCGACCCGACTCCGGAACTTCGGAGGTTCCGGCCGCAGGCCTGATGGACAGGAACATCGGGAGCTCACAGGTCCCTGGTGGGAGACCGCTTTACGGAGCTCCCGCAACAACAACTTCTCCCTCTGGAATCGCGGGGTTTAAAGGACATGGAGCGGGGCCTAACATCGCCCCGCGTGGCTTAAATGGCTACAGGACTTACCATCGCCCGCCGGGGGCTTTAACATCGGGAGCCCCAGTTCGCCTTGACGCTGCAGTTGGACTGCTGGACCGCGGGAGAAGAACAAAGGGAAGAGATAAGACTGCCTTCCATCACAGTGAGGAGGTGTTGGAGATCAACTGTGATGGATGTTTATGTAAACTGTGTTAAGTGTGGGTCTTGTTTTTTTTTGTAATGTAAGACTGTAGAGAATGCAATTTCATTCAAACCAAGCTGTTTGAATGACAGTAAAAGGCATTCTAATCTATTCATTCCTGCAATTTCCTCTTTATCTTCCCACAAGTCTCCTTGGATATATCAGATCAGGCTCTGGAGATTTGTCTATCTTCATACACGTCAGGACCAGCACCTCTTCGACCATAATACTGACTGCTCTCAAGACACTTCCATTGACTACCCAACTTCCTCCGTCCTCCTTCTCAAGGTAATTTTTAGATCAGTGATGCACATGCTGGTGGAGATTGCATTTTGGAGATTGTGATCACAATTGAGGGAAGGTATTTAATTGGGGAAAAGCAGATTACAATGCCATTAGGGAGGGTAGATTGAAAGCAGTTCTTATATTAGTCCACAGATGGCATATGGGAGTCATTTAAAGGCCAGCTGATCAAAGTCCAGGATCAGCATTTTCCAGTAAGGAGGAGGGATAAGGATGGCAAGGCAAGAGGATTGTGGATAACCAAGGAAGTGGGAGACTTGGTCAAGAAAAAAAAGATGTGTATGTCAGGCTTAAGAAGGGGCATCAGATGGGGCTTATGAGGAATATAAAGTGAGTAGGAAAGAACTTAAGCGGGCAATCAGAAGGGCAAAAGGGGCCGTGAAATGTCATTGGCGAGTCAGATTAAGAAAAATCCCAAGTCTTTTTATATGTATACAGCATGGTTAGTAAGTGATCATACAAGACATGATTAGTAAATTGTTAGGAAAGACGTTAAGCTGGAAAGAGTGCAGAGAAAATGTGTGGGAAGGAACTGCTGATGCTGGTGTAAACCAAAGATAGACACAAAAAGCTGGAGTAATTCAGTGGGTCAGGCAGCATGTCTGGAGAAACGGAATAGATAATGATTTGGGTTGAAACCCTTCTTCAGAGAAGGTGCAGAGAAGATTTATGAGGGTGTTGCCAGGACTCAACGACGTAGAGGAGTGTATGCCAAAGAAGCTAATCCGAGTGTTCCCCAACTGGAAACCAAGGATGAACCATGAGGTCCATTCCCAAGTGAAGGCCAAGAGCATTGCATACCGTTCGGCAAGACTGCCAGCATAACCAAGGACCAGTCGCAACCCGGTCACCCCTCTTCTCTCCACTCCCATCGGGCAAGAGGTACAGAAGTTTTAAAATGCATACCACCAGGTTCAGCGACAGTTTCTTCACAGCTGTTATCAGGCAAATGAACTATCTTCTCACCAGCTAGAGCTCCCTTTTACCTAACTGGAGACCTTTGAACTATCTTTAATCGGACTTCATCAGATTTTATCTTCCACTAAATGTTGTACCCTTTTTCCTTTATCTATGCACTGTGACTGCTTGATTGTAATCATGTGTAGTATTTTCTTCGACTGGATAGCATGCAAACAAAAGCTTTTTACTGTACCTCAATACATGTGATATTAATAAACTAAACAAAACAAAACTAAAAAAATCTGCTATAGTTTTAAATCGAGAAGGCGGTGCTGTTGTGGCCCATGAAATGCATTGTGGATCAATCCCCAGGGTCTGATGGGACCTATCCCAAGTTATTGAGGGAGGCAAGTGAGGAGATTGCATGGGCCTTGACAAGAGGACTGGAGAGTGGTCAATGTTGCTCCTTTGTTAAAAAGGGAAGTGGAGAGAATCCAGGGAACTATAGGCCAGTGAGCCTCACATCAGTGGTAAGGAAACTATTGGAGAGAATTCTTTGAGATCGTATTTGCTCCCATTTGGAAGAGAATAACCTAATTTGGAATAGCCATCATGACTTTGGGCATGGCAAGTCATATTTTACTAACGATTAAGATTTTTGAGGGGTTGAGAAAGAGATTGATGAAGATAGGGCATTGATATTATATGCATGGATTTTAGTAAGGCTTTTGATAACACCCCTCATGGTAGGCTGATCCAGAAGATTAAGATACACGGGATTCACGGTGACTCGGTCTATGGATCTGGAACTGGTTTATTCGTAGAAAACAGAACGTTGTGGTGGAAGGAAGATATTCTGGCTGGAGCACTGTTACCAGTGGAGTTGAGCAGTGATCTGTGCTGGGTCCTTTGCTGTTTGTGGTATGTATGAATGACCTGGACATAAATGTAAGGTAGACAAAAATGCTGGAGAAACTCAACAGGTGAGGCAGCATCTATGGAGTGAAGGAATAGGTGACATTTCGGGTCGAGACCCTTCTTCAGACTGATGTAAATGTAGATGGGTTGATGACTACATTTGCTGATGATACCAAAATTGGAGAGTTACAGATGGTGAGGTAGGCTGTCAGTAGAAACAGTGGGATATACTGTAGATCAGATCTGTAGAAATGGCAGATGGAGTTTTATCTGAGCAAGTGTGAGATGTTGCACTTTGGGAGGTTGAATAAAAGGAGATAGTATACAGTTAATGGCAAGACTCTTAACAGCATTGATGTGCGGAGGGATCTTGGAGGCCAAGTTTATAGCTCACTTAAGGTGGCAGCAAAAGTAAATAGGGTGGTAACAAAGGCATATGGTATACTTGCCTTCACTGCTAGGGGCATTGAGTATAATAGTAAGGTTTGGCGGATTAGAAACGACAATCGGTTGTTTGAACAAGATTTATTCTCAATCAAAAGTTTGCTGATAACACAGGTTCTAAAACGCAACTGACCACAACGGTGGTCCTCGATCGACTGGCGGGCTGAGCCCAGAAACCGCGCGAAAACCCGACCCCTCCCAGAGTCACGTGCGTGCGGCTTCCGACCGCAGGGTTCGACGCTGATGCGCACCCGCGGGTGCCGCTACATGGCCCCCCCCAGAAACCGAGGTACGGAAACGCACCGGGAGCCGAACCGTACGTCCCGAACGCGTAGTCCTCGAACGAGGGATGGGCGTAACAACAGGGACCGGCAGCACAGGACCGGGGGGACGCGAAAACCGCGAACGAGTGGCGAGCGTAACAATGGGGACCGGCGAAACAAGGCCTGGAACAACAGGGGCAGGAGACAACAGAACGGCCGGCGGAAGACCCCTACGCTGTGGTATGACCACAACCACTGGGCTGTCCTCGTCCACGTGCGCTGGCTTGAGGCGGCTGACGGAGACAAACTACTCCCGGCCGCCCACGTCCAACATGAACGTGGAGACTCCAGTCCTCAGCACCCTGTACAGCCCCTCATAAACCCACTGCAGCGGCGAGCAGTGAGTGTCCCTACGAAGGAAAACATAAGCACAATCCTGTAATGACACCGGCACATGTACCGAAACCGACCCATGCCTGGAGGTTGGAACAGGGACCAACGCCCGCACCCGCTCGCGAAGATCGGCGAGCACTGCTGAAGCCGAAACCTCCTGAGCACGGGTGGTGGGCAGGAAATCCCCAGGTACCCGTAAAACTGAGCCATAGACGAGCTCGGCCGAGGAGGCGTCTAGGCCCGACTTAGGCGTAGTTCTGATGCCCAGGAGGACTCAGGGCAACTGGTCAACCCAATCGGGGCCAGTGAGCCGGGCCTTCAACGCCGACTTAAGGTGTCTATGGAACTGCTCGACTAACCTATTCGTCTCCGGGTGATAAGCGGTCGTCTGGTGTAGGTGGGCGCCGTATAGTTGCGCTAAGCTGGACCACAGAGATGAGGTAAACTGTGGCGATGTCAGACGGGACCCCGAAGCGAGCTATCCAGTTGGACATGACAGCCCTAGCACAAGCCTCCGCGGAGGTATCCGAAACGGGATTGCCTCCAGCCACCTAGTGAACCTGTCCACTATAGTAAGCAGGTGCGTGGCACCGCACGTGCATGGTAAGGGTCTGACAAGGTCCACATGAATGTGTAAGAACCTGCCATCCGGCACAGCGAAATCCTGCATGGGCGGCCGTACATGTCGCTGCACCTTGAAGGTCTGACACGGAATGCAAGCACGGGCCCATATGGCCACCTACTTCCGCAATCCATGCCAAACAAACTTAGACGCTACCAGGGCGGATGTGGCACGAATGGACGGGTGGGCTAAGCTACAGACTGAGTCGAAAATTCGTCGTCTCCAACTGGACGGAATGACCGGACGGGCTCTTCCCGTGGAGACATCACAGAGGACCCTGACCCCAGCCGCGCATCAAGGCACCTCGGCTAGCTCAAGACCCGAATCAGCGGTGATAACTCGCCATGCCGGCATCGGCTCGCTGCGCCGTTGCCAGCTCGGCGTAGTCGACTCCGAGGTCTAGAACCGAAAACGATGGGATGGCTGGACGGGACAACCCGTCGGCCACGACGTTAAGCTTCCCTGCTACATGCCAAATGTCAGATGTGAACTCGGAAATGTAGGCGAGGTGCTGTTGCTGCCTAGCGGACCACTGATCGGCAATCTTGCCCAGTGCGAAAGTAAGCTGTTTGTGGTCCGTGAAAGCAGTGAATGCTCGGCCCTCGAGGAAGTAACGGAAATGCCTGATCGCTAGGTAGGGCACGAGGAGTTCCCTGTCAAATGCGCTGTACTTACACTCCGGAGGCCGAAGCTGCCGGCTGAAAAACGCCTGCGGCTGCCAGCGGTCACCTCCAGGACTGCACCCACAGCGACATCCGACGCGTCAACTGTGAGTGCAGTGGGAGCGGACGCCCTCTTGCAGACCCTTGACAGTGAGCGGTCTAGGGAACTGGCGAATGGCGTTGACCTTCTCAGGCAATGGCTCGGCGCCCCGAGGGATAACCCAATGACCTAAGAAGGAGATGGAGCGTAAGCCGAACTGGCACTTCGCAGGGTTAATCACCAAACCATGCTCGCGCAACCGCTCGAACAAAAGGCGAAGGTGATTAACGTGTTCTGCCTGCGAACTGCTGGCCACCAGGATATCATCTAAATAAATGAAGATTATTAGACGATACCCGCACGACCTGATCCATAAGCTGCTGGAACGCCTGAGCGGCGTTCTTTAGGTCGAATGGCATCTGGAGCCATTCGAACAGGCCGAACGGGGTGATGGTGGCCGTCTTGGGGACATCATCGGTGTGGACAGGGATCTGGTTATAACCCCGAATGAGGTCGACCTTCGAATAGAAGGTCGTGTCCTCAAGGTGCATCGAAAAATCCTGAACATGGGGCACCGGGTACCGGTCTGCCGTGGTTACCGCGTTAAGCCGCCTGTAATCACCGCAAGGCCTCCAACCCCGGACGCTTTGGGAACCATATGGAGCGGGGAAGCCCAAGGGCTATTGGACCGTCGCATGATGCCCATGTCTTCCATCAATTGGAATTCATTGCGGGCAATGCGCAGCTTGTCCGGCGGGAGGCGGCGCGCGCGAGCATGCACCGGCGGGCCTTCGGTAGAGATACAGTGGCTTGCAAAAGTATTCATACCCCTTGAACTTTTCCACATTTTGTCACGTTACAACCACAAACGTAGATGTATTTTATTGGGATTTTATGTGATAGACCAACACAAAGTGGCGCATAATTGTGAAGTGGAAGGAAAATGTTACATGGTTTTCAAATTTTTTTACAAATAAAAAACTGAAAAGTGTGGCGTGCAAAAGTATTCAGCCCCCTTTACTCTGATACCCCTAAATAAAATCCAGTGCAACCAATTGCCTTCAGAAGTCACCTAATTAGTAAATAGAGTCCACTTGTGTGTAATCTAATCTCAGTATAAATACAGCTGTTCTGTGAAGGCCTCAGAGGTTTGTTAGAGAACATTAGTGAACAAACAGCATCATGAAGCCCAAGGAACACACCAGACAGGTCAGGGATAAAGTTGTGGAGAAGTTTAAAGCAGGGTTAGGTTATAAAAAAATATCCCAAGCTTTGAACATCTCACGGAGCACTGTTCAATCCATCATCCGAAAATGGAAAGAGTATGGCACAATTGCAAACCTACCAAGACATGGTCGTCCACCTAAACTGACAGGCCGGGCAAGGAGAGCATTGATCAGAGAAGCAGCCAAGAGGCCCATGGTAACTTTGGAGGAGCTGCAGAGATCCACAGCTCAGGTGGGAGAATCTGTCCACAGGACAACTATTAGTCGTGCACTCCACAAATTGGTCCTTTATGGAAGAGTGGCAAGAAGAAAGCCATTGTTGAAAAAAAGCCATAAGAAGTCCCGTTTGCAGTTTGCCACAAGCCATGTGGGGACACAGCAAACATGTGGAGGAAGGTGCTCTGGTCAAATGAGACCTAAATGCAAAACGCTATGTGTGGCGGAAAACTAACACTGCACATCACCCTGAACACACCATCCCCACTGTGAAACATGGTGGTGGCAGCATCATGCTGTGGGGATGCTTTTCTACAGCAGGGACAGGGAAGCTGGTCAGAGTTGATGGGAAGATGGATGGAGCCAAATACAGGGCAATCTTGGAAGAAAACCTGTTAGAGTCTGCAAAAGACTTGAGACTGGGGCGGAGGTTCACCTTCCAGTAGGACAACGACCCTAAACATACAGCCGGAGCTACAATGGAATGTTTTAGATCAAAGCATATTCATGTGTTAGAATGGCCCAGTCAAAGTCCAGACCTAAATCCAATTGAGAATCTCTGGCAAGACTTGAAAATTGCTGTTTACAGAAGCTCTCCATCCAATCTGACTGAGCTTGAGCTATTTTGCAAAGAAGAATGGCCAAAATTTCAGTCTCTGGATGTGCAAAGCTGGTAGAGACATACCCCAAAAGACTTGCAGCTGTAATTGCAGCGAAAGGTGGTTCTACAAAGTATTGACTCAGGGGGGCTGAATACTTTTGCACGCCACACTTTTCAGTTTTTTATTTGTAAAAAAAATTGAAAACCATGTATCATTTTCCTTCCACTTCACAATTATGCACCACTTTGTGTTGGTCTATCACATAAAATCCCAATAAAATACATTTACGTTTGTGGTTGTAATGTGACAAAATGTGGAAAAGTTCAAGGGGTATGAATACTTTTGCAAGCCACTGTATGGTGCACCACACCGTGACGTGGCGCAGGGTGCGGAGGCACTCCGAAACGGGGTGTAAGGAGCTCAGGGAACTCAGACAGCAGAGCGACGAAAGGCTCCTGGACCTCTGCGATGTCATCAGGTTGCTGTTTGGGGGGAGACGAGTTGCGCATTTCGGCGGGGCGGAGGTCTGACAACGGGACCATACGACCGCCACGCACATCAACGAGAAGGGAAAACGCCGCAAGAAATCTGCCCCCAAGATCGGCTGGGTGACGTTAGCAACGATAAACTTCCACCTGTACGGGTGGGAGTCAATGGTTAGGTTAAGGGTCCGTGTACCGTACGTTTGAATGTCACTCCCGTTAACAGCCGAGAGGACGGGTCCTACCTTACCGACGCGGGTATCGCGGGCGGTCGGGAGAAGAATGCTGACGATGGCCCCGGAGTCCACCAGGAAACGGCGGCCAGAGTGAAAGTCACGGACGTAGAGGCGTTCGTTCGGGCCGATCACAGTCGCCACTATGGGCGATTGGCCGAGGCATTTCCCTGAAATTTGCTGGGGCTTCGGCTGCGTCGTGCCTCAGCACCGAAACGCAGATGGTAATAACACCAACGGCATCGAACATATGGTTCGGAATGCTGCTGTGGTTCCTCAGAGGCGGCCTTCCTCGCGCTGCCTCCTTGGCTGCACTCTAGCTGTGACAGCTGGGAGGGCAAAGGTGCAAACTTCCCGCCGCCCCGTGGTCCACAATTCATCGGCCCTCTCGGCGAGCTGTTGGGGGTCGCTGAAATCGGCTCCCGCGAGCATTAAACGGACGTCATCCAGCATCTGTTCCAAGAACGCCTGCTCAAAGAGTAAGCACGGTCGATGCCCGTCCATCAGGGCCAGCATCTTGGCCATTATGGTAGAAGGCCTCCGATCGCCTATCCCGTCCATATGAAGGATTTTCGCCACCCGGTCCTGGCGGCTTAACCCAAAGGTATGCAGCAACATGGCTTTGAGGCCCTTGTACTTGGCTGCCACCGGAGGATCCCTCAGGTACGGCAGCAACCGCGAGGCTGACTCCTGCAGCAGGGCTCCAACCACGTGGAGATATCTGGTCTCATCGGCGACGATGTGGGGCAGGTGGAACTGCGCCTCCACGTGCGCGAATCAAACTTGCAGTTGATCAGGCCAAAAGGTGGGTAGCCGAAGGCTGGTGAAGTCCTGTTGAGCGCCAGACGCCTCGGCAGGAAAATATTCCTCCTGCATGTTCCTCTAGTCTAACAACGGTCAGACTCGTCGCGGTCACCAATTTGGCGGGTTAGAAACGACAATTGGATGTTTGAACAAGATTTATTCTCAATCAAAAGTTCACCGATAACACAGGTTCTAAAACGCAACTGACCACAACGGTGGTCCTCGATCGACTGGCGGGCTGAGCCCAGAAACCGCACGAAAACCCAACCCCTCCCAGAGTCACGTGCGTGCAGCTTCCGAGCGCAGGGTCGATGTTGACGTGCACCCGCCGGTGCCGCTACAAAGGAGCTCGATAAGACTTTGATTAGGCTAAATTTGGAGTATTTTGTACAGTTCTGGTCACCCCATTACAGGAAGGATGTTTAGGGTTTGGAGAGGTGCACAGAATACTGCCTGGATTAGAGGGTTTCAGCTACAAGGAGTTTAAATATACTTGGATTGTTTTTTCTGGCATGTCAGAGGTTGAGCGGAGAGTTGACAGAAGTATATACAATTATGAGAGGTATAGATGGGGTAGATAATCAGAACCTTTTCCCCAGGGTGGAACTGTCCAAAACTAGAGGGCATAGGTATAGGGTGAGTGAAGGAAAGTTTAATGGAAATGTGCGGTGCATGTTTTTTATGCAGAGAGTGGTGGGGGCCTGGAAAGCATTGCCAGGGGGTGGTGATGGAGGCAGATATTATAGTGGTGTTTAAGAGGCTTTTAGATAGGTACATGGAAGTGCAAGGAATAGAAGAATATGGATCATGCACAGGCAGGTCAGATCAGTTTAACTTGGCATCATGTTCCGCACAAACATTGAGGGCCGCAGAGCCCATTCCTGTGCTGTACTGTTCTATATTCCATATACCCTAGCCCCCTACATGATGCAAACCTTCATAATTTATCTTTCCCCAATAGTTCAGGCCAACTCAATGCTGCCTACTAAATGCCTCCCTTTAAGGTGTCTGACCTGTAAGGACAGCCTCCCGCCCTTGATACCTCAGAAGAAAAGTGGCAGATGGCATATTTATGTTCATGAAAACATGCGACACCTGGTAGCTTCTGAGTAAAGCTTTGGGCAAATGAATTTGCTGCCTTGGGACAGGTAATTAAATGGTTGCTGTTCCAACATATTAAAAATCATTCCAGTGCACCCTTTAGGATATAATGGAATTTCTAGGCAATAATCTTTTACCTGCTTTTATTCTTAATTTCCTTGATTTTATTTGAGATGAGTTACATGCTCACAACAACCGGGATCTATTTTGCTCGTCACACCTTTCCAATTTCTAACCAGTCAATGTCACTGATTACAAAAATAACATGCTTGTTGTGGCAAGCTTATCGTGAGTATACAGCATTTTGACATTTTACAGGGTGGCAGGATCTATTTCTACTCCATTTTGCAAAGTGCTTAATGTACCAAATTAGAGGGGATTTTTTTTTTGCAGAGAATTGATTTGCTTTGAAATATAATGTTTTCTGGGTGCTCCTTATTCAAGTTTATATCCAAGTCTTTCTGGGCATAAATAGTATTGCAAGCAGCACAGAAACAGGCTTTTTGGCCCAACTCATCCACTCAAAACAAGATGCCCAACCTAAACTAGTCCCATTTGCTTGCATTTGACCCATATCCCTCAAAGTCATTCCCATCCATGTACCTGTCCAAGTGTCTAATAACTGAAGATAGACACAAAATGCTGGAGTAACTCAGCGGGTCAAACAGCATCTCTGGCGAAAAGGAATAGGTGATGTTTTGGGTCGATACTTTTCTTCAGACTGTCTTTTAACTGTTGGTGTTGTACCCACCTTAACTGCCTCCTCTGGCAGCTCATTCCATACATCTAGCACCCTCTGGGTGAAAACATTGCCCCTTCTGTTAAAATATTCCCCTCTCACCATAAACCTCTGTCCTTTGATTCTTGAAACCCTTACCCTGGGTAAAAGACTCACCCAATCGATTAGACAATAGACAATAGACAATAGACAATAGGTGCAGGAGTAGGCCATTTGGTCCTTCGAGCCAGCACCACCATTCAATGTGATCATGGCTGATCATCCCCAATCAGTACCCCGTTCCTGCCTTCTCCCCATATCCCCTGACTCTGCTATTTTTAAGATCCCTATCTAGCTCTCTCTTGAAAGCATCCAGAGAACCTGCCTCCACCGCCCTCTGAGGCAGAGAATTCCACAGACTCACCACTCTCTGTGAGAAAAAGTGTTTCCTCGTCTCCGTTCTAAATGGCTTACTCCTTATTCTTAAACTGTGGCCCCTGGTTCTGGACTCCCCCAACCGCATGATTGTATACACCTCTTTAAGATCACTCCTTGGCCTCCTGTGCTCTAAGGAATAAATTCCTCTCTTGCCCAGTGTCTCCTTATGGCTCAAGGCCTTGAGTCCTGGCAGCATCGTCATAAATCTTCTGAGTGTAAGAGTTAGGATGTCAGGTTGCAGCTGTACAAAACATCAGTTAGGTGACATTTGGAATGTTATGTACAGTTCTGTTCGTCCTCCTATAGGAAGGATGCAGTAGCATTGGAAAGAATGCGGAAGTGATTCACCAAAATGTTGCTTTACATACAAGGAGAGGTTGGATAGGCTATGTTTATTCTCATTGGAATACAGAGGGCTGAGGGGTGACCTTATAAAATTATGAGGAATATTTATAGGGTAGACAGTCAGTTTTTCCCCCTAGGGTTGTGGAGAGTAAGGCCAGAGGGTGTCGTTTTAAGATGAGATACATAGATACATAGAAAATAGGTGCAGGAGTAGACCATTCGGCCCTTCGAGCCTGCACCGCCATTCAATATGATCATGGCTGATCATCCAACTCAGTATCCCGTACCTGCCTTCTCTCCATACCCCCTGATCCCTTTAGCCACAAGGGCCACATCTAACTCCCTCTTAAATATAGCCAATGAACTGGCCTCAACTACCTTCTGTGGCAGAGAATTCCAGAGATTCACCACTCTCTGTGAAAAAGTTTTTTCTTATCTCGGTCTTAAAGGATTTCCCCCTTATCCTTAAGCTGTGACCCCTTGTCCTGGACTTCCCCAACATCGGGAACAATCTTCCTGCATCTAGCCTGTCCAACCCCATAAGAATTTTGTACGTTTCTATAAGATCCCCTCTCAATCTCCTAAATTCTAGCGAGTATAAGCCAAGTCTATCCAGTCTTTCTTCATATGAAAGTCCTGACATCCCAGGAATCAGTCTGGTAAACCTTCTCTGCACTCCCTCTATGGCTATAATGTCCTACCTCAGATTTGGAGACGAAAACTGTACGCAATACTCCAGGTGTGGTCTCACCAAGACCCTGTACAACTGCAGTAGAACCTCCCTGCTCCTATACTCAAATCCTTTTGCTATGAAAGCTAACATACCATTCGCCTTCTTCACTGCCTGCTGCACCTGCATGCCTACTTTCAATGACTGGTGTACCATGACACCCAGGTCTCGGTGCATCTCGCTGAGATGGGAGAAATGTAAAGGCGATCTGAGGAGTAAGTTGTTCACATGAATGATGGTGCTTATATGGAATAGGAAATGAGAGAGGCAGATATAATTACAGCATTTAAAAGTTATCTGGACAGGTGGATGGGAAAAAAGTAGAGGGATGTATCCAATGGAGGCAGATGGGATTAACATTGGAATCACAGTCAGCATGGACATGTTGGGCTAAATGGTCCATTTCTATGCCGCGCAACTCAATGACTCTGTCTTTCTCATTCAAATAAGAAAAAACATTTCTGTTTTCAAACCATTGTGAAAATATTCACATATTTATACAGTATCTGCCAGGGTTTTGCATACTTAATCTGTCCATATCACCATGAAGCCATTTTGCATTGTTCTCATAGTTCATATTTCTATCTAATTTAAGAATCAGAATCAGAATCAGAATCACACTTTATTCGCCAAGCATGTTTTGCAACATACGAGGAATTTCATTGGCCAGGTCAGTCATACAATTAAAAGTAACAGATCACTTAAAAAACACATTTTAACATGAACATCCACCACAGTGACTCCTACACATTCCTCACTGATGAATGAACAAGAGATGTTGGCAATCATAAAAATTATTACATTTGGTTCCCACATTTAATAATTGTTATGTCTTGTGAATAGCTGAGGTTCAAGCAATGAACCATTGGGTATCCACTGGTTACTGCCTGCCATCCCATAAAAGACCCATTTAATCCTACTCGCTATATCATATCGCCCAGCCAATTTTCTATCCACGTCAGCATGCTATCCCCAATACCATGTTCATCAACCTTTTATGTGGGACTCTATCAAAAGTTTCAATGAATTGGCTCCCTGCCATTTTATTCAGTTGTAATGTGACTAGGGCTTATCCACAGCTTTGGACATAGTGCCAACAAATAGCGAGACCGGCAGGGGACAAGCTTAAATTTTATAGAAAAGAATGTTATTCACAAGAAAGAATACAATGTTGAATGTTGTGTTTAAAGTGCTCTGTTTGATTTCCCATTCTAACTACAAAATTCCCCGAGCAATTAGACATGTCATAGTATCCTGCCAGTGTGATAAAGAAGGAGTTCTTGTCAAAACTAGGATTTGTGCCAGACTAACACAAATCAGAAATGGTAATTGGCATATAGACCTGATATGGTGTCACTTTTTAGAGTGGGTTCACCTGCACCCAGCTCTCTGAGGAGGGAATTTCAAATAATCTTAGCTTCTTAAACCTACTAATTAAAATGAGAAATCCCCAAGCTTCCATGAATCATCCTCCAAAAAGATTATTAGGAATTTAATGGGGAAAATCTCATCCCTGACCATCTGTGACCTGAGGCACTGTGAGCATTTCTGAAATGGGAAAGAAAGGGATCTTCGTATCACATCTACATAGATGGTGCAGAAATGTAGTGTTGCAGTAATCCACACCTTCTGTTCCTTTAACACAAATCTGTTCTTCACAACAAAGGAAGCACTAGAGCTGGCTTTACCTCTGAGAGCTTTAAAAAACAATGGGGCCTTCTGACTAAGTTTACAAATCATGTGACAAATTCTTAAGTTGCCATAATATTTTGTTTTGGAATTTTGAAAAAAATCCAGGTAACTGTAAATTTGGATATTTTTTAAATAATACTAAATAATTTAAATTTGAAGGAATATGCAGGATTTAAATAGTAAAATCTCAAAGCTACATTTAAAACAGTAAATGCAAAAATTTGAATTCTTAATTTGTGAAATCTTTCTAATGATGCTAATGTTATCTGCCGTTTTATGTTCATCAGAGATCTTAATAACTATATTTAACGGAATGATTTATTTGTATTTGAAGCTATGTGTCATATTACTAAATATAACTTGGTCATGTTTATCTAAGAAGATGATTATTTTGTTTGGTATTGCTCAAGACTTTTTTTATATTCACTGAAGCGTGTAATGCACAACGTAATTTTCTGACATAAAAGCAAAACTGGGGCAGATCTTTCCTAATCTTGGGATTGCTGTCTGGAAGCTCTGATACTGGAAGCTCCAAATGCAAGCTTCAATTGGAAGGCTATCTCCCAGCACTCTGGCATGGCCCAAGACACTTCGGAGCTGCACAGAGCCTCTCCAGTTGAAGTCGCTAAATACTCTGATAAGATTATTCCCAGTGATCCCACTGACCCTCCTCCCACCCCGCTCCCTAGTCCACAAGCAGTCAACCCCCCTGGTTACATTGAATATTCATGAATATCTTTTTTATTTGAATTTATTTAATAAGACTTAGACTGGTAAAAGTAAAACAAATATTTTAAAATTTATTTTAAATAATTTTGGTCATTTAAAAGCCAAAAGTCAGAAAACACACACACGTACTACTAAACAGGTGGCATTTGAGATCGCAGATGCAGGAATCTGGACCAAAAAAGGAAACCTGCTGGAGGAACTCAGCAGGACAGTCAGCATCTATGGAGGAAATGTGTTGTTTTAGGTCTTCACCTGAAACACTGACTGTCCTTTTCCATCCACAAATGCTGCCTGGGTTTCTCCAGCAGTTGTCCTTTCTCCAGCAGTTGTCCTTTTCTTACTTAAGAACCACTTACACTTACAGTTCATTGGTTCAATGGTTCCAAGGTACAGTGAATTCTTTTTTTTTTGCATCCAATTCAGTAAAATTATTGCCATACATAAATACAATCCCAGATTAAGTACAGAATTGACAGGTTCTTGATTAGTAATGGGTTATGGGGCGAAGGCAGGAGAATGGGGTTGAGAAGGAAAGATAGATCAGCCATGATTAAATGGCGTAGTAGACGATGGCCAAATGGCCTTATTCTGCTCCTCGATTTTATGAACATGAACTTATGAACTTATAGAAACAGCCCACAGCGGCCATATACAAGAGTTGCCAGGTTTTGACATCATTTTCAAAGTCCGAGCTGCAGCTGGCTATAAAGGCCTATTACAGCCTTTGCCTCCATCCAGATTGTCTAGTGAACCATCATCCATCAGAGACAGATAGATTCTTGATTAGTACGGGTGTCAGAGATTATGGGGAGAAAGCAGGAGAATGGGATAAGGATGGAGAGATAGATCAGCCATGATTGAATGGCGGAATGGACCCGATGGGCCGAATGGCTTAATTCTGCTCCTATCTCTTATGATCTTATGATCCCGCTCCTCGTCCAGCCACCTCCAGCCTTTGTGCTGTGGGGGTGCCTCCTGCAGCCACCTTGAGGGTGCAGGAGGTAGGACACCGGTTCTTCTTACCGACCCTTTGCTTTAGTTTCCATCATCATCAGGGACTTCTTCCACCTTCCTCTCGGTTCTCTGGTCCTCGGGGATGAACAGGTTCTGTGGTAGGTGAGCCAGGCCTGCTGCCGGGGTATGGCTGTGGCCCGTAGCCCGATGGAAGCTTCATTGGTAGATCTGTGTGGATCCCTGCAGAACATTTTGACACTTATGTTTCCTGTTGCCTCCCCTATGTAGGCACAACGTTCTAATTTCTGTCACTGTGGAGCATTCTACCATTGGAGAGAGTTTGTAAATATGCTGACGTTTAGTTTACTTTAGGTTAGAGATACAGCGCGGAAACAGGCCCTTCGGCCTATTGAAATCACGCTGACCAGCGATCCCCGCACATTAACTCTATCCTACACACACGAGGGACAATTTAGAAGTTTACCAAGCCAAAAAATCTGTACAACTTTGGAGTGTGGGAGGAAACTGGAGATGCTGGAGAAAACCCATGCAGGTCACGGGGAGAACGTACAAACTCTGTACCGACAGCACCCGTAGTCAGGATCAAACCCAGGTATCTGGTGCTGAGGCAGCAACTCTACCGCTGTGCCACCATGCTTGTAATTTATGGAATAGTTCAGTAGGACAGAGAATAAGGAAGCAATGTTTGTTTACTTAAGCATTTAATTTTTTTGCCACATAAAACCTTGGCCATATTAAAATGTATGTATATGAATGAGCAGATACAGCAGGCAGTGAAGAAAGCGAATGGCATGTTGGCCTTTATAACAAGAGGAATCAAATAAAGGAGCAAAGAGGTCCTTCTGCAGTTGTACAGAGCCCTAGTGAGACCACACCTGGAGTATTGTGTGCAGTTTTGGTCCCCTAATTTGAGGAAAGACATTCTTGCTATTGAGGGAGTGCAGCGTAGGTTTACAAGGTTAATTCCTGGGATGGCGGGACTGTCATATGCTGAGAGAATGGAGCAGCTGGGCTTGTACACTCTGGAGTTTAGAAGGATGAGAGGGCATCTCATTGAAACATATAGGATTGTTAAGGGTTTGGACACGCTAGAGACTGGAAACATGTTCCCGATGTTGGGGGAGTCCAGAACCAGGGACCACAGTTTAAGAATAAGGAGTAAGCCATTTAGAACGGAGACGAGGAAAAACTTTTTCTCACAGAGAGTTGTGAGTCTGTGGAATTCTCTGCCTCAGTGGGCGGTGGAGGCAGGTTCTCTGAATGCTCTCAAGAGAGAGCTAGATAGGGTTCTTAAAAATAGCGGAGTCAGGGGATATGGGGAGAAGGCAGGAACGGGGTACTGATTGGGGATGATCAGCCATGATCACATTGAATGGCGGCGCTGGCTCGAAGGGCCGAATGGCGTACTCCTGCACCTATCGTCTATTGTCTATTGTCTATTGAGATTTAAGTACATAAAAAATTAGAAACAGAAGCAGTGGTAGCCTGCACAGCAAATGCCTGCTCATATTGCACGCAAATAATCTGCTTCATCATTCAATAATCTAATCTTGGCCTTGATTCAACAATCCAGCCTGTTTCGTTGATTCCTCTAATATGAATGAAATAAATAAAAGTAGGCATAGGCCAAATGGGCCTTCGAGCATATTGTACATTTATGTAACATCGTAGATTTAATCTCATAGAATATATACAGCAGTTAAGTGAAATATGACTGAACAGCAGAGAGGGTAGGGAGGTGAATAGAAGAAAGAGTTCTAGTAGACAGGTATACAGTAGAGACAGGTGGATTACAAAGGTGCAGAGAGGGCTCCAGCTCAGGGGTGGACAGGAGCAAAGGAACAGTAGAACATTAACGTATTACATTGGATTCATATGCGAGGCTGAGTTTCCAGTTACGTACAGCAGTGCCTCAATAAACTCAGGTTTTATGACATTTTTATGGACATTGCTTTACTATTTTAAGTAACCAAATATAAGGGCATTTTACAGCATGAAGAGTCAGGAAATCACATTGCAGCTTTATAAAACTTTGGTTCTAGCTGCATTTGGAGTATCGTGTGCAGTTCTGCTCGCCCCATGACAGAAAAAAATGTAGGATTCACAAGTAGAAGTAGCATTTGAGGCAATTTGTGAGGAAATTGTTAATGGTAGGTTGAAACGACACAGAGGTGGAAGGGAGTTGGAGAGAATATCTAAATAGTCGAAGATGAAGGATCAGAGAAAATATGTGTGAACGTAAACATGTCGTGGACCAGTTAGACTGCATGACCTCTTCCTAACTTGTACATTGTGTGTAACATTGTGCAATGGTGAACTGATGCATCGCTGTTCAATTCTACAATTAGATCAATAGTGGAAATCTGTTTCAGAATTCACTACTGGCAAATGCAGATTATGATATTGAGTTTTTACTTTCAGATCCTCATCCAATCGGGTGGATATCTTAAAAATTCATCACCAAGATTGGCTTACTAGCACCACCGCAGAGCAAATCTTGAAGTACTGTACATGGACGCCAAATTGATCTGTAGGAGGTAATGTAAGGACAAGCTATCTTGATCTCATCCTCACCAACCTCCCTGTGGCAGATGCATCCTGTCATGTTAACATTGGTAGTATGATAACCCTATTGGCGACAAAGTCCCAACCATATCAAAGACATTATCCACCCTATTGTAAGATATATATATATATATATATAAACAATGTTCACCGATCTGCCTTCTTAAATACTCTTGATGACCTCTTCATAAACTATTAGATTTGTGAGACATGATCTCCCACACACAGACCCATGATGGCTATCCCTAATTAGTCTGTGCTTATCCAAATAGTGGTAGATCCTGTCTCTAAGAAATCCCTCCAACAACTTTCTCACCGCTGACACCAGGCTCACCAACCAGTAATTCCCTGACTTGTCCTTGCCGCCCTCCGTAAATAATGATAGAGTTACTCTAATATCCCAGTCCTCCAAACCAATCTATGCCCTGAGATCAACCACCTTACCTGCATATGGCAGGTAACATTCATCCATACCACAAAGTGCAAGGCAGTGACAAAAGAGAGTCTGATTACCTTCCATTGACATTCAGCGGCATTACCATAATTGAGTCTCCCATTGTCAATATTCTGTACATCACCATTGACCAAATGGATCAGTCACATAAATAGTGTGGCTACAAGAGCTGATCAGGGGCTCTTGTGTGTGACTAATCTTCTGGTACCATAAAATCATTCCACCATCTGCATGGCACGTCAGGAATGTGATGGAATATTCGCTATTTTGCTGGACGAGTTCACCTCCAATAACAGTCAGATATTCAACACTATCCAGGACATATAGCATCTCATTTGATTGGCATCCACACCAACCACTCTAAACCACCAGCCACAGTGACTGCAATGTATGCACTTCGCAATATATATTACTACAGTTACTCACCCAGGTGACTCATCCCAACCATCTGATCTCGTCTTCAAGACGAACAAAGGCAACAGGTGCACATGAACACCACTACTTGCAGGTTCCATTCACATCACAAACTATCCTGATTTGAAAAAGCTGTCGTTCCTCCAGCATTATCATTGCTGGGTCCATGTTCTGAAATCCATCCCAAAGCATTGGTGGGAGTACTTTCACCGAAAGAACTGCTGTGGTTCTAGAAGGTGGCTCATCAACACTTACTCAAGGGCAACTCAGGATGGGCAATACATATTGGCCTTTCCTGTGATGTCCTGATCCCAAAATTAAATTACAAAAATATCCTTGAAGTCATTAATTTGAACAAAAATCACATTTCTTCAGCAGTGCTGAATGATATTTCTTCTCCATCTGGTAGCAATGAGGGAGGAGTTGAGAAATAATCATGGGGCTATCAAGAGGATGATTTCCCATTGCATTCTCAGGATAATTTGATGTTGAAAATAAAGTAGCTTGGCTGTGTGATATTGAAAAACAATATCAGTGTGATATTGAAAAACATTTGATTTAAAATTTCAATGCAAGTAAATCCACCTCATGAAATTGTTAAAAGATTCGATACAAAATTTTCTCAGATTTTCTTGATTGTTGGAAAATTGTATGAGAATCTACAATGATAGGACCGTATACATTTTTACATCTTTTAAAATGTCTGGTATCAATCTGCTGAGCAGACAAAACAAAATGTTAGGCTTATTTACAGTCAATGGTAATATCATTCAACACATTTCCTGCATTACCACCTCATTTACACTTGATATTCATGCCTGCAGAAAACAAGCATTGCTGGACAGTAAGTTAAAGGTGCAAATAAATGTAAAGGGGCCACAGCAGGTACAGGAAAGTATCTTGTAAAATCCTCTGCCAGGAATTTCCCTGGGGTTTCGTCTGATCCTCTGCAAAAACTTTGGCTGAAATCCCATTTACGTCTGCTTATAGGATTTCTGCCAACGCTACAATGGTGGAGAGCCAGAAACGCTGAGAACATTTCCAGCATCTATTTCTAAATTATCTTTTCTCGTCATTTTCATAAGAAACTGACAAGGGACAGCACAATCAATACAACAATATTTGTTATTATATGATGAGCCATTTAAGATGGATGATTATTTTGTGAGTTAATAAAAGAAAATGGTGAATATAAAAGAAAATATTTTGCATCAGGATTTACATTTCATGAAAAAGATAGTATCTTGTAAAAACGAACATTGAAAAAGAGACAATGTCTCACCAAGTATGCAAAGCTAATTAATAATAATCTCGAGAATCAGGTGGCTTCCATTTCATGACAAAGGATGTAGGTGAAAATATTACAATTACCTTAATGTTCCCTCAGTTTGTGAACCATCTCTTTGGATAAAAAACAAATCCATATCATTCTGCTCTTTAGGAAAAGAGGGTGAAGCCAAAAGGTTATAGAGCTGTAGACACAAGGAACTGCAGATGCTGGTTCACAATAAAATATAGAAAATGCTGGAGTAACTCTGGAATATAAGGCACAACCTTTTCACACAGAGGGTGGTAGATATATGGAATGAGCTGCCAGAGGAGGTAGTTGAGGCAGGTACTATAAGCATTGAAAAGATATCTGGATGGTCACATGGATAGAAAAGATTTAGAGGAAAATTGGCCAAACGTCGGCAAGTGGGACTAGTGTGCGTGGGGCATCTTGTTTGACGTTGGCAAGTAGGACCAAAGGGCCTGTTTCCATGCTGTTTGACTCTAGAACCAGAACCAGGGGCCACAGTTTAAGAATAAAGGGCCTGTCCTACTAACGCGACCTTTCAGCGACTGTCTTCGACCTTCAAGCTCGAGGGCACTCACCTGGAAAACCTCGAGCTGGTTGGACAGTCAGAGATGAAACCGCGAGCTGGATCGACCGACCGCACACACAAACACATCGCAAAGGTGGGGGCCAGGAAAAGCGGGGGAGCGCTGTCTGAAATTCACACCCGCGATGAACAGGAAGGTAAAAGATGGCTGCACAGTGTACAGGCTGCACAGTGGTTCTCTGGATGCTTTCAAGAGAGAGATAGATAGGGCTCTTAAAAATAGTGGAGTCATGGGATATGAGGAGAAGGCAGGAACGGGGTACTGATTGGGGACGATCAGCCATGATCGCATTGAATGGCGGTGCTGGCTCAAAGGGCTGAATGGCCTACTCCTGCACCTATTGCCTATTGTCTATTGTCTATTGTCTATTGTACGGTAAGTCCTTTAGTGAGTGCGGAGGGGGGGGGAGAGAGAAGGGGAGAGAAGGGGGGGGGGGGAGAAGGGGGGGGGGGAGAAAGAGTGGAGACACTTTTAAGAAGCCAGACAACTTATAATAAAGTTTAACAGGCATTTAACCTACCGGTTGGTTTTCCTTGGTCCTGAAAACTCCAATGAGCCAATTATAATGCCTGGTCAGTGAAGGAGATTGCCTACGTCTGTGCTCGACTGCATATAACTACATAGCGACTCCACTGCACTAAGAGTTCAAAAGAACCATGCCGACCAATTTTTACTCGCGGAAAATTTTTCAACATGCTGAATAATTTTCCTCGACCAAACTGAGGCCGCGAGTATGCGGGAACTTCCCTCGAGCATGAAGGAGAGTTCCAGTGACCTCATAGGACCTCCTAGGATCACGTGTCGATCATGCTGCGAGTTTGAGTCGAGGGCAAACTCTTCTAAACTCGCAGATTAGGTCGCCGTAGTGGGACAGCCCCTTAAGGGGTAAGGCACTTAGAACGGAGATGAGGAAACACTTTTTCACACAGAGAGTTGTGAGTCTGTGGAATTCTCTCCCTCAGAGGGCGGTGGAGGCTGGTTCTCTGGATACTTTCAAGAGAGAGCTTGATAGGGCTCTTAAAGGTAGCGGAGTCAGGGGATATGGGGAGAAGGCAGGAACGGGGTACTGATTGTGGATGATCAACCATGATCACATTGAATGGCGGTGCTGGCTTGAAGTGGCCTACTCCTGCATCTATTGTCTATTGTCTATTGTCTATGATCCTTTGACCCTATGTTGGTGAGGTTATCCTCAGAGTATTGTCTCCAGTTTTAGTAGGAAAGGCATTATTAAGTTGGAAAGAATGTAATGAAGATTTACAAGGCTTTTGCTAGGACTCGATCGCCTGAGTTATAGAAAGAGTTAATGAAGGCTAAAACTTTATTCCTTGGTGCTAAGGAGATTGAAAGGTAACTTTATATAAGTGTATAAGATCATGGGGATTATAGATAAAATGAATGCAACAGTCTTTTTCCCAGGGTAGGGGAATGTAAAACTAGAGGTGCTAGGTTTAAGGTGAGACGAGATAGTATGGAGGCATATACAACTCCAATATCTAAAGTACTTTTAGAAGCATACTTGGATTGGAAAGGGAAAGATGGGTATGGCCCAAATGTGGACAAATCGGATGTGTATCCCAGTCGGCATGGATGAGATGGATCGAAAGGGCCTGTTTCTGTGCTTTATATTTCAATGATCCCTTATGATTACACAAGAGAACAATCCTGCTCGCATGCAGTATTCCTGGATAAAGGCTTCTTCCTCCTCCAGGGCAATTACATTGTTGCATAGAAGCAATAGGTAGCAAGGTGAAAAGTAAAAGTGGCAGGCAGACAAATCCAGGGCAAAAATCAAAAAGGGCCACTTTTCAACATAATTGTATAAGGGGTAAGAGCATTGTAAAAACAAGCCTGAAGGCTTTGTGTCTCAATGCAAGGAGCATTTGTAATAAGGTGGATGAGTTGAATGTGCAGATAGCTATTAATGATTATGATATAGTTGGGATCACGGAAACATGGCTCCAGGGTGACCAAGGCTGGGAGCTGAACATCCAGGGATATTCAATATTCAGGAGGGATAGACAGAAAGGAAAAGGAGGTGGGGTAGCGTTGCTGGTTAGAGAGGAGATTAACGCAGGGAAAGGAAGGATATTAGCTTGGAGGATGTGGAATCGATATGGGTAGAGCTCCGAAACACTAACGGGCAGAAAACGCTAGTGGGTGTTCTGTACAGGCCACCTAACAGTAGTAGTGGAGTTGGGGATGGCATCAAACAGGAAATTAGAAATGCTTGCAACAAAGGTAAAACAGTTATAATGGGTCACTTCAATCTACATATAGATTGGGTGAATCAAATTGGCAGGGGTGCTGAGGGAAGAGGGATTTCTTGGAATGTATGCGGGATAGTTTTCTAAACCAACATGTAGAGGAACCAACGAGATAGCAGGCTATTCCAGACTGGGTATTGAGTAATGAGGAAGGGTTAGTTAGTAGTGTTGTTGTGCGTGGCCCCTTGGGCAAGAGTGACCATAATATGGTTGAGTTCTTCATTAGGATGGAGAGTGACATTGTTAATTCAGAAACAAGGGTTCTGAACTTAAAGAAAGGTAACTTTGAGGGTATGAAACGTGAATTGGCCAAGATTGACTGGCAATTGATTCTTAAAGGGTTGCCGGTGGATATGCAATGGAGAGGCATTTAAAGACTCCATGGATGAACTACAAAAATTGTTCATCCCAGTTTGGCAAAAGAATAAATCAGGGAAGGTAGTGCATCCGTGGATAACA
Organism: Malacoraja senta; assembly: GCA_038087875.1. Lineage (NCBI taxonomy): Eukaryota > Metazoa > Chordata > Chondrichthyes > Rajiformes > Rajidae > Malacoraja > Malacoraja senta. The sequence goes on from CM075977.1 coordinate 14,793,612, forward strand.
AGGGAAATCAGGGATAGTATCAAAACAAAAGATGAAGCGTACAAATTAGCCAGAAAAAGCAGCCTACCAGAGGACTGGGAGAAATTCTGAGTCCAGCAGAAGAGGACAAAGGGCTTTATTAGGAAAGGGAAAATGGATTATGAAAGAAAACTGGCAGGGAACATAAAAACTGATTGCAAAAGTTTTTATAGATATGTGAAGAGAAAGAGATTAGTTAAAACAAATGTAGGTCCCTTGCAGTCAGAAACCGGTGAATTGATCATGGGGAACAAGGACATGACGGACCAATTGAATAACTACTTTGGTTCTGTCTTCACTGAGGAAGACATAAATAATCTGCCGGAAATAGCAGGGGACTGCCGGTCAAATGAGATAGAGGAACTGAGTGAAATCCAGGTTAGCCGGGAAGTGGTGTTAGGTAAATTGAATGGATTAAAGGACAATAAATCCCCAGGGCCAGATAGGCTGCATCCCAGAGTACTTAAGGAAGTAGCCCCAGAAATAGTGGATGTTCAAAACTCCTTAGATTCTGGAGTAGTTCCTGAGGATTGGAGGGTAGCTAATGTAACCCCCCTTTTTACAAAGGGAGGGAGAGAGAAAACGGGGAATTACAGACCAGTTAGTCTAACATCGGTAGTGGGGAAACTGCTAGAGTCAGTTATTAAAGATGGGATAGCAGCACATTTGGAAAATGGTGAAATCATTGGACAAAGTCAGCATGGATTTACGAAAGGTAAATCATGTCTGACGAATCTTATAGAAATTTTCGAGGATGTAACTGGTAGAGTGGATAAGGGAGAACCAGTGGATGTGTTATATCTGGACTTTCAGAAGGCTTTCGACAAGGTCCCACATAAGAGATTAGTATACAAACTTAAAGCACACGGTATTGGGGGTTCAGTATTGATGTGGATAGAGAACTGGCTGGCAAACAGGAAGCAAAGAGTAGGAGTAAACGGGTCCTTTTCAGAATGGCAGGCAGTGACTAGTGGGGTTCCGCAAGGCTCAGTGCTGGGACCCCAGCTATTTACAATATATATTAATGATTTGGACGAGGGAATTGAATGCAACATCTCCAAGTTTGCAGATGACACGAAGCTGGGGGGCAGTGTTAGCTGTGAGGAGGATTCTAGGAGGCTGCAAGGTGACTTGGATAGGCTGGGTGAGTGGGAAAATGCATGGCAGATGCAGTATAATGTGGATAAATGTGAGGTTATCCACTTTGGTGGCAAAAACAGGAAAGTAGACTATTATCTAAATGGTGTCCGATTAGGAAAAGGGGAGATGCAACGAGACCTGGGTGTCATGGTACACCAGTCATTGAACGTAGGCATGCAGGTGCAGCAGGCAGTGAAGAAAGCGAATGGTATGTTAGCATTCATGGTAAAAGGATTTGAGTATAGGAGCAGGGAGGTTCTACTGCAGTTGTACAGGGTCTTGGTGAAACCACACCTGGAGTATTGCGTACAGTTTCGGTCTCCAAATCTGAGGAAAGACATTATAGCCATAGAGGGAGTGCAGAGAAGGTTCACCAGACTGATTCCTGGGATGTCAGGACTTTCATATGAAGAAAGACTGGATAGACTTGGCTTATACTCGCTAGAATTTAGGAGATTGAGAGGGGATCTTATAGAAACGTACAAAATTCTTATGGGGTTGGACAGGCTAGATGCAGGAAGATTGTTCCCGATGTTGGGGAAGTCCAGAACAAGGGGTCACAGTTTAAGGATTAAGGGGAAATCCTTTAGGACCGAGATGAGAAAAACATTTTTTACACAGAGAGTGGTGAATCTCTGGAACTCTCTGCCACAGAAGGTAGTTGAGGCCAGTTCATTGGCCATATTTAAGAGGGAGTTAGATGTGGCCCTTGTGGCTAAAGGGATCAGGGGGAATGGAGAGAAGGCAGGTACAGGATACTGAGTTGGATGATCAGCCATGATCATATTGAATGGCTCGAAGGGCCGAATGGCCTACTCCTGCACCTATTTTCTATGTTTCTATGTTTCTATGTTGCTCTCTGGCTGCTATGGGGAATATTCAGCAGCAAAATGTAATTTGTAAGTAGATTACTATTCTCATTGTACATGGTGAGCTACTGTGGGGAATGTGCCTCTAAGGATACATATCCTTCCCTGATACCTGAATATCTTGTCAACCAGTCAACCTAGTCACACCACTTTAGTCAAACGGTGGTGAATCTGTGGAATTTATTGCTGCAGAAGGCTGTGGAGGTCATCAATGGATATTTTAAAGCTGAGATAGATGGATTCTTGATTAGCATGGGTGTCAGGGGTTATGGGAAGAAAGCAGGAGAAAGGGGTTAGGAGAGAGAGAAAGATCAGCCATGATTAAATGGCAGGGGTAGATTTGATAGGCCGAATAGCCTAATTCTGCTCCTATCACTTATGATCTTATTAACCCTGGTATCACACTGGAATCTAGGAGGTCAGTGAGAGTGCTTAGTTGTGGACTTTGAATGGTGGAGAGGTGGCAAGCTTAGCAAAATATCATTTGAAGGCAGAAAGCAACTGCAGAATAATATGTGCAGTTAATATTAATGGTCAAAATCATTACTGACTGGAAACCTGGTTAAAAAAATGACTTCACCAGTATGGGATTCAAAATGATATTCATTTTGCAAAGTTTTGTAAGATAGGAGGATTTGTGTGAGAAATCCAGTACAATACATTTGCACACAAATTATAAACTATGAAACATTAAAGTTAAGGAAAAAGCCATTCAGTCCACTGAATGTCAAAATTCTTTGACCTAAATTTCGCAACTTTGCATCTCATTTGTATTTTATGTGTTTAAATGATAAACGAAGAAAGATCTTGCAAGTAAAACACAACAAGAAAAGCATTTTCTCATCTGCAAAATTGTAATAGAAAGTTCATGACAACAATACAAAGAAAGACCAATGAAATAAATGTTTAAGAAGGAACTGCAGATGCTGGAAAAAAATTGAAGGTAGACAAAAATGCTGGAGAAACTCAGCGGGTGAGGCAGCATCTATGGAGCGAAGGGAATAGGCAACTGTTCGGGTTGAAACCCTTCTTCAGACTTCTGAAGAAGGGTTTTGACCCGAAATGTTGCATATTTCCTTTGCTCCATAGATGCTGCCTCACCTGCTGAGTTTCTCCAGCATTTTTGTCTACCAATGAAATAAATGATCTGATTATCTATTTGATTGTTAGATAAAGGACTAGACTAAGTGGAGGCCTGGTCCCCCAATGCAACCCGTTCCCCAATGCAATATTCCACCACTCACCCGTTCCCCACACACAAACTGTTCCCCCAACGCAATATTCCACCACTCACCCATAGCCCCAACTATGGCTCATTTCCCCTCATCCCCAGCACTCCCTCCCCCTCCTCTTCATCCTCCCTCTTCTTTCCCCTCTCCTCCTCCCCTCCCCATCCCTTCCTCACTTCTCACTCCATCTCCTTTCCCCTAACCTCAGTCCTTCCCTCCTTCCATAACCCCTCTCCCCTAACCCCCCATCCCTTTATGCCCCACTCCTCACTTCCCCTATCCCCCCACTATCTCTCCTCACCTCCCCCACTGCTCTCCTCTCTCTCTATTCCCCACTTCCTACCTCTCTCACTCCTCTCCCTCTATTCCTCCTCCTCCCCCAAACTCCCTCCTCACCTCCACCACTTTCCTCCCTCTCCGTCCTAGGATCTCGAGGATGCCACTATTCACCTCCCCTATCCCCCCCACTATCCTTCCTCACCTCCCCCACTGCCCTCCTTCCTCTGCCTCTATTCCCCACTCACTGCCTCCCCCACTCCTCTCCCTCTAAGCCCCCTCCACCCCCACTCTCCCTCCTTACCTCCCCCACTTTCCCCCCTCTCCCTCCCTACCTCCTCCTCTCCCTCAATCCCCCCACCCTCACTCCTCACCTCCACAGGTATTCCCCATTCCCTACCTCCCCCCTTCTCTCCCTCTATTCCCCCTTCTCCCACTCTATCCCTCCTCACCTCTCCCACTTTCCCCCTCTCTCCCTCCCAACTACCTCCTCTCCCTCAATCCCACCACTCTCTCTCCTCACCTCCCCAAGATCTTGCGGTTGCCACTCCTTTTCCCCGGAGCAGCGGCGGCTGTGGCCCTGGCTGTGGCCTGTGGCCCCTGTGTCTTCTGAGGTCAATGTTCGACATATGGACTTTGCTGTAGGTGGAGCAGGGGATACTCAGCAGAGCTGGAGGTTAGAGAGTGTAATAGCAATTTCTTAACTTTTCAATGTCCAACTTTTAATTGCTATTACTACTCGGGAATGTGGTGGAGATATTGTTTACGCACTAACAGATAGCAAAAATGGATCTTCCAGATGTAGTTTCTTGATTAATTGGTCTGTTATTAAAGTAATACAAAACAAAGAAATAATTCATAACTTTTCATTCTTACTAACTGTTTGTTCCATGTGGCGTCTCGTGAACATGAACATGAACGTGAAACGTGAACGTGGTATAAACTGAAGGAACTGCAGGTGCTGGAGAAATCAAAGGTATACAAAAATGCTGGAAAACTCAACGGGTGAGGGAGCATCTGTGGAGCGAAGGAATAGGTGACGTTTTGGGTCGAGACCCTACTTCGGACTGATGTGGGGTGGGGGGGTGGGAAGAAGAAAGGAAGAGGCGGAGACTGTGGGTTGTGGGAGGGCTGGGAAGGGTAAGGGAAAGAGGGAGAAAGCAAGGACTACCTGAAATTGGAGAAGTCAATGTTCATACCGCTGGGGTGTAAACTACCTTAGCGAATATGAGGTGCTGCTCCTCCAATTTGCCGTGGGACTCAAACTGTATTGCGGTGATATAAACTGTTGTCCTCACCATCCCTTGAGGCAAACTCAAACTCCCAATCTATGAGTCTGCGCTAGCCTCCTAAAAATGTAGACACGCCCATCAACGTATATAATCCCATCCACAAAGTAGGAAACAGATACAGAAATACTAACAGTAAAAAACTTAAGCATAAATAGCTCTTACACACTGGCCCCTAATTGTTCTACATATATAACAAAGCAATTATCAATAGACATTAATAGGCACCATAAGCTTAACATACATTAAAAAACAATGGAAATATGCACTTCAGACTTCTTTGGCGATTCTTCTATCTTCGCCCTTCTAGAAGCAGACATATCTTGGTTATCACTTACAAAGACGTTGTTCTTAGTCTGAAGTCGTACAGTCGCACTAAACCTTTAACATCTGGCATGATCTCCAGTAACCAAGAACCTCGTAGTGTAGTTGAATCAACCACCAAAACGATATCACGTGGCATAAAATGTCTTCTAACCCTTGACCATCGTTGTCATTCTTGGAGTAGAGGCAAGTATTCTTGTGTCCAACGTTTCCCCACAAAACTGTCATATATTGTATCTGTCTCCATCTGCGTCTAATATACAAATCTTCTTTCACAAAGAGCCCAGGTGGTAGTATTGGATTGGTCTTCAATGGAAGAAGATGATTTGGTGTAAGTTCTTCCAGGTCACTTGGATCATCAGAACTCCTGGTAATGGGTCGATCATTTAAAATTGCTTCAATTTCACAAAATAAAGTTTGCAATCCTTCATCGTCCAGAACTTGTTGTTTAAGAACAGAGCGTAGCACATTTCCAACCATGCGGATCAATCGTTCCCAAACACCGCTGGGATGGGATCCCATAGGGGGAATAAAATTCCATCGTATCCCTTGCTGAAGCATAGCATACTGAATTTTATCCTGATTTAAGCTAAGTGCTCTCAACTTTCCGCTCCAACAAAATTTGTACCATTATCTGATCTTAATGATAGAACTTGACCTCGTCGACAGATGAATCTTTGTAATGCAAGAATGCAGGAGTCTGTGTCAAGTGTGGATGCAACTTCAAGATGCACCGCTCCGATTGCCATGCAAGTGAAAATTGCACCATACCTTTTCACTAGACTTCGTCCTCTCGTGACCCCGAGAGGACCGATGTAATCTACTCCTACATCTATAAATGGAGGTTTATCAGGTAAAATCCTTTCCAGAGGTAAGTCTGCCATTTTCTGTTCTTCAACATTTCCATGCTGCCGTTTACACACAGTACAATTTTTTATTATCTTTCTTGCATCTTAGCTTTGATAATCCAATATTTCTTACGAAGTGTCGATAGAATATAATTTCTTCCTCCATGTCCGATCTGTTCATGGATATGTCATGACAGTAGTGTTGAAATGTGAAAATCCTTCGTGAGAATAATAGGATGCTTAGCCTCTTCAGGCATCGCTAGTTTCCTCAGGCGACCACCTACTCTCAGATGTCCTTCTTCCAGTACCGGATCAAGTTTGTACAAATGACTGCTTCTATTGACACCATGTACACCAGCTTCTAATGTCGATAAATCTTCCTTGTATCTTTGTTTGACAGAAAGAGAGAATTGCGTTTTCTGCCTTGAGAAGATCACTGTACGCGGTATGATGCTTTAAAGACTTGCATCTTTTCTTCAACCTTTTCCTTTAGTTTACCAGGATCCTTTTCAAAGACACCATCAGCAATCTCCTTTCTTTTTCGAGCCAACAGCAAGAACCTTGTCCTGGCTTTAAGAAACCAAGCCACCACAGTCTTCAGCTTATCGCACAATGAGAAATGGGTAATTAAATCGTTTATTGGGTTGGATGATTCCTTAACAATAACATTCACTGTGATGTCCTGTTTAATCTCCATATCATTAGCAGAGATTTCAGATTCCAGTTTAAACTTTGGCCATTCTCTGTCTGGTTTACAGAGAAACTCTGGTCCCTTGATCCATCTCATATTGCTTCAGAAGCGGTCTGCTGTTAGTCCTCTGGAGGCTTCATCCGCAGGATTTGCATTTGTGTTAACGTATTTCCACTGTGATACATTAGTAGCACCCCTTAAATAAGAGATTCTGTTTGCTACAAATGTTTGAAAGCGTTTGTTTTCATTGTTGAAACACTTAAGCACTGTAGTACTATCAGTCCAGAAGATAGATTCCTCCAGCTGAAGCTCTACTTCTTTTTGCAGCATTATGTCAATTTTGACAGCTAAAACTGCTGCTGTAAGCTCCACTCTGGAAATCATCATTTGCTTCAATGGTGCCACTCTGGCCTTTCCCATTATGAATGCAACATGTACTTCTTTGTTATCATTTTCCAGTCTTAGATATGAAACAGTACTGTAGCCACTTTCCCTTGCATCTGAAAAGTGGTACAGCTGTGTATATCTGATTTGACCAAAGTTTGTAGGGTACATGCACCAGTCTACTTTGAATTCCGATATCTCGTCGAGATCTGCTAACCATTCCGTCCATCGCTGAGAAGAGGTTTGCGTTATACTCTCATCGCATCAAAGTTTTTTCTTACAGTGCTCTTACAAAATCAACTTGGCTGGCAGAATAAATGGTGCAAGAAATCCCAAAGGATCGTATACAGAATCAATCACAGATAGTATGCCCCGTCTTGTATATGGTCGTTCCTGAATCGAGATTCTGAATTTGAACACATCTGTTTCAACACACCAGTGCAATCCAAGTGCTCTTTCCATAGGCAGATTGTCTTTGTCCCAAATCCAACTCCCTGGTCTCCTTGGCTCTGTTATCTGGTGGAATGGTTACCAATATAGCACGGCTGTGGCTGATCCACTTTGAGAGCATGATTTTGGCAGAGGGAAGTCAGGTGTACTACCATTTGAATTGCTTCTTTATCCGAACACATAGATTTTAAACAATCATCCACATAGAAGTTGTTCTTTACTGTGTTTATCACTTCTTCTGGAAAGTGAGCTTCATTATCCTCAGCGATCCTCCCTAATGTAAAGTTTGCACAACTTGGTGATGACACTGCTCCAAAGAGATGTACCTTTATCCGGTATTCAACAAGATATTGCTGTGCATCCCCATCAGGCCACCATAGGAATTGCAAATAGTCATTATGCCTTTTTGATACTTTAACTAGATGAGACGGTACCCGAACGGGATGTTGAAGGACGAGAAGCTAAAACGAAGAAGTGGAAGCTAAGATACCGAAAAGAAACGACGCCTAAAAGCCAAATAACCGAACGGACACGACGCCGAAAAGCCAAATAACCGAACCGGACACGATGCCGAAAAGCCAAATAACCAAAAGGGCACGACGCCTAAAAGCCAAATAACCGAACCGGACATGATGCCGAAAAGCCAAATAACCGAACGGACACAACGCCTAAAAGCCAAATAAACAAAAGGGCACGACGCCTAAAAGCCAAATAACCGAAAGGGCACGATGCCAAAAGGATATGAACCCGAACGGACTCCTCACCGAAAGGACAATACGCAGTACGGACATGTCGTCGAAAAGCCGCCGAATGGTCATGGGGTCGGGATTTATCCGAGACCTTGTCAGCGATTGGTCCAGACCTCCACGTCCATCACATCACTGGCCGGGGGAGACGGGAGGGTGGGGGGGATTTTTAATTTTCCTTTGCCGCTTTTGGACTTTCCTGAATATAAAATAAAACCCATGTGATTGAATCGCAGCAGCTTGGAGTCACTGCCAAAGATCACAGAGCGGATTATTTTTGTAAGCATTGATCTACAGCCTCTTAACCCCAAGCGTTAAGCTTGGGGTTAAGAGGCTGGAATCTCTCTATCTCTCTCTCTCTCTCATTCTTTCTTGAAATTTGTTTAATTTCACCCAATGCATTTAATAAAAGTTTTCTCTACAACTGACCCGCTTTTCCAACCCGAAGGAAATCGCCGAGCGCAAAATGACCAGTACTGTCATATTACTGAACCGACTCAGGGAGCTAAGATATTCTTTAATAAAACAGTAATATTTTTTCGTCTGGTTTCTCGATTCACACCCAAAGGAACACTGGCCTTCAAGATGCATGGTAGTGTATGTATTGTGGTAGTCAAAATATTGTTACTGTTGATGTAAATATCTATGGAACAAATTTGGATTATCATTTTGTTAAATCAACCGAAAGTTCCAATCACACGGGGTTTTATTTTATATTCAGGAAAGTCCAAAAGCGGCGAAGGAAAATTAAAAATCCCCCCCACACTCCTGTCTTCCCCGGCCAGTGATGTGATGGACGCGGGGGTCTGGACCAATCGCTGACAAGGTCTCGGACAAATCCCATCCACAGAGACGTCATGTCCGTTCGGCGGCTTTTCGACATCATGTCTGTCTGCGTATTGTCCTTTCGGCATGGAGTCAGTTTGGGTTTGTGTCCTTTCGGCGTAGTGCCCTTTTGATTATTTGGCTTTTAGGCATCGTGCTCTTTCGGTTATTTGGCTCTTAGGTGTCATGTCCGTTCAGTTATTTAGCTTTTCGGCAACGTGTCGTTTCAGTTATTTGGCTTTTCGGTGTTGTGTCCGTTCGGTTATTTGGCTTTTCGGCATCGTGTCAGTTCGGTTATTTGACTTTTCGCCGTTGTTTCCATTTGGTATCTTGGCTTCACTTCTTCACTTTGGCTTCTCGTCCTTCGACATCTCGTCCACACACGTGATGAAACATTGCTTTAATATCAGCCATCAAAGCAACCGGTTCCTGTCTGAATCTGATGAGAATTCCAATGAGTGAGTTGGTGAGGTCTGGACCTTGCAGTAATTGGCAGTTAAGTGATGTCCCTTTGAAGACTGCTGCACAGTCAAAGACCACCCTCAAGGTCCCTTTCTTTGAGTGATACACCCCATGGTGTGGGATATACCAAAGCTCTCCATCACTGGGCAGTGGGCAGGTGCTATAGACCTGCACGGGAAGGTAGAGTCTGCTCCCGCCCCACAAGTCTTGGGCAGATAACCATATAACCATATAACCATTACAGCACGGAAACAGGCCATCTCGGCCCTTCAAGACCGTGCCGAACACTTTTTATTTATTTATTTATTTATTTAATTAAAAATATATATATATTACTTCCCCCTAGTCCCATCTACCTGTACTCAGACCATAACCCTCCATTCCTTTCCCGTCCATATACCCATCCAATCTATTTTTAAAGGATAAAATCAAACCTGCCTCCACCACTTCCACTGGAAGCTCATTCCACATTGCTACCACTCTCTGAGTAAAGAAGGTCCCCCTAATGTTACCCCTAAACTTCTGTCCCTTAATTCTCAAGTCATGTCCCCTTGTTTGAATCTTCCCTACTCTCAATGGGAAAAGCTTATCCACGTCAACTCTGTCTAACCTGCTCATAATTTTAAAGACCTCTATCAAGTCCCCTCTTAACCTTCTGCGCTCCAAAGAATAAAGATCTAACTTGTTCAACCTTTCTCTGTAACTTAGTTGCTGAAACCCAGGCATCATTCTAGTAAATCTCCTCTGTACTCTCTCTATTTTGTTGACATCCTTTCTATAATTAGGCGACCAAAATTGTACTCCATACTCCAGAATTGGCCTCACCAATGCCTTGTACAATTTTAACATTACATCCCAACTTCTATATTCAATGCTCTGATTTATAAAGGCCAGCACACCAAAAGCTTTCTTTACCACCCTATCTACATGAGATTCCACCTTCAGGGAACTATGCACAGTTATTCCTAGATCCCTCTGTTCAACTGCATTCCTCAATTCGCTACCATTTACCGTGTACGTCCTATTTTGATTGTCCTGCCGAGATGTAGCACCTCACATTTGTCGGCATTAAACTCCATCTGCCATCTTTCAGCCCACTCTTCCAAATGGCCTAAATCTCTCTGTAGACTTTGAAAATCTACTTCATTATCCACAACACCACCTATCTTAGTATCATCTGCATACTTACTAATCCAATTTTCCACACCTTCATCCAGATCATTGATGTACATGACAAACAACAGTGGACCCAACACAGACCCCTGAGGCACCCCACTAGTCACCGGCCTCCAACCTGACAAACAGCCATCTACCATTACTCTCTGGCATCTCCCATTCAGCCACTGTTGAATCCATCTTGCTACTCCACCATTAATACCCAACAATTGAATCTTCTTAACCAACCTTCCATGAGGAACCTTGTCAAAGGCCTTACTGAAGTCCATATAGACAACATCCACTGCTTTACCCTCATCAATTTCCCTAGTAACCTCTTCGAAAAATTCAAGAAGATTAGTCAAGCATGACCTTCCAGGCACAAATCCATGTTGACTGTTCCTAATCAGACCCTGCTTATCCAGATGCTTATATATATTATCTTTAAGTATCCTTTCCATTAATTTGCCCACCACTGACGTCAAACTAACAGGTCTATAATTGCTAGGTTTACTCTTCGAACCCTTTTTAAACAACGGAACAACATGCGCAGTACGCCAATCCTCCGGCACTATTCCCGTTTCTAATGACATTTGAAATATTTCTGTCATAGCCCCTGCTATTTCTACACTAACTTCCCTCAATGTCCTAGGGAATATCCTGTCAGGACCTGGAGACTTATCCGTTTTCATATTTTTCAAAAGTGTCCGCACCTCCTCTTCTTTGAATCTCACAGTTTCCATTGCTACTCTGCTCGTTTCCCTTACCTCACATAATTCCATATCCTTCTCCTTCGTGAATACCGAAAAAAAGAAATTGTTCAATATCTCCCCCATCTCTTTTGGCTCTGCAGATAGCTGTCCACTCTGACTCTCTAATGGACCGATTTTATTCCTTGTTATCCTTTTGCTATTAATATAGCTGTAGAAACCCTTTGGATTTACTTTCACCTTACTTGCCAAAGCAACCTCATATCTTCTTTTAGCTTTTCTAATTTCTTTCTTAATATTCTTTTTACATTCTTTATACTCCTCAAGCACCTCTTTTACTCCATGCTGCCTATAATTATTGTAGATCTCTCTCTTTTTCCGAACCAAGTGTCCAATTTCCCTTGAAAACCATGGCTCTTTCCATTTTTTACTATTTCCTTTCAACCGAACAGGGACATAAAGATTCTGTACTCTTAAAATTTCACCCTTAAATGTCCTCCATTTTTCTTCTACATCCTTCCCATAAAACAACATGTCCCAATTCACTCCTTTTAAATCCTTTCGCATCTCCTCAAAGTTAGCCTTTCTCCAAACAAAAATCTCAACCCTAGGTCCAGTTCTGACCCTCTCCATAAATATATTGAAACTAATGGTATTGTGATCACTGGACCCGAAGTGCTCCCCAACGCATACCTCCGCCACCTGCCCTGTCTCATTTCCTAACAGGAGGTCCAGCACTGCCCCTTCTCTAGTAGGTACCTCTATGTATTGCTGCAAATAACTATCTTGCACACATTTTACAAACTCCAAACCATCCAGCCCTTTTACAGAATGTGTTTCCCAGTCTATGTGTGGAAAATTGAAATCTCCCACAATCACTACCTTGTGCTTACTACTAATATCTGCTATCTCCTTACATATTTGCTCTTCCAATTCTCGCTCCCCATTTGGCGGTCTATAATACACCCCTATAAGTGTTGCTACACCTTTCCCATTTCTCAGTTCCACCCAAATAGCCTCCCTAGACGAGCCCTCTAATCTATCCTGCCAAAGCACTGCTGTAATATCTTCCTTGACAAGCAATGCAACACCCCCACCTCTTGCCCCTCCAATTCTATCACCCCTGAAGCAACGAAATCCTGGAATATTTATTTGCCAATCACAGCCCTCCTGCAACCATGTTTCACTGATCGCCACAACATCATACTTCCAGGTGTCAATCCAGGCTCTAAGCTCATCCACCTTTCTTACAATGCTCCTAGCATTAAAATATACACATTTAAGAAACCCACCACCACTTATTCTCTGTTTATTCTCTTTTTCTTCTTTCTCCCCTACATTTTGGGTCCGAGTGCTTCCCTTCTCTGCCTCCTGCCTCCCAAACTTTCCACTAGCTTTCTCTATTTGATTTGTATACGTCCTATTTTGATTTGTCCTGCCGAGATGTAGCACCTCACATTTATCAGCATTAAACTCCATCTGCCATCTTTCAGCCCACTCTTCCAAATGGCCTAAATCTCTCTGTAGACTTTGAAAATCTACTTAATTATCCACAACACCACCTATCTTAGTATCATCTGCATACTTACTAATCAAATTTTCCACACCATCATCCAGATCATTGATGTACATGACAAACAACAGTGGACCCAACACAGACCCCTGAGGCACCCTACTAGTCACCGGCCTCCAACCTGACAAACAGCCATCCACCATTACTCTCTGGCATCTCCCATTCAGCCACTGTTGAATCCATTTTGCTACTCCACCATTAATACCCAATCTTCTTAACCAACCTTCCATGAGGAACCTTGTCAAAGGCCTTACTGAAGTCCATATAGACAACATCCACTGCTTTACCCTCATCAATTTCCCTAGTAACCTCTTCGAAAAATTCAAGAAGATTAGTCAAACATGACCTTCCAGGCACAAATCCATGTTGACTGTTCCTAATCAGACCCTGCTTATCCAGATGCTTATATATATTATCTCTAAGTATCCTTTCCATTAATTTGCCCACCACTGACTTCAAACTAACAGGTCTATAATTGCTAGGTTTACTCTTAGAACCCTTTTTAAACAACGGAACAACATGCGCAGTACGCCAATCCTCCGGCACTATTCCCGTTTCTAATGACATTTGAAATATTTCTGTCATAGCCCCTGCTATTTCTGCACTAACTTCCCTCAATGTCCTAGGGAATATCCTGTCAGGACCTGGAGACTTATCCGTTTTCATATTTTTCAAAAGTGTCTGCACTTCCTCTTCTTTGAATCTCATAGTTTCCATTACTGCTCTGCTTGTTTCCCTTACCTCACATAATTCCATATCCTTCTCCTTGGTGAATACCGAAGAAAAGAAATTGTTCAATATCTCCCCCATCTCTTCTGACTCTCTAATGGACCAATTTTATTCCTTGTTATCCTTTTGCTATTAATATAGCTGTAGAAACCCTTTGGATTTATTTCACCTTACTTGCCAAAGCAACCTCATATCTTCTTTTAGCTTTTCTAATTTCTTTCTTAATATTCTTTTTACATTCTTTATACTCCTCAAGCACCTCATTTACTCCATGCTGCCTATAATTATTGTAGATCTCTCTCTTTTTCCGAACCAAGTGTCCAATTTCCCGTGAAAACCATGGCTCTTTCCAATTTTTACTATTTCCTTTCAACCGAACAGGGACATAAAGATTCTGTACTCTTAAAATTTCACCTTTAAATGTCCTCCATTTCTCTTCTACATCCTTCCCATAAAACAACATGTCCCAATTCACTCCTTTTAAATCCTTTCGCATTTCCTCAAAGTTAGCCTTTCTCCAATCAAAAATCTCAACCCTAGGTCCAGTTCTGACCCTCTCCATAATTATATTGAAACTAATGGTATTGTGATCACTGGACCCGAAGTGCTCCCCAACGCAAACCTCCGCCACCTGCCCTGTCTCATTTCCTAACAGGAGGTCCAGCACTGCCCCATCTCTAGTAGGTACCTCTATGTATTGCTGCAAAAAACTATCCTGCACACATAGATGGGGCTCGTCAGCCTGGGAACGCAGCCATCTAGGAGAGGGAAAACTCTGATTTAAAACCTCCACTGCCTTGCGGCCATATCCAGTCATGGAAAAGGCTCCAGGAGTAAACCTCAAGAAAATCCGGAGTAGGAACCGCTAAGGCTGTTCGTCGTTGTCTACAACCTCGCTCTGGCAGCTCCTGCGAGCGACGGCGCTGGTGCCAAACTGTAACAGCCCTGCTGTTCCTTTGGATCAATCAGCGACATGGAGAGGGGGGACATGCTGCATGTGCAACAGCCTGTCCTCCACATGACATCGCCCAGGCTTGCAACCGACCAGGATGCATCACCCATTGTCAGTCATGACCGAGGGGGGCCTACTACCATAACTTTGATTCAGTTGGTCCGTTGGTACCATTTCAGCATAACCATTTTGTATGCTTGCCAAACTTGCGTTTCAGGTTCTGAATGCGCTGCTCGGCAATGCAACTGTAATTCGGCAGACTAACACTTTCTTGTTTGAAAGGTAAGTCTAGACAAAAGTGTCCATCCATCATCTTTACTGAGCGCTTCATAATATCCAAGAACTTTACCTCTTCAAGGGACATTTCTTCTGATTCCTTGCTGGATCTTTCATTGAAGTCATGATTGTATTGCTTGATCAACAGCTCCTCTAAGTTTGCAGTAGATATTCGATTGACAGCAGCAGCAGGATAGTTATTCTTATTCCTGCTTTTATTGTTCCTTCTCAACCCATCCAATAGGGTCCTCACAGTGAATGGTCCGTCCTCTTGACGGCTAACAAACTCTCTAGGTTCCAATACCTTCGTAGCATATGTTCCGATAAGTAGGTCGATGCCAGATTGTATTTTAGGGATCTTGATATTCTTCGTAAGGCATTCTTTCAGGTCTTCTTGCTTGGGTATGTTTAGATGAGAACCAGGCATGGACTTAAGTGTAAACACATCAGATAGTGGTATCAAATCATTTTTGTCCAGACAAGATATTTCTAAACTTGTAATAAGATGACTATCACAACATTTCCCTTCATTTATGGTACGCAAGAGAATCTTAGTCTCCTGTCCTGAAATGTCCAACCTTCTCATCAAGCTTTCTGTGCAAAAGGTAGCCGAACTTCCATGATCCAAAAATGCATATGTTTGTAACACTGTATTCCCCTTGCTGCTCCTTACATGTACTGGTAAGATGGAGAAATACAAGTTTCTTCACCGGCCCCAATATGGCATTTATATGAGGCGAGGTAATAGCATCACTCGCAGTTGGCTTCTCCTTCTGTTCTGTATGCTCTGGCTTCTTCTATGTAATCTTCTGTTCAGAGTGAAGTAATTCAGGATGGTCTTGTTTGCACATATCACAAGTCATACGACTCTTGCAGTCTTTGACCATATGTCCTTTCTTCAAACATCCAAAGCAGATTCCCTTCTCCTTCAAGAAGTCCATCTTTTCTTTATATCCCGTCAGCTTGATCCTTCGACACCACCTTATGGTATGGCTCATTTTATCACAGAACCAACAATAACTTTGAGTGTTCGTGGTAGATGCATCTCTTTTATTCCCACCTGTTGTTTCTACAGGTATTACAGCAAAAGCAAAACTGCTTTCTTTTGGTCCTGATCTTCCCCTTGTTTTAGCAAAAGTAGAACCTTTGACAGTTGCAATTGGTTTAGGATCTTGAATGCTTCCATGAAGTGGATCTGACATTAACCAGACTTCCCTTTCCATGAAATTCACCAGGTCAGGAAACTTGGCTACCTGGTCCTGGTTTTCCCGTATCTGACCCGTTCTATCCCTCCACTTCATTCTAAGCATAAAGGGCAATTTTAGAAGGATTGTCTTGATGTTAGTAGCAGCATTCATATCTTCCATACAGTTGAAATTTTCCATCAAGTTACAACAACCTCTAAGAAACATCGCGAACTCATGCAATGCCTTCACATCTTCTGCCTTAATAACTGACAAAGCAAAGGCCTTCTTCATGTATGCATTAGCAATCTTCTGTTCGATACCAAAATGTTCTTTAAGCAAATTTCTTGCCCTTCGATAGCCCTCCGCTGCAGGCAAATGTTGAATAACCGCTTGTGTATTGCTCCAGAAAGTGTAAGCAATCTCTCTCACTAGTAGTTTTCATTTCCATTCCTTCCTCGAATGCTATTATGAAAGTTTCATACTGCAAAGGATCACTGTCATACTTGGGAATTTCCCTTGCAGGTAAGGTAGAAGAGAGATTTTGTTGAGCTAGAAGCTTAGTAATTTCATTTTGATTCTTCATTAAGTCACAGAATTCACATTGAAATCCCTCATTGGACACAGAGGGAGTAGCGTTTACAGCACTCTGTGAACCTCTACTCGTACGAGTCTGTACACCAGGCCTCAGAGAAGAGTGCTGAGTTAGGTGGTTCTTGGCTCGAGCCTTAACAGATGGTTCAAAGGTTATTTGCTTCGGTTTTATGACCTGTGATGGAGATGGAGCTTTATTGACCATCCACCTAGACAGTACTAGCTTTGTGAGACCAGTCTTACATAGAAACATAGAAACATAGAAAATAGATGCAGGAGTAGGCCATTCGGCCCTTCGAGCCTGCACCGCCATTCAACATGATCATGGCTGATCATCCAACTCAGTATCCTGTACCTGCTTTCTCTCCATACCCCTGATCCCTTTAGCCACAAGGGCCACATCTAACTCCCTCTTAAATAGAGCCAATGAACTGGCCTCAACTACCTTCTGTGGCAGAGAATTCCAGAGATTCACTGTGTGTGAAAAATGTTTTCCTCATCTCGGTCCTAAAAGATTTCCCCCTTATCCTTAAACTGTGACCCCTTGTTCTGGACTTCCCCAACATCGGGAACAATCTTCCTGCATCTAGCCTGCCAACCCCTTAAGAATTTTGTAAGTTTCTATAAGATCCCCCCTCAATCTTCTAAATTCTAGCGAGTACAAGCCGAGTCTATCCAGTCTTTCTTCATATGAAAGTCCTGACATCCCAGGAATCAGTCTGGTGAACCTTCTCTGTACTCCCTCTATGGCAAGAATGTTTTTCCTCAGATTAGGAGACCAAAACTGTACGCAATACTCCAGGTGTGGTCTCACCAAGACCCTGTACAACTGCAGTAGAACCTCCTTGCTCCTATACCCAAATCCTTTTGCTATGAATGCTAACATACCATTCGCCTTCTTCACTGCCTGCTGCACCTGCATGCCTACTTTTAATGACCGGTGTACCATGACACCCAGGTCTCGTTGCATCTCCCCTTTTCCTAATCGGCCACCATTCAGATAATAATCCACTTTCCTGTTTTTGCCACCAAAATGGATAACCTCACATTTATCCACATTATACTGCATCTGCCATGCATTTGCACACTCACCCAGCCTATCCAAGTCACCTTGCAGCCTCCGAGCATCCTCCTCACAGCTAACACTGCCCCCCAGCTTCGTGTCATCCGCAAACTTGGAGATGTTGCATTCAATTCCCTTGTCCAAATCATTAATATATATTGTAAATAGCTGGGGTCCCAGCACTGAGCCTTGCGGTACCCCACTAGTCACTGCCTGCCATTGTGAAAAGGACCCGTTTACTCCTACTCTTTGCTTCCTGTCTGCCAGCCAGTTCTCTATCCACATCAATACTGAACCCCCAATACCGTGTGCTTTAAGTTTGTATACTAATCTCTTATGTGGGACCTTGTCGAAAGCCTTCTGAAAGTCCAGATATAACACATCCACTGGTTCTCCCTTATCCACTCTATTAGTTACATCCTCGAAAAATTCTATGAGATTCGTCAGACATGATTTACCTTTCATAAATCCATGCTGACTTTGTGCAATGATTTCACCACTTTCCAAATGTGCTGCTATCCCATCTTTAATAACTGATTCTAGCAGTTTCCCCACTACCGACGCTAGACTAACTGGTCTGTAATTCCCCGTTTTCTCTCTCCCTCCCTTTTTAAAAAGTGGGGTTACATTAGTTACCCTCCTATCCTCAGGAACTACTCCAGAATCTAAAGAGTTTTGAAAAATTATCACTAATGCATCCAGTATTTCTGGGGCTACTTCCTTAAGTACTCTGGGATACAGCCTATCTGGCCCTGGGGATTTATCGGCCTTTAATCCATTCAATTTGCCTAACACCACTTCCCGGCTAACCTGGATTTCACTCAGTTCCTCCATCTCATTTGACGCCCGGTCCCCTGCTATTTCCGGCAGATTATTTATGTCTTCCTTAGTGAAGACAGAACCAAAGTAGTTATTCAATTGGTCTGCCATGTCCTTGTTCCCCATGATCAATTCACCTGTTTCTGACTGCAAGGGACCTACATTTGTTTTAACTAATCTTTTTCTCTTCACGTATCTATAAAAGCTTTTGCAGTCAGTTTTTATGTTCCCTGCCAGTTTTCTTTCATAATCTATTTTCCCTTTCCTAATTAAGCCCTTTGTCCTCCTCTGCTGGACTCTGAATTTCTCCCAGTCCTCTGGTAGGCTGCTTTTTCTGGCTAATTTGTACGCTTCATCTTTTGTTTTGATACTATCCCTGATTTCCCTTGTTATCCATGGATGCACTACCTTCCCTGATTTATTTTTTTGCCAAACTGGGATGAACAATTGTTGTAGTTCATCCATGCAGTCTTTAAATGCCTTCCATTGCATATATACCGTCAAACCATTAAGAATTAATTGCCAGTCTATCTTGGCCAATTCACTTCTCATACCCTCAAAGTTACCTTTCTTTAAGTTCAGGACCCTTGTTTCTGAATTAACAATGTCACTCTCCATCCTAATGAAGAACTCAACCATATTATGGTCACTCTTGCCCAAGGGGCCACGCACAACAAGACTGCTAACTAACCCTTCCTCATTACTCAATACCCAATCTAGAATAGCCTGCTCTCTCGTTGGTTCCTCTACATGTTGGTTTAGAAAACTATCCCGCATACATTCCAAGAAATCCTCTTCCTCAGCACCCTTGCCAATTTGATTCACCCAATCTATATGTAGATTGAAGTCACCCATTATAACTGTTTTACCTTTGTTGCACGCATTTCTAATTTCCTGTTTGATGCCATCCCCAACCACTACTACTGTTAGGTGGCCTGTACCCAACTCCCAATAGTGTTTTCTGCCCCTTAGTGTTTCGCAGCTCTACCCATATCGATTCCACATCCTCCAAGCTAATGTCCTTCCTTTCTATTGCGTTAATCTGCTCTCTAACCAGCAACGCTACCCCACCTCCTTTCCCTTTCTGTCTATCCCTCCTGAATATTGAATATTCCTCTATGTTCAACTCCCAGCCTTGGTTACCCTGGAGCCATGTCTCCATGATCCCAACTATATCATAGTCATTAATAGCTATATGCACATTCAACTCATCCACCTTATCACAAATGCTCCTTGCATTGAGACACAAAGCCTTCAGGCTTGTTTTTGCAACACTCTTACCCCTTATACAATTATGTTGAAAAGTGGCCCTTTTTGATTTTTGCCCTGGATTTGTCTGCCTGCCACTTTTACTTTTCACCTTGCTACCTATTGCTTCTACCCTCATTTTACACCCCTCTGTCTCTACGCTCACACATTTAAGAAACCCTTTCCCTTTAACTCCATCCTCAACTATCCCATTCGACACCCCACCCCTCTTATTCAGTTTAAAACCACCCGTGTAGCAGTGGCAAACCTGCCTGCCAGAATGCTGGTCCCCCACCTGTTAAGATGCAATCCGTCCCTTTTGTACAGTTCCCTTTTACTCCAAAACAGATCCCAGTGATCTAAGAATCTAAATCCCTGCCCCGTGCACCAGTTCCTAAGCCATACATTCAGGTCCCGTATCTCCCTGTTCCTGCTCTCACCAGCACGAGGAACTGGAAGCAAACCGGCGATAACAACCCTGGAGGTCCTGCTTTTCAGCATTTTTCCGAGCTCTCTAAAGTCAGGCTGCAGAATATTCATCCCCTTCTTTCCGACATCGTTTGTGCCGGCATGCACTACCACTTCCGGCTGTTCACCTTCGCCCTTGAGGATTTTCTGCACTCTGTCCGTGACATCCTTGGTCCTGGCACCAGGAAGGCAGCACACCATCCTCGAATCCCGTCTGTTGCCGCA
This sequence comes from Malacoraja senta, assembly GCA_038087875.1. Lineage (NCBI taxonomy): Eukaryota > Metazoa > Chordata > Chondrichthyes > Rajiformes > Rajidae > Malacoraja > Malacoraja senta. The sequence goes on from CM075977.1 coordinate 14,814,159, forward strand.
GAAACCCCTGTCCGTACCTCTCACAATGGAGTCTCCCACTACAATGGTGTTGCCTGACTTTTGCCTTTTTGGTTTTGGCTCAACAGCCCTATTCGCATCGCAAGCCAGTCCGCCGCTCAGTGTAAACACGTCTTCTGTCCCGAGAGCTTCTAAGTGGGTGAACCAGTTCACAAGAGGTACAACACCCGGGGACGTTTGCATTCCATGCTTCCCTCCCTTTCTCACTGTCTCCCACCTTCTCTCTTCCAGTACCTTAGGGGTAACAATCTTACTGCAGGACTTGTCGAGGAACGACTCTGTTTCTCGGACAAACCTGAGGTCATCCACTTGCTTCTCCAGTTCCCCAACATGGTCCTTCAGGAGCTGTACCTGGATGCACTTGTCACATTTGTAGCAGCCAGAGGCACCAGCAGTGTCCTTGACCTCCCACATACTGCAAGCATCACACTGAATCAGCTTGCCTGACATCTCCTTCTTTCGTCTCTCCCTCTGCAGTGTTTTGCGTAGCCTCCTCGCCGAAGACTCTCGAGCCAAAGACTCACACTTTTCCCACAGGGCACTTCCCTCACTGCTGCTCCCTAAGAGCAGTCTTGCTTATATTGACTGATAAATTGCCTAATTTACAATCCAAATTCCTCAGTTTTCAACTGTTTTCCCCGCTTTGACTCACTTCTCTCCTCCCTCTTGGGCTAGAGCCAATCAGTGTTTTCTCTTGCTAATCTTCTCCTGCTGTTGCTGTAGATTTAATTTATCTGCTGTTTCCCTTTGAGCAGTTCTTTTTCTCAAATAAGAGTTTATCCCATCAGATACTTTAGAGCCGCTTCTTAAACCTTGACTGTCCAGTATCTCCATCCTTATCTTGGCTACTGCCAACTTGGTACCTAATTCCAGCTGTTCCTTTTCTCTGCTTAACTGTCTTCTTCATTCCTCAGCCTCTCTATTCAGCTTTTCTTCTTGGTCTTCAGCCTCTCTCTTCAGCTGTTCTTCTCGGTCTTCAGCCTCTCTCTTCAGCTGCCTTCTTCGTTCCTCAACCTCTCTATTCAACTGTTGTGCCTCAATCTCATGTTTTTTCTCCAAGGCGGCAGCTTGTTGCGAAAGAACAGCCATATCTGCTTCAGCTTCGATACGAGCAGAGACCCTTGAAGTAGCAATGTTACAAAATTTTGACATTTTAGAAATGAAGTCTGTAATTTATCCCATCAGATAAAGCATAAAAATACGTTTAATTTGACACCTAATTCACTTTCATATCTTCAGTATTAAAAAAGTTATGGCCATTTTCATACTCGGAAATTAGCATCTTGTTCCCTATTGCTTTTCCATTGACTTAACACAAAAGCTGTGATCGAGGACAGTCAAAAGCCCATAACCTTCTTAAAGATTAAGAGAACTGAAAGAAATTTTCAGTTATTATAGATTGAAGCATTCTGAAACAAATATGAAACAATCTTACTTAGATGACATGAAATTAAAGCATATAATTAGTTAGTTACCTAATTGTAGCTAATTACAAAATTCAATTACTAGATCTAAACATCTATCAATTTCTTAAGAATAGATTAACATTTTTAAATAGCCTAAGTGTCCAAATAACATTCACACAAGAATTCACAATATAACATAATTTTTTTATCTCATTGTCATGGATTTATAGGCCAAATGGAAGGAATTTAATGTTTAATACCTGTAAGTTAATGGGCATTTAAATATCTTGCGAGTGGGTTTTTCTGGAACGCGATCATTTGGAACGTTGATTTGCAGTGAATTTAACCCCATATCGGCATGAAAAATACTGCCGTTAGTTCGGGGAAAAGAATCACCTTCGCATTTAAAAATGTTAATTAAAGGCCTCTTAAGAAGCACTTTTATACATAAAATAAACGGCTTTCGTTTACCTGTCCCGTGCGTGAAATCCATCCCCGTTGTCGGCGTTGACGGCTTTAGAAGCTGATTTTAAAATTGCTCCAGCGCTGAAATTGTCGGGCGAATAAAAATAAAAAATACACAAAATGCCCGTCGGAACGATTCTTCAGCAAAAGCTTGCTCCAACGAAATATAATTCAGGACAAGGTAGGAGAAACCCGCATTTTAACCCCCCCCCCTCAAAGGCGCCAAAATCGCGCACACGGCCAGAGGCAGAATTGCAGCGCCGCTGAAGGTAAGTATTGTAACATACCTACTTGAAGATGCACTGGTGGCTACAGATCTAGATTTATGTCTTGATCTTTGTGTTGAGACTATCTTGAAATACTATCGTGGTGTCTAATTTCTTCTTCAATTTCAACACCTTGTTGAATAGCTTTTCCCACTGTAGAGGGCAATGTTTGTGCTATGATTTCAGATAACCACTTCTCCATGTCTTCCATGAAACCATCGAAAACATTTGTTCTCTCTTGAAACCACTGAATTTGCCTTTCATGTTCCTCTCCAGGCAGTTGTAAACCCAGTATTAAGTCTTGGTTTCCCCCGACCACATGGCAGAGGTTGTTTAATTGAACCAGATTAGATTGTACCTCCTTCGAGTTCTCATCTAATTTCATGAGTTTGCTCTGGTTTTCAATTGACTTAACAACCTTTTTCCATACTTGTTTCTTGTCTTCTGGTATTTTTCGAGGAACATAGCTTGGCCCTTTTCGGTGAGTTTGATGTTTCTCTTTTCACATCTTCTCGACTCCGGCTCCTCTTTGCCCTCCTGTGGCTGGTCTTCATATTTACCTGCTTGAAGGTCCATAATATATGTATCTTTTATCGGAGTGTTCTCCTAACATCAGCTTGAGTTCAAAAACAAAACTGGTCTCTTTTTTTAAAACATCATTATATTAAAGGTCCTGGAATTCCTCTGCCAGTATCTATGGTAAACGATTGCTAGCTTGAGCACACCGTATCTTCTTGGCATTCAAGATATCATTATGATTGAGATCCTCAAGGTCAACTTGTTCATCGCTGGTAGCTTATCTTTAAGCTACTATAAACAATCGCCCTCGTGGTGGCTTTCGATGATATTACTGCAGCTCAAACTTAAAGCTTTTCAGCCTCTAATGAAAGTTGGCTTTCAAATACAACAAAGTAGCCGTTCTACTCACGGAGCCCGATTACAAAGTTTTCAATCTTCGTTCTTCTGATAATCCAGGTGTAGACCGTGTAGATTAGCCTGCGACTGGGAAATTCTTTGTTTTAGGATTTCTAGCTCTTATCTCAATTGCAGTGATTCAGCTTTCTACGAGTTCCACTCGTAGAACCAGTTTTGACTTTAATGAAATAGCAATGTCTTAACTTTTCAATGTCCAACTTTTAATTGCTATTACTACTCGGGGGGTGTGGTGGAGATATAATTTACGCACTAACAGATAGCAAAAACAAATCTTCCAGTCGTTGTTTCTTGATTAATTGGTCTTTTATTAAATAGACAATAGACAATAGCCAATAGACAATAGGTGCAGGAGTAGGCCATTCAGCCCTTCAAGCCAGCACCTCGATTCAATGTGATCATGGCTAATCATCCCCAATCAGTACCCCGTTCCTGCCTTCTCCCCGTATCCCCTGACTCCACTATCTTTGAAAGCCCTATCTAGCTCTCTCTTGAAAGTATCCAGAGAACCAGCCTCCACCGCCCTCTGAGGCAGAGAATTCCACAGACTCACAACTCTCTGTGAGAAAAAGTGTTTCCTCGTCTCCGTTCTAAATGGCTTATCCCTTATTCTTAAACGTGGCCCCTGGTTCTGGACTCCCCCAACATCGGGAACATGTTTCCTGCCTCTAGCGTGTCCAAACCCTTAACAATCTTATATGTTTCAATAAGATGCCCTCTCATCCTTCTAAACTCCAGTGTGTACAAGCCCAGTCGCTGGATTCTCTCAGCATATGACAGTCACGCCATCCCGGGAATTAACCTTGTAAACCTATGCTGCACTCCCTCAATAGCAAGAATACAATACAAAGTAATTGAAGTAATACAAAACAAAGAAATAATTCATAACTTTTCATTCTTACTAACTGTTTCTTCCATGTAACCTCATGAACATGAACGTGAATGTGAACGTGGTAAAAACTGTTATTCTCACCATCCCTCGAGGCAAACTAAAACTCCCAATCTATGAGTCTGCGCTAGCCTATAAAAATATAGACTCGCCCATCTATGAATGAATGAATAAGTAAGTTTATTGGCCAAGTATTCACATACAAGGAATTTGCCTTGGTGCTCCGCCCGCAAGTGACAACATGATATACAGTGACATCTATGTATATAATCCCACCCACAAGCTAGGAAAAAGATGCAGAAATACAGTAACTAACTTAAACATAAATGGCTCCTACAGATAGCTTGGGAGGTGGTACAATTCTTCTGTCATTTACACTGAGCTTCAATGTGCTCTCATCATGTGAATTCATAGATTTCAATGTCATTTGAAATTATTTTTCTCTATATAAGTGGCAATGCTTAAGCATTCCAAGGAGTTGGTGGAAATGTCTGACTTTTTTGAAGAAGGCTTTTAGAATATCCTTGAATCTTTTCCTCTTTAAACCAAGCAATCTTTTGCTTTGACAGGGCATGAACTGGAGTGTCCATTTTGGGAAACTATTGTCAAGTACGTGAATGATGTGGCCTGGCCCATTGGAACCAACGGTGCTGTTGGGTGTCAATATTCAAGATGTTGGTATCGGAGAGGATGCTTACTGATGTTGCTTTTTTAACCTGTCTGTGCACATGAAAGATTTTATTGGGACAATTTTGTTGATATCTCTAGTGCTTTGAAGTACCTGTGGGATGAATTCCATATCATATTAAGGAGGAGGTGGATGCTAGGTCTGTTGAAAAAGAATGAGGTGGATAATTCCCTGGAGCTTGGTGGAATTTATCCCAGAATACTGAGGGAGGTAAGTGAGAAGATTGCAGGGGCCTTGTCAGATATCTTTGTATCATTTTTAGGCTCAGACAAGGTCCTAGAAAACCAGATAAAAGTCACTGCGACTCCTATATTTAAGAAGGTAACAGGAACTAACCAGAACATTATAGACCAGTGAACTTTACATCGGTGGTAATGAAATTATCGGAGAATTAGTGACAGGTTTTACTTGCATTTGTACTTACTTGTACATAGATATAGTAAATGGCACATTGTAGTACAGTATCATTTTTCCTGGGCGGAAATGTGAAATACTGGAGGGCATAGGTCTAAGGTGAGAATAGGAAGTTTTAAAGAAGATTTGCGAAGCAAGCTTTTTTTTACAGAGGGTTGTGGGTGCCTGGACCATGCTACCAGGGTTGGTAGATATGACAGCGATGTTAGAAAGTCATTTATACAGACATTTGAACTGGTGGTTAATAGAGGGATAAAGAACATGTGCAGGCAGATGGGATTAGTTTGATAAGCACCATGGTCGGTACAAATATGACAGGCTGAAGCCTAGTTCCTGTTCATGTTCTACATGACGTCTGCTTTCCTCTGTGATCCTCGAGTTACTCAGTCCATTTTCTGATGACGGAAAAGGTATAATTGTTCTGCACGATGTTTACCAATGACACTTTTTCCAAAAATAGTAAGCATGTCCCCTAAAAGCCCAATGCGTCTCGCTGTAATGCATTTGTGTTCCTGTTCCTGAATGCTATTTTTGAAGATTTAAGGGGAATGGAAAATATTTCTATTAGCTTAACATCATCAATTATCTCCTTTATGACATATGTATTAGAAAATAAAACTCCAATGTCCACTTTAGGCTTCAGTAAAGCCTCCTCTGGGAAGAGCATGCAGAGAGTTGCCATGCTTCTGGTGCCATCTTCCTGGTGCTAAATTACCAAAATTACCAAAGTACTTCCTTTGAAACAATTCCAATTTTTAAAGCACACATTGAAGCATTTCTACCCTAGTTGTACCTTAGCTAAGACCATGGGAGAAAAATGGCATTCTCATATTGGCTACTATTTGGGCCTTTTCCTTTAAGCAGTAATTTACTATTTTCCACAGCACTGCAGAAAATATTGCTATCTTTCTTCTGAAGCTATCTGCAAGCAAAGAGATTGCCTGCTCCATCCTTTTTGTTTATGACCATTGGGCAGGGAATGGCAGGCAGCAGAAGGAGGCCAGGAAGATTGGAGAAGAAAGGAACATTTGGGTTGTTAGGTGGTATTCATGGCACTTAAATTACACCTGGTTAGTTTTGCTTCTGTCCTGAAATTGATTTACTTCTGATTTTCTCAGAATTTAATTACCCTCTTCATTCCTTACCTCCTTAAGCCTTTAGAAATGGTATCCCAGGGACGCACACACTTAATCGCACATTAAAATTCCAGTCACTCATTATGATATTTTTGTCGTTTTACAAGAGGGATCATAGATTTTAACTTTCTTGTAAATTTTGCCACTTTTAAGACCAATCATTTTGTCTTACTCTGCATTATGCATTTATGCATTTATTTTTCAAAGAATAACTGAAACACAGTAGAAGACAATTGAGTAGCATGTAAAACAAGGTAGTAATGATGCATGTGTCATCAAAAAACAACTGTCACATGTATACATTCTTTGCAATAAAAACAGGAAATGCTAAAAATACTCAGCAGGTCAAACGGCTTTTATGGAGAGAGAAACTGTCATTGTTTCTATTGGAAGGTCATCTACCTAAAATGTTAACTGTTTTTCTTTATTTGGCGGGGTCTTTCTCTATAGGTATTGCCATACGTATCTCCTTTGCGTTTTATGTTATTTTTGAATTTTTAACTTTTTGACATTTTTGATATTATAAATGTTTTGATATTTTGAACTATTTGCATCTTTTAGCTTTCTGCTTGTTAGGTTGACAATGCTTGAAAAAGTATTGTAGAATTGTGACACTCTCCCTGGCACCTTGTTCAGAAAGGGTCAACCTCTGTTGCCGCTTATCATCTTCTGCTCCTTCTCATTTTCTGTTTCCTCTTTTTTCCCTTTTAGTTTGTGTACCATCTCTTCCAAATGTTCCTCTCTCTGTTCCATAGCTGGCAAGGGTTGTGCCTCAGTAAAGTCAGATTGAGGTTGCTGCAGCAGAAAATAATGATGCTTTCAACTCCCTGCTAATGAAACCAAGAGCCCATGGTATTAGAGGGAAGATGCTAGCATGGATAGAAAGTTGGCTGTATTGCAGAAGGCAAAGAGTGGCAATAAAGGGGGCTTTTCCTGGTTGGCTGCCAGTGACTAGTGATGTTTTGCAGGGGCCATTGCTGGGGCCACTACTCTTCACATTGTTTATCAATGATTTTGATGAGGGAATTGAAGGATTCATGACCAGGTTTGCAGTTGATACGAAGATAGGTGAAGGGGCAGGTAGGGTAGAGAATGCAGGGAGTCTGCAGAAGGACTTGGACAGGTTGGGAGAGTGGGCAAAGAAGTGGCAGATGGAATTTTGTTTAGCAAAGTGTGGAGTAATGCATTTAGGTAAAAGGAATAAAGGCGTAGACTATTTTCTAAATGTGGAGAGGATTCAGAAATCGGAGATGCAAAGGAACCTGGGATTTTTTGGTGCAGGATTCCCAAAAGGTTAATTTGTAAGTTGAATCAGTAGTAAGGAGTGCAAGTGCAATGTTAGCATATATTTTGAGAGAACTAGAGTATAAAAACAGGGTTGTAATGCCTAGGCTTCATAAGACACATCAGACTGAATTTGGAGTATTGTGAGCAGTTTTAGGTCACATATCTGAGGAAAGATGTGCTGGCATTGGATAAGGTCCAGAGGAGGTTTACAAAAATGATCCTTGGGTTGATTGAATTAATGTATGATGAGTGTCTGATGACACTGGGCCTGTATTCACTGGGGTATAGTATGATAAGGGGGGATCTCATTGAAACTTACCGAATATTGAAAGGCCTGGATAGAGTGGAAGCCAAGAGGTTTCCACTAATGGGAAAGTCGAGGACCTGAGGGCATAGCCGCAGTATAAAAGGACACACCTTTAGAAAGGAGATGAGAAGGAATTTCTTTAGTCAGTGGGTGGTGAATCTGTGGAATTTATTGCCACAGATGGCTGTGGAGGCCGTCATTGTATATTGACAAATCTTCTTGATTAGAAAGGGTATGAACGGCTAAGGGGAGGCAAGAGATTGGGGTTGAGAGGGAAAGATTGATCAACCATGTTTGAATGGTGGAGTAAACTCAATGGGCCGAATGGCCTACTTTTGCTCTTACGACTTATGAACATGAATTTATGCACTCTGTGCTGGGTGCTCCCTGACATTCACTGAACAGTTGTGGCAGTGAAATCACATCTTGAGAATCAAACTGCAGCCTTTACTATGATGCTAATAATCTCATAGTTAAAAATGAGCTTCTTAGCATGACCAGATATCTGGACTGGAATGAGCAGCTAAGCATTTAGGGGGTTAGTATTTTCCCCCAAAGAATCACCTGTTCCTTGAAAGGTACTGCCACAGGAAACATCGGAACTGCAGATGCCGGAATGTTGAGCAAAACACAAAGTGCTGGTGGGACTAGTGGGTAAGGCAGCATTTCTGGAGGGGTCTGGAGAAGGGTCCCAACCTGAAACATTGCCTGTCCATTAGATGCCACCTGACACACTGAGTTCCTCCAGCTCTGCATTTAGCTCTAAGTAATGCCACAGACTTCATTTCTAATTCCTTCATTGAAATAAACAAGTCAGAGCAAAGATTTGCGGTTACTTTGTTTTGGAAAATACAATGATATTGTAAAATTGCATAGTCAGGCTGAGCATTGCTGCAAGCAAGCACTATGTGTGATTGGTTCATTTTGTCATTCCTTCACCACTATGTGCACTACAAACCCAGAAGCAATGGTTAGCTCACGTAATTTGAGTAGTCATCCAAGTCCAGTGAGTTCCTGAATGACTGCAAAACATTGATCTCCTCCAGTTTGTCACAGCCATTGTAGATAAATTTACAGTATCTTCTCTCAATGGGATTCTGATATACTGTTCTTCCCCTGCATTCCATAACTGCAGTGTTGGACCAATTACAAAATTCTACACTTATCTTTGAATTTACCCAAGTGGTTACAGGTCCTTCCCAGGTTACGAATGCCTCACTTTTCGACAGCCCATACAAAGCCTGGTGAGACCTTATCTTAGATATTGTGCACAATTGTGCTCTATGGACCATACCAGTGTGTAAGTTACGGACAGCTTATTAAATCTAGCATTCCTTTATAATTTTGTTCATAAACAAAGGCATAGCATGTCTAAGAGAAATTGAACAATTCTTTATTTTTAATTATACTGTCCTGATGTTCAGCAGCATGCATTTGTATGCACCAGTAAGTCCTTCAAGCATGTAGATAATGAACCTAGACTCCATGTGGGAATGATATTTTCTTGCTTTCATTTTAAAATAGTCTCAAGTACATCGCAAATACATTTTTCAGGATCACTGAAAGAATTTTCCTATCCAATAATAAAATAGTATAATAGGCCTTGTACGAGACAATGAATTAAGACCTCACTTTAATCATTTTTCAGCTTTTCTAAGCCATTGTGCAAATTATTTACTTTGAGCATTTTATATAACCAGAGCCAATGCATTAAACTTTGGATATACACTTGGATATAGACACTTGAATACAGTGGGCACTGCAAACTGCCTCTGAGTGAGCCATAAGATGCATTGTGTTGATTATCAAGGAGTAATAGCTTTATTGGTTGATAAGAAGTTCAGGAACAGAGCTCATAACAGCGCACTAATGAAGTATTATGCTGGACAGCACAGTGCTCAGCTAGTAGAGTTGTTGCCTCACAGCTCCAGCAACCTGGACTCAATCCTGACCTCCAATGCTGTCTGTAATGCCCCTGTCCCACTTAGGAAAGCTGAACGGAAACCTCTGGAGACTTTGCGCCCCACCCAAGGTTTCCGTGCGGTTCCTGGAGGTTCCCGGAGGTTTTTGTCAGTCTCCCTAATGGTCGAAAGTGGTTTCCGCTTCTTCTATGTTCCGGCGATTATTTCAAAAAATTAAAAACCGGCCGCGACTAAAAATAGGTTGCCGTTTTAAAAATGGGTAATTTTTTAGTTGAAGCCGGTTCCGATGCTAGTTGAAGATGGTTGCCGGAGGTTGCAGGTAGTGGAAGGTAAGACCTTTTTTTCACCCAGTTTTATTCCACCAGGGAGGTTTTACCTTCCACTACCTGCAACCTCCGGCAACCACCTTCAACTAGCATCGCAACCGGCTTCAACTAAAAAATTACAGATTTTATAAAACGGCAACCTATTTTTAGTCGCGGCCGGCTTTGAATTTTTTGAAATAATCGCCGGAACATAGAAGAAGCGGAAACCACTTTCGACCATTAGGGAGACTGAAAAAAACCTCCAGGAACCTCCGGGAACCGCACGGAAACCGCACGGAAACCTTGGGTGGGGCGCAAGGTCTCCAGAGGTTTCCGTTCAGGTTTCCTAAGTGGGACAGGGGCATAAGAGTTTTAATCCTCTCCCTGAAAACTGCTTCAAACTGATTTCTTCCAGATGCTTCAGTTTACTCCCACATTCCAAAGACATGTAGTTTGATAGGTTGTGTGTAGGAAGGAACTGCAGATGCTGGTTTAAACCGAAGATAGACACAAAATGCTGGAGCGAAACGTCACCCATTCCTTCACTCCAGTGATGCTGCCTGTCCCGTTGAGTTACTCCAGCATTTTGTGTCTATCTTTAGTTTGATAGGTTAACTGGTCTCTGTAAATTGCCCAAAGTGTGTAGCATGATCTGGGTGGAGTTGATAGGAATGTGAGGAATCAGATTAGTATTGGATTTGTATGAATGAGCAGTTGAAGATAAAGCACTGGTATCCTCCCACATCCCAAAGCCATGCAGGTTTGTAGGTTAATCACCCCCTGTAAAATTGCCCCTAACTGTGTAGCGGGATGAATGAGAAAGGGGGATAACATAGAACTAGTGTAAATGGGTGAAAGATGGTCAATGTGCACTCATTGGGCCGAACGGCCTGTTTCCATGCTGTATCTCATATCTAAACCTAGAATCAGGGGCCTGTTTCCATAAGATATGTCTCCATGACCTCTCTGACCTCTATATCACCAATTGGTTATTTGGGAAGCCAGAAATCTGTAAAATTCGTGACTGCTTGGTGCTCTCCATTCTGAAAGAAGGTGGGGAACTTCCCTCGCTTGAATTTCCTTCCTTTATGCATTGGTGATATGGAGAAATCTGCTTCAAACTGGAACCGCTAATACTCTTGGGAGCTGATGTGTTCAGGACAAATGAACTTCATAACTCCAGGCAGACCAACTGAGGCATGGTGCCCAGCTGCAGCTCTGCATGGTGTGGTTGACGGATCTATGCCACAACCACCATTGAACATCTTAGCATCCAAATGAATTGCTTCACAGATAAGTCAAAGCAGGAGCATTGCTCTAGAAAACACCTTGGCAGTCAAATCCGGTAAGATTGAGGCTTGTGTGTTTTGAGTAGCGAAAAGTAACCATTACCTTGTGGTTCAGGGAAAGTCACTTCATTTTTTTATTAACCAAGGATTACCAGCCCTGTGCAATATTAACTTTTGCTCCAAATAAATTACCAACAAACCTGTAAGTAATTGATGACCCCTTTAAATCATGCAGGCACAGGGCTTAACCATTTAATCACAAATGATTTCCTGTACAAGGCCCACACTGTGTATTAATTGCAGAAACATCAATCAATTTCAGGGAAGCCCTGACCGTGTGTCATTCCCGTGCACTCTGACTGTTTGTACATGAAGCGGCAAAATCAAGTGTTGGATTTTGCACTAGGTGTTGTAAAAGGTTCACACAGTGCTAAGCTATCACTTTTATATTACATTTCAATCTCATAGGGTATGAAAACATGGACTGTGAATGAATATCTGGTCATTGTACTTTCTGTTTTATTTCTATAAATAAATTAAACTCTTATTTTTGCCTTAATAATATAATCCAATGGTATAATAATTTATCCCTTTCAGGGACGCAGCAAATCATGATGTTGTGGGCAATATTGTATCCAGTGCATAATAGCTGGGCAATGGGCTCACTTTGCCTTATTTGCCTTCTTCACAGAGCCTATCAGATAATGCACAACATTTTAAGTATGCATTTTTTGCATCATATAACAAGAAAATGCTTATGAACTTTCTTTTTATGCTGCATGTATGATATAAGTAGATTAAAAATTGCAAAAGCAGTATGGGTCTTCGAACATGCTGTGTAATCAATGAGATTAAGGTTGATCTCATCTTGTCCTCACCATTCCTGCCCAGCTCCCACAACTCTTAAGACTCTAAAGTCTAAATATCTATCCATTTTGAAAGTTAAGTCGCAGACAAGATTGTAAAATAAACCAGGATTGGATCTTAAAATTTGACTCTCTCGAGTACTATAATGTGCATTCATAAAGTAGCAATGTTACAAAATTTTGAGATTTTAAAAATAAAGTCTGCAATTTATCCCATCAGATAAAGCATAAAAAGAAGTTTAATTTGACACCTAATTCACTTTCATATCTTCAGTATTAAAGAAGTTATGGCCATTTTCATACTCGGAAATTAGCATCTTGTTCCCTATTGCTTTTCCATTGACTTAACACAAAAGCTGTGATCGAGGACAGTTAAAAGCCCATAACTTTCTTAAAAATTAAGATAACTGAAAGAAATTTTCAGTTATTATAGATTGAAGCATTCTGAAACAAATATGAAACAATATTACTTAGAAGACATGAAAGTAAAGCATATAATTAGTTAGTTACCTAATTGTAGCTAATTACAAAATTCAATTACTAGATCTAAACATCTATCAATTTCTTAAGAATAGATTAACATTTTTAAATAGCCTAAGTGTCCAAATAACATTCACACAATAATTCACAATATAACATAATTTTTTAATCTCATTTTCATGAATTTAAAGGCCAAATGGAAGGAATTGAATGTTTAATACCTGTAAATTAATGGGGATTTAAATCATCTTGTGAGTGAGGATTTGTGGAATGCGATCTTTTGGAACGTTGATTTGCGGTGAATTTAACCCCGTATTGGCATGAAAAATACTGCCGTTAATTCGGGGAATAAAATCACCGTGTCGCATGTAAAAATGTGAATTAAAGGCCTCTTAAGGAGAATGTTTATATATAAAAATAAAGCACTTTCGTTTACCTTTCCCGTGTGTGAAATCCGTCCCCGTTATCGGCGTTGACGCTTCAGGAACTGATTTTAAAATTACTCTAGCGCTGACATTGACGATTTAATAAAAATAAAAAATATACAAAAGGCCACTAGGAACGATTTGTCAGCCAAGGCTTGTACTCCAACAAAATATTAACCAGGACAAGGGAGGAGAAACTCACGTTTAAACCCGCCCCCCCTTAAAGGCGCCAAAATCGCGCACACGGTTTTGTAACATACCTACATAAAGTATGATTCTATTGTATCGACAGGCTAAATAACTGACACGGTCACACATTTTGCAATGTTCTTACTAACAGAGAGTGGTTTTGAATTTAACCACATAATCAATCAATGCTTTGTGTGTCAGGCAATTATCATAATGAGTATCAATTTTTATATCTACAGCTGGAAAATATATCATCAAATAACTTTTCAGACAAACCATCAGCATCTGGTCTCTTCCTCATGGTCATCTCCTGTTTCTGGCCCTTCAACAACAGGTTTGTGCCTCATCCATTGCTTGCTTTTAAATGTCACTTTGGTATTTTCCCAATGTTCGTTCATGGTCGTTTGGAAAAACCGTAAGATCTTCACATTATTCATTATTTTTTCATTGTTCATGCAATAATGGTTTCATTGACCAGGAAATCTTGTATTCCTCATAATTAATTGACCTTGCAAAAGCTTTTAGTAAGCTGTGAAACTGCTACAGTCCAAATGGTTAAGGCTGACCAATGGAGGTCGTAGGTCAGTGGTCCAGGATTTTAGTTTGGAGACAGTGAAATAATGCAATATCTTTCCAGCAGCTTGATATGTTTTTGTGCCATGCTTGAGGTAGCTGAACTGTGAAATTTTGAGTTATTCTAAAATAAAACGTGGCATGTTGCAAGGACTGCATGGATTATCAGGAGTGAGGTACTGAATGGGGTTTTGACCAAGAAGATACCTTTGGCCTAGATGTGGTACAGCTTCTTGACTGTTTTGGAGGTGTACTTACCTGCACAGGTGGAGAACATTCCTGACTCCTGACTTGGGCTTTGTAGGGAGTGGAAAGATTTTGATGAATGAGGTGATTCATCTGCCATGGAATACCCAGCTTCCAACCTGTTCTTCACACCAAATTATTTATGTCTGGTACTGTTAGTATTCTGGTCAATACCCCCAGGATATTGAGGCTGGGAATTGCTAAGAGGTGGTGGTTAGAAACAGGCTTTGTTGGAAATGGTAATAGCTTGGCACTTGTGAAATACTATTTGCCACATCTTCATGTTGTCCACATCTTGCCAGATATGGTCATGGACTGATTCATTATATGAGACTGTCACGTTTTTCTTCCACAGTTAAGCAAGGGGGTTTTATGCACCTAAAATGTGACCTGATAGTTTGAATACCTTTATCTATTTGGGAACTATACATTGACATTAAATGCATTATGTTATATTTTTTCATAAATATATTTTTTCATAAAGTAACACCTTGCAAGTCATGTCGTTATTATGATACACTCCAGTTGATCCAGGCTACTGCTGAATCTCCTTAGACTAAATGCCTTCCAGTGCATCTCTGCAAAACAAATCCACTTTTGTCTCCTCAAATAAAGAGTTCTGCTGATGTTATCAGATTCTGTAACCTGTTTATGCTGGTTTCAATAATTATTTGCGAGTTGCAGCTCTAAAAACAAAACCATTTTGCATTTGACAGAGGATGAAGACTCGTGGCAATTTCTTTAACATCTTGAGTTTTGTATAAAACTCCTATTACCTTTCTTTGTAAAAGAAAGTTATTGCATCATGAGCAAGTTCATGATTTACTATCTATTTCAGTTGCCACCGCAACATAATGGTGAAAGTCTTAGAGTCATAAAATCATATAGCACGGAAACAGGCCCTTGAGCCCATTGGTCCATGAGCCCAAGATGCCCCATCTAAGCTAGTCCCATTTGCCTGCATTTGGCCGATTTCCCTCTAAACCTTACCAACATGTACTTGTCCAAGTGTCTATTAAATGTGTCTTCTTAAAATGGTGCCATCTGTATGGTGAAAGTGCTGCCATAGTGCTATAAAGAGTCCTTCAGTGCCATGACAAATGCAACATAGATGTATCAGTCCAGTCATTTGATTCATGCAACATCCATGAGAGTATCTTCTTCTAAACATCTTGTGGCAGTGCCCCCTTCCTTTGATGTCGCTCTGATCCTTTTAACTGGCTGACAGGCCAGGAGAGGTCATTCCTCAGCATCATTGGTAATAGATGGGTCAAATTAACTGACATGGGTTGGCCATTTGAACCTTGTCAGCCTCCTCCCTATAAAACTCTGACATTCTAGCCAGAGGGGATGCCTCCTTACTAGCTGTGTCTCCCCTATTGCAAGTTTGAGGAATATTGAGCCACTGGGATAAACTTGAGATCACCCGTGCCACAATGTGGTCAAGGCTGGACTGCTGTGAAAGATGCCCCAGACAGCCAGTGCCTCTACCTGAGGCTAAGACTGAATGTCTGGGACAAGACTAAGATGCCAGAACCTCTTCCTGCCCACAGACAACAAGGGACTGTACGTGTACACACACACACACACACACACACACACACACACGCACACGCGCACACGCGCGCGCACGCACGCACGCACGCACGCACGCACGCACGCGCGCACGCACACACACACACACACACACACACACACACACACACACACATACACATACACATACACATACACACACACACACACACATAAAATAATCCAGAGATCACCAGTGTTGTCTCTTCAAGCCTAAACCTGAGCTGTCAGGAAGAAATCTGACAGCACCTCCTCTCAAGGTGAGGGTGCACTGGAGGAAGATGCCCAAGAATGCCAAGCCTCCTCCTTTGTTGACCAAGATGAGCTGCTGGGACAATCCTGAAATCCCCAGTGTCATTGCACATGTGGTCAGACAGTGATGGACATCACCTCTGGGTGGGGAGTTCACCTGAATGAGTGTCGATATGGTCACTGCTGAACCCAACATCGTTGCGGATGCCATAATCACTACAAATCTCTATTAGAAGTCAAGGTGCAGCTTTCTAGGACTTTGGTTGGGCTGCATTTGATGTATTGTGTGCAGTTTCGGTCACCCCATTACAGGAAGGATGTGCATGGTTTGGAAAGGGTGCAGAAGAAGTTTGATGTCTAGATTAGGAGGTATTAGTCACTGGGTGAGTTTAACCAGACTTGGATTGTTTTCTCTGGCACACTGGAATTGTGGGCAGACCTGTTAGAAATATATAAGGGTAGACAGAATCTTTTTCCATGATGGAAAAATCAAATGCTAGAGGGTATAGGTTTAGGTGAGATGAGCAAAGTTTAAAGGAGATATGTGGGTCAGGCATTTTACAGAGGGTGCGAGTGCCTGGAATGCACTGTAGGGTGTGTGTGTGTGTGTGTGGGGGGGGGGGGGTGATTGAAGCAGATATAATAGAAATATTTAATAGACCTGTACAGATGGATATGCAGGGAATGGAGAGATATGGGTTATGTGCAGGTATAAGTGATGAACTTGGCATTATCTTTGGTGCAGACATTGTGGGTTGAAGGGCCTGTTCCTGTGTTGTACTGTTCTTTGTTCAATCTGTGGTTCAAACTGCCTGTAACATGGACAAACATGCTAGCCAGGGCAAGAAGAGAAAGGCAGGATTTTGCAGATGAATGTCAGTGCACTCGGGTGGGGTGTCACGGATACAAGTTTCAACTGTGGAGGCAGATCGACTGAGCAAGAGGCATCGTTTCTGCAGACATGGGCAATTAACTATTAAGAGGTTTTAAGGACAAGGCTTATTGCTCTAACAAATGTATCTGCATGTTCAGTTTCAGATTGACAATACAACGCAAATGACATATATATTAATCACATCGGTGGAATCAAGTCGGTAATTTGTGACAGATTGGCTAATCAAATTTGGGCCTGGTGCATTGGAAAAGATATTTCAGCTATTTATCTACCAGGTAGATTCTACATAGTAGCAGACGCCAAGTCACGAACATTCCATGACAACATAGATTGAATGTTCAACAAGGGGGTGTTCAATAATATAGTACTTGTATATGAATGCCAGATATCGATTTGTTTTGCATCAAGGTCAACCATCAGATGCCTAAATAGGTTTCATGAGAACCAGACCAGGTGGCAGTTGCAATTAATACTTTGACATTGAGGTGGTATATATATATATATATATATATGTATTTATTTATTTATTTATTTATTTATTTTCCCCCCTACCATTTTGCCTAATAGGTCGGAGTCTGCAAGAAATCAAGCAGGATGCCACTTTGGGGGTGCTTGTAATACCTAATTGGCCGAATCAAGCATGGTTTCCCTTTGATGTTACAGTTAGGGATCCAACCTCTTTTTGGTGGTTCCCAAGCGTAGGAATTGACTGGAGCATCCGCTAACACGGGGAAGTCATCTGTTATGTGATTGTATTGACTTGTTAATTTGCAGGTTTTTAAGAAGGCCATACCTGGAGCAAGGACTGTCTGGGTTTATGGTGGACATGCTCACTGTAGCCTGGAGAAAGAGTACTCAAAAGGGGTATATTACTTATGTAAAAAAATGGGAGCAATATTGTGTACAAAATAATATTGACTATAATACTACAGGTATTGTGGATATTTTAGAGTTCCTGTTGACCCTCTATGATGATGAGGGGCTCAGTTATAGCACCATTAATACAGCTTTAAGTGCTTTGTCATCCTGTGGGTTGGATGGGGTCAGGAAAGATCCTATTGAGTTTTATCATATCATAGCTGGATTGATGAAAGGAATTTCAGCTCTAAACCTCCTAAACCCAGGTATATGGCGATCTGGGATGTAAGTGAGGTCCGCAAGATGTTTCGACAGTAGGTTCCTGGCATGTCTCTGAATTTGCCAAACTAATCATGAAAGGGGTTATTGCTCTTGGCATTGGTTCAGCATAGCAAGTACAGATTTTGAAAAAAATTCTAGACAGGATGTCAGTTGCTGAAGAGAATGTTATGTTATATAATTGCGTACTGCTTAAGCAGAGCAGGCCAGGTGTCACAGGTTTGTTAAAATTGTGTTTCAGCATAACCTACTGATCCATGTTTATGTGTAATGGCACATTTATTTTCATTATATTAAAGCTATAAAGATCTTAAGGAATGTGGAAGCAGCATTGTTTATCAGTTACATGAAGCCACACAGGAGAGTGTCAGTGCAGACTATCTCAAGGTGGTTTAAAGCAAATGTTGATTAAGGCAGGTATTAACACTGAAGTGTATATATCCATTTTCCTCTAGAGCAGCAGGAATGTCGTCGGCTAGGACGATGGATGTTCACAGCGGCCATATTTTATAGGTGCCGGGTGGTCAAATGAATTATTTTTAAATTTTTTTTTACCATCGGCTGATCGCCGATCGGAGAGAGGCTGTTTGCAAATTCAGTATTAAGTCCTGTTTAGTTCCTCTGGGATAGACGGGTTACTGTTTGTTTTGATTATTCAAATCAATTGTTATTGCATGATATTACCATTTCATGTTTAACGCATTATTGATTGTTTCTCATCGAAAGTCAATCAATGCAGTGAGGCCGGGATTTGGATCTGCGGCATAAAATCACAGAGCTTTGAAATCTTCACGTAGTCACTCACGTGACTCCGAAGTAAAATACTTCAGTGTTAATTTTATTAGAAGTAAGTACAATTGTATACAATCATATTTTCATAATACCTTTTTTGTACAGCTTCTTATTTTAAAAAAATTTTGAAATAAAGAAGAAAAAGAAAAAAGTTAGATAATGAAAAATAGAAAAATGTGAGATATATAGTGTGTGAAAAAGAAAAATAAAGAATGAAAAAAGAAAGTTGAGACATAGAAAATAGAAGAAAGAGAATAAAAGAAAAGAAGAGAAGAAAAGAAAATAGAAGGAGATCATTTATAATCTTGACCATCCGCAGTCACGGATTAGCTTTTACACCTGTTTTGCACCATACGTTTCCAAAAAGACGACAAATGGAGACCAACTCGTTATGAATTGGTCAAATTTATCTATTAGGAGGAATCGCATTTCCTCAAGATGTGCGGTATCCAACATACTTGCAATCCACATTTTGAGCGTTGGTATTGGTGTATTTTTCCAAAATTTCAATATTAATTTTTTTGCTATTATTAAACCATAATTAAAAATTGACTTTTGAGATGAGCTCAATTTGTTCCCGTCTTCCATTACCCCAAATATAATCAATTCATTATTGGGTTCCATTTTTGTCTTAAATAGTTTTGTAAATATTTCGAAAATATCACTCCAAAATCCATGAAGTTTTATACAAGAAACAAAAGAGTGTGTTATAGTTGCTTCTTGGGTTAAACATTTATCGCAAATGGGCGATATATTTGGATAAAATTTATTTAATCTTGTTTTTGAGTAATATAACCTATGTAAAATTTTTAATTGGATTAGATTATGTCTTGCATTAATCGAACACTTGTGAATGTATGTCAAATACTTTTCCCATGTAGCCTTCGTAATTTTTATCAATAATTCCCGTTCCCACTCTTCTCTAATTACCTCGGTCACAGGTAAATCTATATTTAAGATACTATTATATAAATATGATATTAATTTTTGTGTATCAGCTTTTATATTCATTACTTCTTCTAGTAAATCAGGAGTTATTTTTTGATATCCTTGTATGTCTTCAAAAAATTACAAATCTGAAAATATTTAAAATAATGAGTGTTTTTCAGTTTAAATTTTAATTGTAATTGTTGAAATGATAATAAATCTCCCATTTCATACATATCCCCGATCCTTTTAATTCCTAAACTTTCCCATTGATTATATATTTTATCCATCATAGATGGTTTAAATAAAGGATTATTCGCTATTAACAATGATAGGTTTCTTAATTTTAAGGATAGTTTTATTTGTTTCCATATTCTTATTGTATCTTGTATAATTGTTTTTTTCTTATATATTGTATTGTTCATTTTTTTCGGGGAGAAGAGGATTGTTCCTATATTACAAGGATAACAATCCTCTTTCTCCATTTTTATCCATTCTGTCTGTTGAGTTGAACTATCCAACCAGTAAATTATATTCTTAATATGTATTGCCCAATAGTAATACAAAAAATTAGGGAGTGAAAGTCCCCCGACATCTTTTGGTTTACATAAGTGTTCTTTTTTAATTCTATGTGATTTGTAATCCCCAAAATAGTAAGATTAAACAAGAACTTACCAGTTTGAAGTTTGATCTTTATTTTATGAGGAGTTACGTTGGTCATTACGTGCCCGCCACGCCCAACCCTCTCTCATAAAAAAGGTCATATGGTAGTTCTCATGTTGCTCATCTTAATGTTACTTCAATTATTGTGTTGTCTGTGATTTCATTCCGCTGCTTTGAAGATTGACGCGCATGCGCCCTGATGGGTCTTC
Source organism: Malacoraja senta (assembly GCA_038087875.1). Classification (NCBI taxonomy): domain Eukaryota; kingdom Metazoa; phylum Chordata; class Chondrichthyes; order Rajiformes; family Rajidae; genus Malacoraja; species Malacoraja senta. The sequence continues at coordinate 14,834,713 of CM075977.1, forward strand.
ACGTAATCACCAACGTAACTCCTCATAAAATAAAGATCAAACTTCAAACTGGTAAGTTCTCGTTTAATCTTACTATTCTCTGCCACAGAAGGTAGTTGAGGCCAGTTCATTGGCTATATTTAAGAGGGAGTTAGATGTGGCCCTTGTGGCTAAAGGGATCAGGGGGTATGGAGGGAAGGCAGGTACAGAATACTGAGTTGGATGATCAGCCATGATCATATTGAATGGCGGTGCAGGCTCGAAGGGCCGAATGGCCTAGTCCTGCACCTATTTTCTATGTTTCTATGGAGTAGAATTTGTTTAAGTGTATCCAGGGAAGTTTTCTCTTGCAATATGTAGAAGGCCACTCTAAAGAGGGGCTAAAACTTGAATTCCTATTAGGAAATGAGGAAGACCAAGTGATTGAAATGTCAGTAAGAGACCACTTTGGGACCAGCAAAAAACAGTTTCTACCAGTTTTTAAAGTTATGGAAAAAGATTGAATTGTTCACATCCGGTTTTGATCAGCCTCTTGTGGGAAAGGCTATGAGTATGTTCAAAGGGCAAAAGGGGATGTTGGGCATGTTGGAATGCTGGCTGAGGATTGATCTTACAGTGTTAAAATATCAAGGGGAGAATAATTGGAGTGAATGCTCATGTCTTTTTCCCACGGCAAGGGAAATATGAACTTGTAGTGCGTGGGTCTCTGAATGAAGCACGAAATCGTATTTCGAGAAGCACTTTTTTTTAGGTTCCTCCCAGTTCTAGGGAAGACCAAACGAGAGGAAGATGGCACCCAAACCCCTGCCTTTAAAGCCTCCGGACTGAACCACTCCTGTGCCGAGGGGTTCGACACTATGATGGCACGACCCTTGGGAGCCGCCACAAACTAGAGGTTGTAGGTTCAATGTGAGAGGGTCAGTTTAATAGGAGCCTGAAAGCCTGAAGGGCATTTTATTTTTAATGATGTGATAGGCAAATGATACAATCTGCCAGGAAGTAGTTGAGTCTTAGGTTTAGGTTTATTAGAGATGAAAAGGGGACAAAAGGCTGTGAGATAAGGAGAGAAGAAGAGTAACGTGAAGCCAGTGGAAGGGATGTGTGTGGATGAGGAAGGGGAAAGGTGTGGGATAGTGAGAGAAATGGATGTACATCCAGCTGGGGTACAGGGAAGAGAAAGGAAAAAAGGAGATGGGGGTGTTGTTGGGTTTGTGACCTAATATTGGAGAATTGAATGTTGGGATGTAAGCTACCCTATCAGAATATGAGATACGTAGTTTAACGATACAGCATGGAATCAGGGCCTTTGGCCCACCGAGACCATGTTGACCATTGAACACTCGTACACACTAGTTCTTTTTTAACCCACGTGCATCCACTCCCTACACACTAAGCGCTATTTAAGGAGGGCCAATTAACTTACAAACCTGTGACCCAAAACGTCACCCATTCCTTCTCTCCAGAGATGCTGCCTGTCCCGCTAAGTTACTCCAGCATTTTGTGTCTATCTTCAGTTTAAAGCAGCATCTGCAGCTCCTTCCTACACAGTCTTTGCAATGTGACAGGAAACTGGAGCACCCAGAAGAAACCCATGAGGTCACAAGGAAAATGTACAAATTCCACACAGACAGCGCCCAAGGTCAGGATTGAACCCGGGTCTATTGTGCTGTGAGGCAGCAGCTCTACCGGCTGCGCTACTATGCCACCCCCACGTACTGCTCCTTCAGTTTGCGTGTGGCCTCACTATGGCAATGAAGAAGGCCCAGGACAGAAGGGTCGGTATGGGAATGGGAAGGGTAATTAACGGTTAGCAACCGGGAGATCCAGCAGCCTGCTTTGTGTATTTTTTCAACCTCTCAATCGGCCCTCACAAGTGGAATCCAGAACATAATTTCTTCAAATTACATTCTTTTGCATGTGCACTTTGGTCTGTCTATGCAGTACCCACATTCCTCATTTCTCACTGACATAACTTGTCCATCTATCACTGATGTTCAGGCCTCCTCTTCATTCACATCATACTTCTCCTTCATAGTCACTATCAACAAATATTCCCCATCTATCGGTCTAACATTTCCCATTACACTTGCATTGTTTCCTATCTTGAATGGACTGACAAAGAAGGACAGAGCAGAGCAATTTTTCAATTAATGTTAGTGGTAAATTAATTAGTGGTTAATTAATTTATGTTGGTGCATTTTTCTTTTAAGAACGCATCATAAATTACTGTTCTTCAAATTGTGTTTTATTCTTAGCACGCACAATATCTTTGGTATGCCAATAAAGAGAAATAGTAATTGTTTATATCATGTGAGTTTTTGAGTACGTCCATAGTTCCCTGAAATTGACAACACAGGCAGATGGTGAATGTTTAAGAAGGAATTGCAGATGCTGGAAAATCGAAGGTAGACAAAAATGCTGGAGAAACTCAGCGGTGAGGTAGCATCTATGGAGTGAAGGAAATAGGCAACATAGAAACATAGAAAATAGGTGTAGGAGGAGGCCATTCAGCCTTTCGAGCCAGCACCGCCATTCATTGTGATCATGGCTCATCGTCCCCAATCAATAACGTGTGCCTGCCTTCTCCCCATATCCCTTGATTCCACTTGCCCCTAGAGCTCTATCTAACTCTCTCTTAAATCCATCCAGTGATTTGGCCTCCACTGCCCTCTGTGGCAGGGAATTACACAAATTCACACCTCTCTGGGTGAAAAAGATTTTCTCACCTCAGTCTTAAATGGCTTCACCTTTATTCTAAGACTGTGGCCCCTGGTTCTGGACTCGCCCAACATTGGGAACATTTTTCCTGCATCTAGCTTGTCTAGTCCTTTTATAATTTTATATGTTTCTATAAGATTCCCCCTCATCCTTCTAAACTCCAATGAATACAAGCCTAATCTTTTCAATTTTCCTCATATGACAGTCCCGCCATCCCAGGGATCAATCTCGTGAACCTACGCTGCACTGCCTCAATCACAAGGATGTCCTTTCTCAAATTAGGAGACCAAAACTGTACACAATACTCCAGATGTGATCTTAGCAGAGCCCTATACAACTGCAGAAGAACCTCTTTACTCCTATACTGAAATCCTCTTGTTATGAAGGCCAACATTCCATTAGCTTTCTTCAATGCCTGCTGCACCTGCACGCCAACTTTCAGTTACTCGTGTACAAGGACACCCAGGTCTCACTGCACCTCCCCTTACGCAACCTAACCCCATTGAGATAATAATCTGCCCCCTTGTTTTTGCCGCCAAAGTGGATAACCTCACATTTATCGATATTATACTGCATCTGCCACGCATCTGCCCACTCACTCAACCTGTCCAGGTCACCCTACAATGTTTCGGGTCGAGACCCTTATTCAGACCCTAGATAGTGGATGACAAGGGCTTATGGCACACTTGCCTTTATAGTCAGGGAATAGAATATAAAAATTGGGATGTTACAGTATGTTGCAACTTTACAAAATACTACTTACACTGCACTTGGAGTATTGTGTGCAGTCCTGATCATCATACTACAGAAAGGATACTGTTGTATTGGAGAGACTGCAGAGGAGATTTAACAGTATATTTCCTGGATTGGAGGAATTTATTTACGGAGAGAAATTGGATAGGTTGGGCATGTTCCTGGAACAAAAAATACGGAAGGGTGACCCGATCAAGGTATGTAAATGTATAAGGCGCATAGATAGTGTAAATAATTAGAATCAAAAACAAGAGGGCATGAGTTTAAGGTGAGAGGAAGGAGTTTTAAAGGGATCTGAGATGAAAGTATTATAAAAGGAGAGTGGTTGATGTCTGGAACTTGTTGCCAGAGTAAGCGGAAGAATTAGATATAATTATATTTAAAAGATATATGTACGCAGTTGAATAGGCATAGTGAAGAAGGATACTGTTCTAAAGAGGCAAATGGAATTAGTGCAGATGGGCAGAAAGGTCAGCATGGAGATAGTGGGCTGACTGGCTCATTTCTCTGCCATACAATTGTATGAATCATGCTTAGCAGAGAGCCTGTATTATTACTAGATAAACACAAAAAGCTGGATTCAGCCTGTGTTGTCACTTACCCACAGCTAAAGCAGTCATTGTCAAGCTTGCAGGAACAGTACCTAAAGGGGCATTGGTTCATGTTGATGTCAGTGGCTAATTGATTTCACAGATGTACACTGCTTTTGAGTGTCAATAATCATAGTAGATTCCCATCTGCAGAGATTGTCAGTTCTACATTCACAAGAACTACCATCCCAAACCTTGATTGTGGTTTCATGTTATTTGGCATTCTGCAAGCATTATGAACAAATAATAGACCATATTGACCAGTGATGAGTAGGCTTCACGCATTCTAAAATTACACTCAATGGCCGAATGAAGTGGAAAAAGTTATGTAAATGCCAGAGAAAGTCATCCATTCTGTCTAAAAGTAAGTGAATCAAGTATGAAATGTTTACATAATTATAGAGAACTGCATTTCACGGCGTGAATGCTGCTAGATGCATTCATTTTCATCCACATTTCCCCAGACAAACTGTAAGACACATAAGCTCAATCTATAGAAGTGTAATAAAGTCAAATGGAAATGTGAAAGTAGTAGGATAGTAGGCCCCACTCGGTCATGACTGACCATGGGTGATGCATCCTGGTCGGATGCAAACCTGGGCGATGTCATATGGAGGACAGGCTGTTGCCCATGCAGCACATCCCCCCTCTCCACGTCGCTAATCGATCCAAAGGAACAGCAGGGCCGTTACAGTTTGGCACCAGCGCCGTCGCAGGAGCTGCCAGAGCGAGGTTGTAGACAACGACGAACAGCCTTAGGTGCTCCGACTCCGGATTTTCTTGAGGTTTACCTTTTCCATGACTGGATATGGCCACAAGGCAGTGGAGGTTTCCAATCAGAGTTTTCCCTCTCCTAGATGGACTGCCTTCCCAGGCTGACGAGCCCCATCTGCCTGAGACTCGTGGGGGCGAGAGCGTCTACCTTCCTGTGCAGGTCTATAGCACCTGCCCACTGCCCAGAGTGGGAAAGTAAATGCATAGAAATTTAACTCTGCAACACTACAGCCTGGGATAATGTTCATATAAAACATGATAGCCAAGAAAGCAACTCGTATAACATGCAGCCATTTGAGATGACCAGCACAAAAAGGCCTGTGATCACTTGATTCACAAATCCTTACATGAAATGTGCAATTCTTCAACCACTCATTGAACTATCCACTGATGGTGAATCCAAAATTCATAATCTCAGGATAGTAGAAACCGAGCAACACCAGTTGATGCAACAACCAGTGGCCCAACATTGGGAAATCATTAAGTATTATCCATTAAGCAAACAATAACATTCCTCATATCAAAAAGACTTTGTAAGGAAGTGAAGCAAGACATTAAAAAAATCATAAGACAATCAAGTGGAGTCAACATGCTTTTATAAAATGAAATCAGGCTTGAGGATGTGACAGTCATGGAGGGCAAAAGACACTGGAAAAGGATTACGAAAATAGTACGTTGGGTGGCACAACGGCATAGCAGTAGAGTTTCTGCCTTACAGTGCCAGAGACCCAGGTTTGATCCTGACCATGGATGCTGTCTGTATGGAATTTGCACGTCCTCCTTGTGACCTGCGTGGGTTTTCTCCAGGAGCTCCTGTTTCCTCTCACACTCGAAAGATGTACAGGATTGTAGGCTAATTGGCTTGGTATAAATGTCAATTGTCCCTAATGTGTGTAGGATAGTGCTAGTGTGCGGGGATCGCTGTTCGATGAAGACTGGGAGGGCTGAAGGGCCTTGAATACTTCTGGCTGCAGTCTATAGGTCACCAATGAGAGGGAAAGATGCACACAAACAAACATGCAGAAAGATTAAAGAAGAGAAAAACCTATTGTGCGGTTATAATGGAGTACTTTGATTATCTGAAAGTAAACAGGGGTGGTAATAATTTGAACAGTGGAAAGGTTGCAAAATGTTGCTTTATTACAATGTAGCTTTGATCCAATCAACACATTCAAGAAAATTGTTTTATTACGCAATTAGTAACAGTTTATATCATTCAAGTGAATGCAATTCTCACATCCCTACTGCTGTTCCTGGCAACAGCAAATGTAAAAGGCCTGTCTCACAGGTATGCGGTTACTGGCGGTGAAGCAGGAAGTTTGTACCGCTCGTGGATCGCCAGAGACTGCGGGGTCGGTCCCACGCACACCACCGGGACCGTGCGGTGTTGGTCCCAACACCGCACGGTGCTCATAAAAAACCCGACAACGTTCTAAAATGTTGTCCTACCGCACAGCCGGCGCCAGTGCGGCACGAGCACCGCCACAGCCGCCGCCAGTGCGGCACGAGCACCACCACAGCCACCGCTAGTGCGGCACAAGTGCCGTGAGTACCACGAGCACCGCCACAGCCGCCGCCAGTGCGGCACGAGCACCGCCACAGCCGCCGTCAGTGCGGCACGAGTGCGGCACGAGCACCGCCACAGCGGCCGCCACAGCCGCCGCCACAGCACCGGGATCACCTCTCAGATTTGGCAAGCTTATTTTGCCCTTGAAGCTCAGTGTTGTTTCTTCTTTATGCTATAATGTAGATTTAGAGGTATGGAGTTATACAGATGTCCTTTGGCCCACCAAATCCAACAATCAGCGATCCATCTATAGTGATCTAACTTATCAACACATGGTCTATAGCCTTCTATGCTTTGTGATTTAAGTGCTGAACTAGATCCTCCATAAACATGATGGGATTACCAACCTCCACCACCTGTTCAGGTAAAACATTCCAGATTCCAACCACTCTCTAGGTGAAAAAAAAAATCAGATTCCCCTTACCTTAAATTACCTTACCCCATAGTTTTATCTACCTCTGTCATGGGGAAAGGCTTCTTACAACTTTGCCTATCAATACCTCTCATAATCTTATACTGTACATCTCAATCAAATCTCTCCTCTGCTTCAAGGAAAACAAATCAATCCAGTCTCCCTTCATAACCTTTATAAGACTGATAAACGGACTTTGTCCCCTGCCAAAGTATCGTGCACCAACCACCAACCTGGACACACTGCAGCAGAGCCACTGTCGTGCCGCTGCCGATCGGAACGCCTGTTGATGTTTAGTAGAGTAGAGTGTTAATTTGTTCATGATATATGTATTTTTACTTCTATTTATTTTTTTACTGCACACACTGAAATGGACACTGGTTGAGGAACGTTTTTTTGTTTCCTCTGGGTATGTGAATACTCAGGAAATAACAATAAAGATATACAATACAATATACAATACAATAACCGAAACATTGCATTGCAAATAACATCCTGGTGACGTTGTTTCACTCTCTTCAATTACATCTGTAATGCCCCGCGATCCGAAATGGCGTCATCGCGTAGCGCGTCGCGTTGCGCGATGTCGTCATCACCCGACGCTGCAAGCTCGTGGGACCGGCCGTATGGAGATCACTCGGCCCCCGCACAGCATCCGTGCGGCGCTCCCGAGGCATAGGCACGGTGCTCTCGCGGTTGCCGTGCGGTCCCCTCTTCCGGCGACGCCGGGCTTCACCGCCAGTAACCGCCTACCCGTGGGACAGAGCCCTTAGAGTCTTGAATAGCTCTTAACACCACTTGGCCATATCTACAGTCTGAAGGCAAAGTCTGCCCTATATATCCAGAAAAAAATAGTTCTCAAGAAAAAAGAAAACAATGGTGTGGTTAGGGTAAATCTTCTGTTAAACTTATGTTCCTTTTATGGTTATTAGCACCACATATAACCTCCTATCGAAAGAAGTTCCTACTATCAATGGCAAGATCTCCTTTCATACATATTTCCTGGTCACACGACATGCACATCCTGTAAAATGACAGAGCATGACCGCAACCAGCTTTAATCAAATTTTGACCACATTCTTGACACATTAACCTTTACAACAACAAAGGGGTTTTGATGATAGCTGCACATTTGATAATGATAGCTGCACATGTCAAAATTTCTTGATAAAACAAATAGAATGTATAATTGTTAATATTTTAACCTGATTGCAAAATTATTGCAACCTTCTACATTATAATACAGAGGTGAAGAGTTTATGAAATATGTGCAGGATAATAGTCTAGAGTAGTATGCTTTGGGTCCAATAAGAACAAGGTTTTGCTGGATCTGGAATGGGGTGGGTCAAGTCAGTTAAGTTTCAGTTAGGAGAAAGTAATGATTACATCAAAAGATGTAGGTTAGTCTTGGAAAGAAGAAAGGGAATTCAAAGTAAAAATCTATATAATTAAGTCTCATCTTGACCACTTCCTGTCTGCGCTGTATATTGATTTTAGAAAACACGCTACTACTGTATATCGCTACGATTTTAAAAAAAAAATTTAAATTATATTTTTATTAGAACCAAGCACATATCATAATAAAAACATTTCATGTATATCAGTCGTACATTATTAATATTATCAGTTGTGAATTGATTCTGCTTCTAGTTTTTTTTTAATAGATAGAGAGTAAGAGAGAAAGAAAAAAACCCAAATAGCATGATAAAAAAGAATGGTATAATTTACTAATAATACATCATTGGAGATAGGTTCGTAAATTATAAAGTATAACTTTTCATCTAATCCTGAGTTCAAGCTTCAGTTAGGTTCCCGTGCTGAATCAATCTACCCCTTCAAATAGTCAATGAATGGAGACCATATTCTGACAAAAAGTTCTTGTTTGTCCATTAAGACAAGTCTAATTCTTTCCAAGTGTAGGGTCTCCGACATTTCCATAATCCACATTTTAATTGTGGGGGTTATAGGGCCTTTCCAAAATTTTAATATTAATTTTTTCCCAGTTATTATACTATAGTCGAGGAAGTTTCTTTGGCTTGTTGTGAGCATTAGGCTTTGTTCTGATATTCCTAGTATTATTAGTTTTGAGTCTGGATCCAATTGGGTATTAACAACCAGAAATTATTCTAAAAATATCAATCCAGAAATTTTTGATTTTTATACAATTTACAAAAGTATGCGTTAAGTTAGCCTCTAGATGCTGACATTTATCACAGATAGGAGAGATATGTGGGAAGATTCTATTTAGTTTTGTTTTAGAGTAATGTAATCTGTGTAATACTTTAAATTGTATTAAGGCATGTCTGGCATTTAACGAGCAGTGGTGTATATATTGTAGACTTTCGTCCCAAATATCTTTCGTTATAGGTTGGCCTAATTCATTTTCCCATGTGTGTGTCTATATAATTCCATCGATGGGACCTCGCTATCTAAGAGGGTGTTATAAATATAAGTTATTATTTTTTCTGTATTAGGATGTTTATTCAAACATTCATCCAGAATTTCTGGTTCCCTAGTCCTATAATCTTGTGTATTAGATTTAACGTAATCTCTAAATTGTAGATATCTGAAATAGTTATTTGAGTGTAGTCCGTAAATCTGTTTTAACTCCTGAAATGAAAGAAAAATGCCTTTCCTATAGAGATGTCCCATCTTTTTAATTCCATAATTTTTCCATTGTGTAAAACCTTTATCCAATATGGAGGGTTTAAATAAAGGATTGTTTACAATGGGGATATATTATCCAATTTTAAAGTCTTTTTTAATTGTTTCCAGATTCGTATACCACTGTATATTATAGGGTTTTCCCTATAGGTTTTTTTGTGCAGTTTTGTGGGAGCAAACATAATCGAACCAATTTCAAAAGGCAAACAGTCTTCCTTTTCCATCCTTATCCAATCTGGTTGCTGATCCATTTCTTCCAGCCAGAAATTCATGTTTTTTGATATGGACCGCCCAAAAGTAAAACAAAAAATTTGGCAAGGCTAAACCTCCATTTGTCTTTGATTTACATAGATGTTTTTTGCTTATTCTATGATTCTTATAATCCCAAATAAAGCTTGTAACAATGGAATCGACTTAAAAAAAAAAATTTGGCCATCTTACTCACAGTCCTCCTCCGCTGAGCAGGCCCCGGGGATTTTTCCCATCGATGAAAAATAAAAAAGTTATGAGTGTTTAAAAAACCTTGAGATCCTCTCGCCTGTCAATCACCGCAATGAAGGTAACGCCCCTTCCGGGGGGGGGGAGGACTATAAAACCCCGGATGCCTGGACATGACTCAGTCACTCTGCAAGATCTCAAGGGAGAGGCCACGACCCTCATTCTAAGGTGTCAAGCAACTGAACTGTGAGTCTGCAATGTACTTGGAATAAATGATTTGTTAGCCCTTAATGAAAATGAAATCAGATTCAGATTCAGATTCAAACTTTATTGTCATTGTGCAGTGTACAAGTACATAAACAACGAAATGCAGATAGCATCTCACCCAGAAGTGCGAACACAGAATAATCTATATATGTATATATGTATATACAGTAGCAGTAGTGCAATTTTCGGGGGTTGGGGGGGAGGGGATATCAGTCACTGGGGGAAGGAGTGTCTGGTGAGGGGGGGATAACTGGCAATCACCAAGGTGCAGAGTTAAGTAGGGTAACAGCTGCAGGGAAGAAGCTGTTCCTGAACCTGCTGGTCCGGCAACGGAGAGACCTGTAGCGCCTCCCAGATGGGAGGAGGGTAAACAGTCTGTGGTTGGGGTGAGAGCAGTCTTTAACGATGCTGCGCGCCCTTCGCAGACATCGCTTTCTCTGGACAGACTCAATGGAGGGGAGTGAGGAACCAGTGATGAGTTGTTTGGCCTGCCTTGTGCTTGAAACTGCAATTGAAATGAAATGAAAATTCAATGAGCTGTTTGGCCTGCCCTGTGCTTGAAATTGCAATGGCAATGGAAATGAAATGAAAATGCAATGAGCTGTTTGGCTTGGCCTGCCCTGTGCTTGAAGCTGCAATGGCAATGGAAATGAAATGGAAATGCAATCAGCTGTTTGGCTTGGCTTGCCCTGTGCATGAAACTGCAATGGCAATGGAAATTAAATGAAAATGCAATGAGCTGTTTGGTTGGCCTGCCCTGTGCTTGAAACTGCAATGGCAATGGAAATGAAATGAAAATGCAATGAGCTGTTTGCTTGGCAAGCCCTGTGCTTGAAACTGCAATGGCAAACAAAATGAAAAGAAAATGCAATAAGCTGTTTGGCTTGGCCTCCCCTGTGCTTGAAACTGCAATGGCAATGGAAATGAAATGAAAAGGCAATGAGCTGATTGGCTTGGCCTGTCCTGTGCTTGAAACTGCAATGGCAATGGAAATGAAATGAAAATACAATGAGCTGTTTGGGTTGGCCTGCCCTGTGCTTGAAATTGAAATGGCAATGGAAATGAAATGAAAATGCAATTAGCTGTTTGGCTTGGCCTGCGCTGTACTTGAAACTGCAATGGCAATGGAAATGAAAATGCAATCAGCTGTTTGGCTTGGCCAGCCCTGTGCTTAAAACTGCAATGGCAATGGAAATGAAATGAAAATTCAATCAGCTGGCTTGGCCTGTCCTGTGTTTGAAACAGCAATGGCAATGGAAATGAAATGAAAATGCACTCAACTGTTTGGCCTGCCCTGTGCCTGAAACTGCAATGGCAATGGAAATGAAATGATAATGCAATCAGCTGTTTGGCCTGCCCTGTGCTTGAAACTGCAATGGAAATAGAAATGAAATGAAAATGCAATCAGCTGTTTGGCCTACCCTATGCTCGCAACTGCAATGGTAATGGAAATAAAATGAAAATGCAATCAGCTGTTTGGCCTGCCCTGTGCTTGAAACTGCAATGGAAATGAAATGAAAATGCAATCAGTTGTTTCGGCTGCCCTGTGCTTGAAACTGCGATGGTAATGGAAATGAAATGAAAATGCAATCAGCTGTTTGGCCTGCCCTGTGTTTTGAAACTGCAATGGCAATGGAAATGAAATGAAAATGCAATCAGCTGTTTGGCCTGCTCTGTGCTAGAAACTGCAATGGCAATGGGAATGAAATGAAAATGCAATTAGCTGTTTGGCCTGCCCTGTGCTTGAAACAGCAATGGCAATGGAAATGAAATGAAAATGCACTCAGCTGTTTGGCCTGCCCTGTGCTTGAAACTGCAATGGCAATGGAAATGAAATGAAAATGCAACCAGCTGTTTGGCCTGCCCTATGCTTGCAACTGCAATGGCAATGGAAATTAAATGAAAATGCAATCAACTGTTTGGCCTGCCCTGTGCTTGAAACTGCAATGGCAATGGAAGTGAAATGAAAATGCAATCAACTGTTTGGCCTGCACTGTGCTTGAAACTGCAATGGCAATGGAAGTGAAATGAAAATGCAATCAGCTGTTTGGCCTGCCCTGTGCTTGAAACTGCATTGGCAATGGAAGTGAAATGAAAATGCAACGAGCTGTTCGGCCTGCCCTGTGCTTGAAACTGCAATGGCAATGGAAATGAAATGAAAATGCAATCAGCTGCTTGGCCTGCCCTGTGCTTGAAACTGCAATGGCAATGCAAATGAAATGAAAATGCAATCAGCTGTTTGGTCTGCCCTGTGCTTGAAACTGCAATGGCAATGGAAATGAAATGAAAATACAATCAGCTGGTTTGCATGCCCTGTGCTTGAAACTGCAATGGAAATGGGAGTGAAATGAAAATGCAATCAGCTGTTTGGCATGCCCTGTGCTTGAAACTGCAACGGCAATGGAAATGAAATGAAAATGCAATGAGCTCTTTGGCCAACCCTGTGCTTGAAATGGAAATGGAAATGGAAATGAAAATGCAATGAGCTGTTTGGCCTGCCCTGTGCTTGAAATTGAAATGGAAATGAAATGTAATGAGCTGTTTGGCCTACCTGAAACCACTAATTTCGGCCCACAAGGCCCCTATTAGGCGAGAAACCAGTCCCTTTTGCCTAAAATGCCCTTATTAGCCCCTGAGGAGCATTTTGGCCCAAAAGGCCCGTGCCAGGCCAGGAAAAGTCCAGAAAAAGTGCCTTTCACTGAGATTTCACAGATTTTTTTTTTAAAGAACCCCTTCGGCCCACCAGGCCTGTGGCTGCCCAAGAGGAGTCCCTTTGGCCCATCAGTAAGTATTCCCCCTGCAAGTATTAAACCTCAGACCAGTATTTTTCTCCCGCCCTTCATTGGCTCCCTGTGAGAACCAGGCCAGGATAGACTTTCCTCCTTCATTGCCGTGATCTGCAGAAAAAGATGAAAAATGTCTAAAATTGATTCTCCACCCTCTCCCCCTTCTCTCTCTCTCTCTCTCTCTCTCTCTCTCTCTCTCTCTCTCTCTCTCTCACAGTCTCTCACCTGTTTTGGACAGAATTTCTGGCAGTTTCTGAGCTGCCAACCCACCAGGCCTGAGTGACTGAGCTGCCAGCCCACCAGGCCTGAGTGAATGAGCTGCCAACCCACCAGGCCTGAGTGACTGAGCTGCCAGCCCACCAGGCCTGAGTGACTGAGCTGCCAGCCCACCAGGCCTGAGTGACTGAGCTGCCAGCCCACCAGGCCTGAGTGACTGAGCTGCCAGCCGACCAGGCCTGAGTGACTGAGCTGCCAGCTCACCAGGCCTGAGTGACTGAGCTGCCAGTCCACCAGGCCTGAGTGACTGAACTGCCAGCCCACCAGGCCCGAGTGACTGAGCTGCCAGCCCAAGTATCGATTCGGCCCATAATATCCATACTAGCTCTCTGGAAACCAGTTTATTCGGCCCACAACTCCCATACTAGCGCTCCAGAAAGCCCCCCACTGGCCACCAATATTGGAATTGGTGGAGAGGTGGAATATTGCATTGGGGGACCAGCCCTCCAGTGTGAACATGGGACCTAACGGGTGCCACTTAGTCTAGTAGTTAATTAGAGGAGGGTCAACAAAACAGGAAAGGGAATAGGTGGGACATGGTAAATTGGAACCAAAGTTTTTCAGCGAAGTTTTTAACAAACAGACGATTGCTCCTTTAAGGAACAAATGCCCTTATTAGCCCCTTAGGAGCATTTGGGCCCAAAAGGCCCATGCCAGGCCAGGAAAAGTCCAGAAAAAGTGCCTTTCACTGAGATTTCACAGATTATTTTTTTTAAGAACCCCTTCGGCCCATCAGGCCTGTGGCTGCCCAGGAGGAGTCCCTTTGGCCCATCAGTAAGTATTCCCCCTGCAAGTATTAAACCTCAGACCAGTATTTTTCTCCCGCCCTTCATTGGCTCCCTGTGAGAACCAGGCCAGGATAGACTTTCCTCCTTCATTGCCGTGATCTGCAGAAAAAGATGAAAAATGTCTAAAATTGATTCTCCACCCTCTCCCCCTTCTCTCTCACAGAGTCTCTCACCTGTTTTGGGCAGAATTTCTAGCAGTTTCTGAGCTGCCAACCCACCAGGCCTGAGTGACTGAGCTGCCAGCCCACCAGGCCTGAGTGAATGAGCTGCCAGCCCACCAGGCCTGAGTGACTGAGCTGCCAACCCACCAGGCTTGAGTGACTGAGCTGCCAGCCCACCAGGCCTGAGTGACTGAGCTGCCAACCCACCAGGCCTGAGTGACTGAGCTGCCAGCCCACCAGGCCTGAGTGACTGAGCTGCCAGCCCACCAGGCCTGAGTGACTGAGCTGCCAGCCCACCAGGCCCGAGTGAATGAGCTGCTTGAGGCACATTCCCATGAAGAGCAAAGGAAGGACTAACACATCTAGATTTGTTGGTTAAAGGAAAATAAAGCACGATAAAGAAAAACAAATGGCTCGTGTGACAAGGGTTCTGTTGCAAATAGCAGCGAGAATTTGCCAGGGAGGATAAACATCTACCACTTTCCACTACTCAAGTACCACCCCCATATCAAAATTTGTGAAGAATGGATGGGATGCATCCTCAGATTTTCAGGAAGAGCAGAAGGAAATCATAAGGACATTGAATACAATTTAATAGTGCCCTTTTGATATGGGTGTGGTACTTGAGTAGTTGAAAGTGGCAGATGTTAATCCCTTATTCAAAACACGGGTATAAAATAAGCTTAGCAAGTGTAAACCCGTCAGTTTAACCTCAGTGGTGGGAATGCTTTTAGAAATATTAACCTAGGGCAATATTAATAATCAACAGCAGAAAAAATGATTTATTAAGGCAAGTCAGCATAGATTGATAAGGGCACATCATGTTTAATCCATTTTATAAATGTTTGATGTTGAGGTATTAGATAAAAGTTGATAAGCATATTGCAGTCCATGTAATGTACATGGGCTTTCGAGAAGATGCTACACAATAAGGTCATAAGCAAAGTTGAAGCAAAAAAATGATATTTATTGAATGGATTTGAAGTTGACTAAATAATAAGCAACAGATGGTCGATGTGAATGGTTGTTTTTTCAGATTAGTGGAAGGTGAATGATGGCATTACCCAGGGATTGGGGTTGGTTTTGATTAGTGACATTTTTTGAATTATATTAATACATTGCATAAGTGGGTGGCATTAAAAACCTGGCAGCATTATGAACTACAGCAGCTAGAAATAAATTGCAGCAGTAATAAACAGACTCGTGGAATAGGTAGGCATATGATAGATTAAATATAATGCAAAGTAATGAAATTTAATGAAATGTAATTTAAAACATAGAACAGTACAGCACAAGAGCAGACCGGACCCTATGGCCCACAATGTCTGTGGCAAACGTGATGCCAGGGCCATCATTTATCTACCTGCACCTAATCCATATCCCCCCATTCCTGCAAATCAAGATGCCTATCCAAAGGTCTTTTAAATGCCACTAACGTAACTGTTTCAACCACTATCCCTGGCAAATAATTCCAGGTACTAACCATCCTCTGTGTAAAAAAACGTGTCTCTTTTAAACTCTCACCAAAAAGCTATTCCCTATAGTATTTGAGCTTTTCTTCCTGGGAAAAAGATTATGACTGTCTACTCTATCTATATCTCGTAATTTTATATACTTCTATCAGGTCTCCCCACAACTAACACTATCCTACACCCTAGGGCCAATTTACAATTTACAGAAGCCAATTAACCTACAAACCTGCATGTGTTTGGAGTGTGGGAGGAAACTGGAGCACCAGGAAAAAATCCAGCAGTCACAGGGAGAACGTACAAACTCCGTACAGACTGCTCCCATAGTCAGGATCAAATCCAGGTCAGACACGATCGAACCCAATTCTGCCCTATGTCTTATAAACACAAAACTTTGGAGTAACTCAGCGGGTCAAGCAACATCTCTGGGGAAAAGGAAGAGGTGACATTTCAGTTTGAGGCCCTTCTTCAGATTGAGTGTCAGGTGAGAGGGAAACTCGAGGTATGAAAAGGTTCTGAACAAATCAGAGTCGTCACTGATGATCAAGGAAAGGTGGAGCCCACAATGGTCCAATGTTGGCTGTGAAAGAGGTGATAATGGAGGGATATATGGATGCAAACAGTAAAATTGGCAGAATGACTAGGGTGGAGGTAAAGGGAATGCAATGGTGACGAAATTTGAGAAATCAATATTCATACCGCTGGGTTGTAAGCTGCCCAAGTGAAATATGAAGTGCTGTTCCTCCAATTTGCATGTGGGCTTACTCTGACAGTGGAGAAGTCCCAGGACAGAAAGGTCAGTAAGGGAATGGGAAGGGGAGTTCTCTAATTGATTTCTCTAATTTCAGGTAACCCTTGCACCATGGGACTAGTGTAGATGGGATATGTTGGTCGGCGTGGAAAGGTTGGGGCGCGTAGCCTGTTTTCATGCTGTATGACTCTATGGAGATTTGGGATATGGATGCATTATTGAAAGTGGCAGTGATTCACAAGGCAAACAGAATTCTGGATTTTATCTGTAGAGGCATAGAGGAAAAAAACAGGGAATTTATAGTCATAGGACCATATTATGGAGGCACTCTGTTCAGCCCCACTCATCAGATTAAAGTGTCTTCCATTGGGTGGTGCCACCGCAGTGGCTGCCTCCATGGCAGCTCGTCAGTCCTTTCACCTCTTTGTTATTTTTAGTGCGTCTAAATATATGTTTTAATGTTCCTCAGTATGTCTTATGTGGGGGGTGGTGGGGGGGAATAGGGGTAAACGTTTTTTTCAGTCACTTACCTGGACGAAGATGCGTCTTTTCTCCGTGTCGCATCTTTGCCCCCCTTGCGGCCTACCAACTGGATTGGCGCAGCCTCTCCAAACGGAGACCGGCCCAGAGCTTCAGCAACAGGCACAGTGTGGAATTACCATCGCGGAGCCTGGGATCCTTGTCGTGGATCGCCAGTGTTGGAGCTCCGATCGTGGGGCCTGCTGACTTTAACATCATGGAGCTGCGGAGCTTCTAGCCACGGGCGCGGCGCTGACTTCAACATCGCAGAGCCTGGGATCTTTTGCCGAGGATCGCCAGTGGTGGAGCTCCGACAACAGCTCGGCCTGTGGACTTCGGAAGTCGCGGTCTACGGTAAGAAGCGGCCAATTCGGGAACTCCAAGCCGCTGAGTGTATTCCGATCTGTCCCGACGTCGGAGTTCCGATTATCCTGGTGAGCGGGCCTGTACATCGGGCCGTCTGTAGCGGCGACTGCGGAGGGTTCTAGGCCCCGACCACGGGTGGACAAAAGGAGGAAGAGTGACTGAACTTTACTGCCTTCCATCACAGTGAGAAATGTTGATTCCACTGTGGTGGGCGTTTATGATAAATTCTATTGTGTAATGTGTTCTTTTTAGTCATATGGCTGTATGGTAACTCAAATTTCGCTGTACCAATTGATGCATGTGACAATAAATGTGAACTTGAACTTGAACTCTTCCATTTATATCACCCTAACACTTTCCTATCCATATCTCTTTCTAAATGGTTTTTTTAAAACATTTAAATTGTACCTGCCTCTACTGTTTCTACTCACAGCTTCTTCCTGATATCCAACACCCTCTGTGTGAAAAAATGCCTCTCAGGTCCCCTTTTAATTTTTCCCCTCTAAGTTTTAGATTCTCCTTCTGTGGGATGGAAACTGTAACCAATCACCTTATCTGTGCCTCTCACGATGTTATAATCCTCTATAAGTCATCCCATAGTATCCTTTGCTACAGGGACAACAGTCCCAGCCTATTCAATCTCTCCTTATAACTCTAGCTCTGCAATCCTGGCAGCATCCCTGTGAATATTTTCTGAACACTTTTTCAGCTTAATCACACACTTCCAATGGTATAGTGAACAGAACTGAACACACTGTTCTAGGTCCAGTCTCACCACATCTTACACAGGTATTACATAATAAGAAAAGACACAATGTGCTGGAGTAACTCATCAGGTCAGGCAGCATCTCTGGAGGACATGGATAGGTAACATTTCAGGTCAGGACCAGACTGATTGTAGGGGGGGGGGGAAGCTGGAAGAGGAGGGGAAGGACAAAGCATGAGTGTAGTAGCTTGATAGAGGTGAGGGGGTGGGGAGGGAGGGGGGGGTATAGACAGAGGGTTGGACCAAGGCCAGAGATGAAAAGACGGAGGATATGAGAAAAAATTATTGAAGATGTGCAAATTGTGAAGCTAGAGGAAGGAATTACGTGGAAGGGGTGGTGGAAAAGGAGAAAATGGTGCAAGTCCAGGTGGGGCAGGCGGGTGTTTTTTTTTCTGAATTTCTGATTCACATTAATTGGCAGGATATGAAGACATTAGTGCAGGTTCAAAAAAGATTGACCAAAATGGTTCCTTGGATAATAACAGTTATAAAGATAGATTTGAGAGATCAGGATTGTTTTCAGAAAGGAAGGCAGAGGGGAAATTTAAGAGTCATAGAGCCATAAAGTGATACAGTGTAGAAATAGGCCCATCGGCCCAACTTGCCCACACCAGTCAACATGTCCCAGATGCACTAGTCCCACCTGCCCGTGATTGGTCCATATCCCTCCAAACCTGTCCCATCAATGTACCTATCTAACTGTTTCTTAAATGGTGGAATAGTCCCTTCTTCAACTACCTACTCTGGCAGCATGTTCCACATTCCCATCACTCTTTGTGTGAAAATGTTACCCCTTGGATTCTTATTACCCTACACCTTAAACCTATGTCCTCTGGTCCTCGAATCACCGAGGACCAGAGGACCAAGTGACTCGGTGCATCTACCCGATCTATTCCACTCATGATTTTATACACCTCTATAAGATCACCCCTCATCCTCCTGCACTTCAAGGAATAGAGACCCAGCCTACTCAACCTCTCCCTATAGCTCAGACCCTCTAGTCCTGGCAACAT
Organism: Malacoraja senta; assembly: GCA_038087875.1. Taxonomy (NCBI): domain Eukaryota; kingdom Metazoa; phylum Chordata; class Chondrichthyes; order Rajiformes; family Rajidae; genus Malacoraja; species Malacoraja senta. Next base: position 14,853,770 of record CM075977.1, read on the forward strand.
CCTTGTAAATCTTCTCTGTACCTTTTCAACATCTTTCCTATAACATGGTGCCCAGAACTGAACACAATACTCTAAATGCGGCCTCACCAACGTCTTATAAAACTGCAGCATGACAGATGTATATAAAATGAAAAGGCTCTGGACAGAGTAGAATGCACTGCCTACAGATGTGAAGGTGATAGCTTCTATTGTGGCCTTCAACGGGGCATTCATTAAATACCCAATAGAGAAAAACGTTGAAGGCTATGGAGAAAAGGTCAATGGGTGGAACTAGAGAATTATTCTATTAAGAGCCAGGAATTACATGACGGTGTGAATGGTCTTTTTCGGTGCTGTAAGCATTCTATGATCATATGACAAGCATGCCAGAAGATGTGGTATCTCTGAAGGTGGAATCTCATGTAGATAGGGTGGTAAAGAAAGCTTTTGGTGTGCTGGCCTTTATAAATCAGAGCATTGAGTATAGAAGTTGGGATGTAATGTTAAAATTGTACAAGGCATTGGTGAGGCCAATTCTGGAATATGGTGTACAATTCTGGGCGCCAAATTATAGGAAAGATGTCAACAAAATAGAGAGAGTACAGAGGAGATTTACTAGAATGTTGCTTGAGTTTCAGCACCTAAGTTACAGAGAAAGGTTGAACAAGATATGTCTTTATTCTTTGAAGCGCAGAAGGTTAAGGGGGGGACTTGATAGAGGTCTTTAAAATTATGAGAGGGATAGACAGAGTTGACGTGGATAAGCTTTTTCCATTGAGAGTAGGGAAGATTCAAATGCGAATTTTCAAACGAGGACATGATTTGAGAATTAAGGGACAAAGGTTTAGGGGCAACATGAGGGGGAACTTCTACTGCATTGTAATTTGATAGCTTTAAAGGGTGGAGATGGGAAAATGTGGTGAGTGGTGAGATCCCATTGGAGGTAATGAAAATGTCAGAGGATTATGTGCTGTATGCGACGGCTGATGGGGTGGAAGGTGAGGATTAGGGGAACTCTGTCCCTGTTGTGACTGAATGGAGGGGGAGCATGAGTGGAGCTGCTGGATTACACCGAAGATAGACATGAGATTATGGCCTGGTGCTCATATGTGGGATTATGCTCCAAGGATAAGTAGGAGGAGGTGTCTGAGAGTTGGCGCCTGGCCTCAGCGCTGTAGAGGTCTGCTCGCCAGACTACCACGGCATCTCCCTTGTCGGCGGGTTTGATGATAATGTCGGGTTTGCTGTACAGTGAGCCGAGGGCTGTACGTTCGACTGAATGGTAGATTGATGGAGCTTTAAATAAACCTGAAACAATGTCTCAGCCTGTTTTATTTTCCTTCTGTTTTTGTTTTATTTCTCTGGAAATGTAGGACATACCCGGTTTAACCTGCCAGGTATGCCTTCCTCTGCATTTCACAACTTCAGTGTTCTTTTGTTTATGTTCTCACTCTCTAAATGCTCCCATTCACTAAGTAACCAGATAATCTTGTTTACAGATTATCTCCTTGGTCAATCCAGTTCTACCCTATCAGAGGCATCTCCTTCCCATGTGTGATGAAAGGTCTATGACCTGAAACATTAGGTTTGTTTCTCTTCCCACAGATGTGGCCTACTCTGCCGACTATTTTCAATTAAAAAATATATATATTTTAGATAAGTACATACAAATATTATGAAAATTCCATAGGAATCCTGTGCACATATCTAGGACATGAACTAGGAGCACGAGTTGCAAATTATCTTTGTGTTAATGGAATGGGAATGCTTGTGGCTAATGAACACGCGTGTCTTTTTTTAGAGACACGTGGATCCGCAGTTATTCACATTGCAGTCATGGGCTGCATTTATTACTGAAGATAGACACAAAACGTGCAGTTCCTTCCTAAGGCATTTATCACTTAAGGGCCTGTCCCACTTGGGCATCATTTGCGCGTCATTTACGCGACATTCTAAAAACGTGATGCGCGCATGGCACGTGGTGAGGCGTGGTGGCGTATGCAGTGACACTCGGTAATGAGCAGTACCCCTGGATTTTGGAATGCTCAAAATCCGCGTGCGCCACCTGTGTGACATATCCCTTGCGCACGCTGACGTACTGATGGCGTACGCTGACGTACTGACGGCGTAGGTGTAGCACGTGGTGACGCATGGTTATGCACGGTGATGCACGAACATTGCCTTGGCTAATTTATTATGTGTCACCATGCGTCAACGTCCGTAACCATGCGCCGCCCGTATGCCGTCGGCGCGCCATTTGCGCGTCATTTGAGTGCCACACCATGTGACCACCCGGGTATTAAGCACGTGTAGCTTTGAAAAAATGTCACTGGGAAAATCCTTGCCATGAGTAGGAACGACATCACAAATGGCTCCCAAAAGAAGCAGGGCCCTCAAGAGCTCTTGGCGCGCGACTGTCGTACTGCTAGACAATTTTCGCGTGACAGTCGCGCGACTGTGGCGCGTCAGTCACTACCGGCCTGTCGCGTAAATCACGCGCAAATGACGCCCAAGTCGGACAGGCCCTTTACTCTGTTCACCCACGAAAGATAGTGACAAGTCAACTTTTTGAATCACTGCAGAGTTTGTGAAAAATATACTCCCACAGTCTTTACCACACATGTGCAGTGAATGACACCGTGCACCACTGGAAATCTAGCCAGAACCACAATCTCAATCTGAGATGAATTAATAATTAAAGGCACTCGCATTTTTGAAGATACCACAAAGCGGAGCCCTGGTGTGATCACCTGGTGTGGTGGCGACTATGTCAATTCTTGCTAAAGGAAACCCATCAGGTCCAGCAGCTAAGGTTCCAATAAACTGTCCAGCTGATGTGACGCCCAAGCCTCTGAGATGCCGTTCGGGCATATCCAAGGTACATTCCCCCTGTCTGTAGAAGCTGTGCAGCAAGTGTAGTATTTGCAACTTGATTTGTCTCCTTCCCGCGAACTGTAAAAAACTGGCTGCGGTTGCACCAGGGATTCTCGCAGATACGTTTTGGTCCCCTTTAAACCCCATACTACCACAGTACAACCTGATATGGCTTTTGGGACCTGCAAAGTGACCTTCACCACATCCGAAAGTTTTACAACTGAACTACAAGTTTATAAACTTAATTCCAAATACGGCAACGTTTATTCCAAACTTTCAGATAACCTCCCCAGCTGTTTTTTTTTAAAGCAGGCACTCAAAAGGCAGATGAGGTATCTGCGTTTATTAGCAAATCATCAACCCTCTGTTATCTTGCTTTCAGAATATCTGCTAAATTCGTATCAATAAGAATTAAAGTTGGAATAGGTGGTATGAGTCACTCTTAATGGTTTGTTAAATTAGCAGCCCATTCTTCTTTGGTTGGTTTGGATTATATGTCGACATCGGCCAAATAAATGTAACATCCAGGCAGCTCCCAAGATCTTCTGCTCAACAGGCGCTTAAACACAGCAAAGGGACACAAAATTCGGGAGTAACTAAGCGGGTCAGGCAGCATCTGTGGACAGAAGGAATGGGTGACGTTCTGGGTCGAGACCCTGCTTCAGACTCCAGAGATACTTCCTGTCCCGCCGAGTTACTGCAGCATTGTCTGTCTATCTTCGGTGTAAACCAGCATCTGCAGTTCCTTCCTACACGCTTAAATATCGTTTATTGTTCTTAGTGACCAGTCAGTGTACATTGTGAACCGTCTTCAATATATATCCGAAGTTAATGTTATGTGGTTTGTAGCTCATCTGGTCAGCCTCGCATTGATGCAAATTTTCCAATCGGCAAAAATAGACAAATATAAGATTGTTAGCGTTGCTCCTTTGTTGAAAGTAGACAAAACAAAACGAATGTTTACTATGCACCTGCTCATTTAATATCGAGATCCATTAGACTGTTGGAAACGCTAAACGCACCCGACTGCGTTGGCATTTTTTAATCATGAAAAAATCGTGTCCACCTAATCTAGACATTAGTTGAATGCACATACGAATTGAATTGGGATCTAGTGGCAGATAGTGACACGCTTGCTGTGAGTATCCTGTAGGGATTTTTGTTGTTTTTGTTTCAATTTACTGGTTGGAATTGAATTTATTTGCACTTCACTCAAACTCAAACTCAAACTCAAATTGGGATTGCACAATCAAATGTATTCTGCTTGTTTAAGGCAAAGCGCTGCTGCGATGTGGCTACCTCACGCATTCTGCATACTTAACAACTCGGGGACATATGCACAATTTGGTGAGAACAGATGCATTGTTGAGAATCTAATTGCCAAAGAAATATTGCTACCCTGTGAAATCCGGGTGGAAGGCAGAGGTGGCTCGGGACTTGTGCAGTGGTAAAATCGTTAGTGTTCTGGCACGGTTCCCCGATCGGCTCCAAAATCCTATATCACATTCTGGTCACCGGTTTAAAAAAAAGCTGCCGACTGGCATTGCCCTGCGAATCCTTAACTTGACTTAATTTAAGTTATAATTATGATGGCACTGACTACAACTTATTTTCTTAAAATGCCCCCATGTGTTGATTAATTGGGATGATATATTGAAATAATACATATGACTTGGTTACACATGACATTTAATAATGCTGGAAGTTCTTAGTTATAAGAAAGACGGGAAGAATATGATCGGAGGTAGACACAAAATGCTGGAGTAACTCAGCGGGTGAGGCAGTATCTCTGGAGAGAAGGAATGGGCGACATCTTCAGACTGAAGAAGGGTCTCGACCGGAAACGTCGCCCATTAATCAGTCTGAAGAAGGGTCTCGACCCGAAACGTCGCCTATTCCTTCTCTCCAGAGATGCCGCCTCACCCGCTGAGGTTACTCCAGCATTTGGTGTCTACCTTCGATTTAAACCAGCATCTGCAGTTATTTCTTACACATGAATATGATCGGGCTGTTTGAATAATACATTTCAAGTGTTTTAAATTAAGAAACAAATTTAATTTTAACCTGAAAAATCCAAAATGGTTCTAACACATTAAAAATGCTTAATACTACGATTAAATTAAAGCAATTTTAATGATATCAAATAGTTTGTTTAATCTAAATTCAGCCTACGTTTTTTTTAGAATACGCATGAAGTATCGTATCTTAATTGGAATATTATATGTAATTATAAACATGTAATTAAAAGCCCTTCTCCTCATCAGGTAAGCGATTTGTGAAATGGTTTGGTTTCCTTTCTATTTCAAATCTTATTTAATTTTCAGCTGTATTTTCATTCAGTGCGAAATTCTAAAAATCCTCTCGAATTAAAAAAATTAATAAATTGAAGATCGACGTATTTGGAAGGAATTTTCAATATGGCCCTTGGAGAGAATCCGGTGCCGCCAGAAACTTTAACTCGAGACCGGAGCAGTCCATGAAGTTTTAACGTCTCATTTTTTGTTTTGTGCATTCCTAGAAATATCGCTATTATGTAAATCAACGTGTGCTCTGGTTGTCATATGTTACATTAAGATTAATAGTCCCGAAATGGTACTTTAAAATGTGTGCATTTCTGTGAGATCTGGAAGTCACCAGTTGCTTCAGACAACATTTTGCGGCAGCTGTGACAACCCCCGCAGGTTTTCTTGCACCTTCTTACCGCCCGTGGCATTGTCGCCGTACTGTACCTGTGCAAGGCTCCTTTGCTCTGCCGGAAATGTAATTTTCACGGTATGGAATATATTTGGTAACAAATATTTGTGGATATGGATATTTGTCCATGTTAAAAATTCAAGTCGATATTCAGAAGCATCTTTACAATTCTGACTATAAGAGACAATGTAAGCACATGCTGATTGGACCGATGCCAGCACAGTACAAACTAGCCTCGGCTTCTAAAATGAATTTGAACACTGGACAGAAAGGAATAATTTATACTTCACTATTTGTCGTGGTTCCTGTTGTTTGAAGTCATCCCATCCGAACTCCTATCATATACACATTTTACTAAATGGTACATAACCTGTTTGATCATGAAATATTCAGCGTTTTTTTCCGCGGTAAAACATATTCCGGCAGTGAGATAAATGCATACATTAATCTCGTCAGCAAAAAAAATCCCGTGGAAAGTGAAATTCTAAAAGTGATATATCCATGCTTTAAAGGGGTGATTTAAGGCGCGCAGACTATATTGTAATTACTTTCTGTTAATAACGGTTCTGTTCGCTCGCTTCAAGATTGGAGGTGCGTCGCTATAAAAAAGTAACTGCAGTGTTCCTTTTACACATGTCTTGCTCGTGGATGACAACACACGAAGCCCACCATCCCCCCCCCCCCCCCACACTCAACGAGAGACTCAGAAAACAATACTATTATTGATCAGTTGTACCTGTTAACGATGACATGTCCAAAAAAATGGATATTTTACCCACTGGTATCTGCTTCTAGATTTATTCACGTGGGAATCGACGATATCGTCATGCAATATGTTTAAACGTCTTCACTACTCCGTAAGTATTAGATGATTGTGAAATGTCCGAAGACTGCTCTCAGTTTTCTTTCACTTGTTATCAAGTTTATTAAATATTTCCCCGTAACCCGACGGTAGTTCGTTAGTGACAATCTTTGCTGTCGGTACGCCGACTTTCTCTTCCAATGTTTGAATAGTGGAAAGACCATTAAGAAATTCACAAATCAATCTAAACCGATTATTGTTTATTGCGTACAAGAAGCTCATTCGCGGTTTAGATTGGCGGCAGGACGAACGATTAGTCGGAAACAATATCAATCGATCTGTTATTTCATTGCGTCTATCAAATAACAAAGGCCGTGCTTTATTATTATTAAGGCGAATAACTGTGTTAGTGCATTTTGTAAGACACTTCGACAAGTTTTCACGTACTCAGCCATCGAACCTCTCTTCCAAAACTTCGTTCATGGATATAAACCCCAAAATGCTTGCGATTGTTGCTTATAAAAGAACAAGGCGTACCACCATCAAATTGTATTAACTGGATCAAATTAATTGAATGAAAAGAGTCAATATGTTTTGAAATTTCCCAAAATGCTATTTTAATGTAAATAATAACTGTAAGGTTTACGAAAAGGCTGATTTCCCGGAGCAATCATTGTAAAGGCGAGCTTCCCCTAACGGACAGTTAACTATGCCGAATCAGGACTAAAGGCAAAACAGTAAGTTGACAAACCAATTATTTATTTTCTGTTTCTGAAATCCGAATGTAGCCTGCAATATACAATACTGAGCGTATACCCTTTCAGTCGCAAGTGCCACTTAAAACGTCCATTATCGTAAAATTGACCAAAATGTGGTTGTGAGAACTGTCCAATCTAAAAGGTTGCCCAGTCTGTGAAACTAAGTAAAATTGTTTACAAATGACACCGTTAAATGAAAAGTGTACGCGAGAGGCAACGAAGGGCAAATATTTTTCATTTGAAGGGCTAGTTGCTTATTTTATAATTTACTCACTTGCATAGTTTTTAGATTATTGCTTCTCTGCCATCAAGTAACATTCAAATATAATCGCAGTCGTCCTGTTAGAAACAATTTGCTATCAATTATTTAATATACCACCCACTATTTTATCTTAATCACTTCTGATCTATGTTACCACCATTTTGTACATTAATTATGAAAACCCGCATTTAATTCATCCTGCATAGAAAGTGTCTCGTCGCGCAGATGGAAATCGTAAGGAAATGTACTGTCTGTGGGCATCACACATCGCATGGCTGGGCTGAACATGTAGCTCTGTCCGATGGGACGGCTGGCTGGCACGGCGGAATAATGCATGCCATAGTGATAATTCTTCACGTAGTCAGATGGATCTTCTTGCTTCAGGGAGAAAATCCCATTAAAGTTAATTGGAGGGCTTAGGGGACCTTCGAATTGTGGGCTCGCGCACTCTGGAGAAGCGTTTTGGTAGAAAGACTCGTAAGCACCACAGTAGTTGTAAGGTTTCAAGGACTTGGAGGAGCTCTCCATTGAACTCGGTCCCGTCGGGCTACCCAGATCTGGGTTTTGATATGTGTAAAGAGTGGAGGAAAACTGGGACCTCGCAATGTGAGCCCCATCTCCGCTCTGATCCAACAGTAAGTTTCTGGTATTGAGTTGCAGACAACCAGCTACCAGATTAGTCGTTGGTTGGGATAGGTCCTTGCACAAACTTTGCACGAAGGTTAGCAGATCAGGTCTCTTGCCAATGCGTAGGATCTCAGATAGGGCCCAGATGTAGTTTTTAGCTAAGCGCAGAGTTTCTATCTTGGATAATTTCTGTGTCTTGGAATAACATGGGACAACTTTGCGAAGGTTGTCCAGGGCGTTGTTTAGACCGTGCATCCGGGATCTCTCTCTCAGATTCGCCTCATTCCTCCTCACTTTGACTCGCTCGACCCTTGCTTTTGTCATCGCCTTCTTCCTGGGCCCTCTCTTTTTGGGCAATTCCTCGTCCTCTTCGCCCACCTTTTCATTGTCATCCTTCTCTGACTCTACAGAAGGGGTAATATTGCTGAGGTCAATTGAACACTGTTCGTTCTCTGTACCGATTTCTGAATCTTTATCCTCTGGTTCACTAACATCATCGAAGTTTGTTCCCGGCATCATGACAGCTTCATCAATTGGTAATGTCAACATGTTGCCAGCTGTGGGAGTTGGGGAACGTAGAGTTGGGGGCGGGGGTGGGTTAGGGTTTTGGAGCAGAGAAACAATGGATAGTTTATTGAGTAAGTAACACATTATAATTTTGTTAACTACATAACGTCATTCTTAGTGCGAAGAGTAAATAATTCGCATGTCTTTTAAAATATAAAGCAACATTCAGGAATGAAAATTATAATAATTCATATCATTCAGGGACCTTTTTTCTCTGTTGGTGTTGCCTTAAACATTAAAGGATAGCCTGTTGCAGTATTGTATTTGAAAATCTTGGAAAACTTAAGTCACTATTAAAGTGATTATGTCATTGATAGGATTGTGAAAATTGGACAGCTCAACCGTTTTGGGTTGATTCCCGTGGGCTTAAAAATTTCCCATGAATCGTAATTAAAATTGCGGTTGGATTGCAACAGCACATCGAGCCCCCAATAACATTATCGTTAGCTCCGTAATATCGGGGAGTGGATATAGGTGACCAGTTTAATGCTGACTTCATTATAGCGACGTGATTACTTTTTAAGGATGGGCAAATTAGAATGTTGCATCAGAACTGCACACGAAGCCCCAATCGTGCGGAGTGTCGCTGGTTCGTCGGTTTCGTTTTACCAGCATTTTCAACAGTAGGGGGGTTGGTATTGAGCCGGAAAGTTAAACGATCGACTGAGAAAGGCTTTGGAATAAATAAAAAAATATCGAGAGCTGTGATTGAAACCTAGAAAATTATTTTTCGAGGTGTTTCACGTGTTATGTAGCACCAGCCCAGGCACTAGTTATGCAGTGCAATAAATCATTTGACAGATGGGGATCATGGCTTTGCTTCCCACTATGAAATATAGCAATTTGCACTTGCATTTTCTACATTCACCTCGAAGTTAATCTGTTAATCTTCCAAGTTTCTCCACAACTAAACATGATTTCACATTTTAGAAACGTTATTTAAAAAAATATATATATTTCGAGAACTAATTTAAAAACCTAGCACGGGGAACGCAATCAAGATTAGAGTGGCTTTAAAATATCGTCATTATTCAGTCCTTGTAAATCAAAAGCCGTGTGCGCAAGTTAAACGAAAGTCCTGTCAAATCTATGAATGAAATAACAATCAAAAATAAGGAAGTCATCAGATACAAGGAAGACAGGTAATTTTCGAATTGAATGCAAAGTCAATATATTAGCATTTAAATCGGCAATAACAAGAGGGTTGCATACTCGGGAACAGCAATTAAAAAACGAGTCTGCATCTGGTTTTTTTTTTAGTGCTGTAATGATTTGGTTATTTCCGTGATTTTATATTTTAAATTCTTACCTGAAATCAGTGCTGAGAAAGGATGCTCATTTTCAGCTCTTTGCTGGCTGTGCGTCGGTAGTCTGACGGCGACGGTGGCAGGGTCTCTCTCTGCAGGATCGGTGTGCGATCGCTCTGAGAAGTGACAGCGATGCCAACTGCCAGCGCTGGTACCATGCCATCTGCCGCTGACGTCAGCGGGCAAGCGCTGCTGATTGGCAGGTGCAGACGCTGGCATCTTGCGCCCTGAGGGACACAGGAGCCGGGCAACAGCCCATAGACATCAAATATTATCATCATTTCCATGGGCAGCCGAGCTGACAGCGAGGAGGCTACGAGGATCACTCCAGTCACTTAAAATAAAAGGAAAAGCATGACGCGCATCCCCATCGCACACCTTATTAAACCCCCTCTCCACGTTTCAGCACCATCCGATGCAACTAAACACGATGCTGTATCTAGAACTGATTGGACAAACAATCCTTTTTTGTTTGTTAAAAAAGGTTACAAAAAGAATACACGTTTTGTAACATCTGCTGAAAACTTTATACGTTTGTTATGGTAAAGAGCTGTTTATTACTGGATGATATTGGTTATATTAACAATGTTCACGTCAGATGCAAACATAGATGGTTTGGGATTTACATATTGGAAATATGCACCTTAGAGTGACGGCGGTTTCACTGTACTGGCAAATGCCAAATTACAATGTGCACCAGATTCCAACATTGACCTATTTACCACATGGCAGTGAATCTGTATGTTAGCGACCATATGTCTTGCCACAGCCATGGTGCATTTATGCGTTAATCGCTATCCGTGCGCGTCGGTTAGCTTTGCAACTGTCTGGTGAATTTTGCACCGTGAAGTCATGACTCTATCTTTCCAAATTAATGATAGAACATAATGGTAGAACACAATATATAATTCTATATCCTAAATGACAGGGTCTTGCTTATCAATAGTGCAAATAAGGCCCTGGACCGTAGCTGTTGAATATCGGTAGTTCAGTGTAATTTAATCTGGGGGGGGGGGGGGGGGTGGTGGTAAGTTCCCATTATAACCTTCCAACGTTGGCGCTTTCCCCATCTGATGTAATCAAATAGCCACGCTGACCGATCCGAAGCGTGCATCACGACATATAATTTCTCACAGGTTTTAGGCTCCCTTCCTGTTCAGTTTTTCCTCCGCCTTTGCGTCATGTGCACACAAACATTTCCATCTTCTCGCTGCTTACGGTAGCCAAAATTACGATTCATGAGATGGGTGTGATTTCATTTAATTATGTGCTTATTCATTTTATCATAACATCCCAGTCTTTCAATCCTTTCCCAGAGATTTCCATTTTGTACACAATACCCTATTTTGCAATTGTATTTGCATTTAACTTTGTAACGTTCAACAACATAACCTGCAAAATAATGAAAATACTTCATTGAAGCATTGTATTCGGCACTCCCATTCTAAAATGGTGTTAAATTATATTTAAATTGATATCTCTTTTGGTTTAGTATTTTCAGAGTAAAAAATAAGGTCGAGGCTGACTGGAACTAACATTAGGGAGACTAGTCCATAAAGTTGGTGGTCTCATTCAGTGTTCTCCCTTATTGTGAGGCAGAATGTGCAATAGTAGAGCTAGAGACACCACTATCAGGCCTCCTTGGTTGGAAACTGCAAATATTAACAATTCTTCGTTTTCTGCGATCTTCACATCCAACCACGGACAGTAACATACGTCAAAAACATGCCACGGCCATCTATTTTATTTAAATGCAATTTTAACAAGGAACAAATTAAGCGATGCATTTAATTTCAGTAACCCACTAATAATTCAATTATCTACATTGCACAGTTTAAAGAGTGGCAATTCATTGAGCATTTTTCCCCCTTGTACAGGGCAATTTAAGCTATATGTGAATAAAGAAACGCATTGTAAAGATTTTAGGTTTACCTCATAATATACCTTATCATTGTGTTACATACAGAAAGGGTATACAGCTAATATTTAAAACCATTATCTTCTAATTATTTCCTCTACTTTTATACTGAAACTTCTTTCAACGTGATCAAGATAAATCATTGCAATTCAGCTTGGTGAGGAATATAGTCAGTGCAAACTGTTTTTCTTTTATTCGCCCCCTTCTCCCTAGTTCGGCACTGAGCCGCATCTCATTCGAAGCCTGCTGCGCTGCCAGCTTGCAGTAGCCACTGGCAATACCCACTGAGACGTAGGCATTTTGGGCTGTGCTAATGCATTAGAAAATAAAACTTATTCTGTGTGCTTTGACACATAACAGAACAATAGAAAAAAAATGAACAATATGGAGCATTGATCATTTATCAGTTCAAGATATTTATCTAACACATCAAACGATGGAGCAAATTACGAATGGGCTGAAACAAAATGCCGCGTTTTTCACGCATTGTGATGGTGTCTATCGTGGCTGGAATTAAAATATGATGACAATAGAATCTCAAAGGAACGTCTGACATTTAAGAGCGCGCTAAACACGCCGGTGCCAAGGTCCTTTGGGGGTTGGTTCCAGAATCCTTGCTGTTCAAGAATGGATGGGAAAACATTTCATATGCGCAAAACATATTTCCTCCATTTACAGTTTCTGCAATAAGGCTTTAATATTTATTTCGTTTCTAAGAAATCAGCATTAGCGTGAATTAAAGCTGAATAATGAGAAGGTCCCCGCAAGCAACGTCACTGAAAATATAGAGAAACATTCTAGTTCTACCCGTCTTCCGCATTGACTAAACAGATGCACTTGCGTTTAACGTTGTTATCAAGTCATACCATTCACTTCACTCTCTCTTTCGCCCAGATGTTCCGATGTGATTTGCTTTAAGAGAACTTGCTTCTTTCTTAAGAAACAAGTTCTCTTAAAGCAAGTCACATCGGAACATCTGGGCAGTCGTGGAGAAAAGTAGATGCATTCATTATACGACGTTTCTTTCTTCGGCAACGGTCCTGATTTGATTGGTATTCAAGTTATGGATATCTATGCCACTCAATATTTCACGTGGTCTCACTTTGTGAAGCCCCCTTCCCTCAAAATATCGAAATGATTGAGGGGAGGGGTTTGAGGAGGACGAGGAATGAAAGCTAAGCAGCTGTATATTACTGAAAGCGCACCAAGGGTCAATCGGACGTGAAGAGTGGTTTGGCGCTGGGGGTTGCCAGTGGCTGCCTGGCCTTTGGACGACCAGATGTGGAAATAAAACAATACTCCTCCAGTCGTTAATAAACTAGGGAATCCATGATGCGCTTTCTCCATGGATTTCCCCCCCCCAAAATAAATGGGGCTACTTCCAGGAATCTCAACCCAACAAACGTACAATATTCTGAATCCTTTTGTACGGTAAATTTCAAGGCCAATAAGGGTAAGTTGCGCGGGACGCTGAAGTGAGATGGTGATCTGTATCCATACAGGGAAGTCAATTGGAGTGCTGCCCTCTCCTTTCTTCAGTGGTGTGTCAGACTCCATTTCGGGGAAACAAATTGAGATATCCTTGACGGTCTGACATAGATTATTAAAAGATGAGAGTATAGCAAGGCAGATCATTGTTGTATCCAATAACGAGCTGCCTCAGAGGGCGGTGGAGGCCGGTTCTCTAGATGCTTTCAAGAGAGAGCTAGATAGGGCTTTTAAAAATAGCGGAGTCAGGGGATATGGGGAGAAGGCAGGAACGGGGTACAGATTGGGGATGATCAGCCATGATCACATTGAATGGCGGTGCTGGCTCGAAGGGCCGAATGACATACTCCTGCACCTACTGTCTATTCTATTCTATTGAGCTGGCATGGCAGAAGAATCTCTCGGTTATAAAGACATCCATTGTATTCATGGAAGATATCAGAAAAGTTTGACTTGAACGCGAACATTGATTCAGGAATAAGGCCACAAACTTAATTCTTCGATTCACTAAAAGGGAAAAGTTATTTTTTTGTGATACGATTTCAAGTTTTCAGTAAGACTTTGCATCGTCGCGTCACCAATTTCTTCTCTCCAGAGATGCTGTCTGACCCGCTGAGATACTCCAGCTTTTGTGTCTGTCTTCGGTCTAAACCAGCATCTGCAGATACTTCCTACACAATAATTCAATTTAGTTTAGTTGAGAATTACAAGGGGCCACAGGCCCTTTCGCCACAGAGTCCGCTAATCAGTGATTACCCATACACTATTCTATACACTAGGGGCAATTTACAGATGCCAATTCACCTACAAACGTACACTTTTGTGGGAGGAAACCGGAGCACTTGGCGAAAACACACGGGCCATAGGGAGAACGTGCAAGCCCCATACAGACAGCACTCGTAATCAGGATTGAACCTGAGTCTCTAGCGCTGTAAGGCACCCAACTCTACCGCTGCACCACTATAGCGCCAAATGCAGTGGAACAACGGTAGAGGGAAATGGACGAGCCATGTACAGGCAGATGGGATTATTTAGATTAGCATAATATTATGTATAGTCATAGTGGGCCAAGAGACATATTCCTATGCTGCACTATTCTATGTTCTATATTCAACTGCTTGTTTCACTGTCTGTAATAACAGACTACGAGATTCCTTTATTCCGCAACATTACTTAGCATTCATTATATATTCCCTTGCTTTGTTTCTTCTCCCCAAATACATTACTTACAATTCTCCAGATTGAATTCTATTTGCTACTTTTGTGATCATTCAGTTGGTATCTTCTGGCAATATAAAAAAAAAATCTCAATATAAACCACAATGCCAATTATCTTATCCTCCAGATTGAATTATATTTGCTACTTTTGTGATCATTCAGTTGGTATCTTCTGGCAATCGAAAAAAAAATTCTCAATATAAACCACAATGCCAATTATCTTATCCTACGCAAATTTCACCACAATTTAAAATGTGAGGGATAAAACTGATGACTAAAGCCAGTCAGCCCAATGAGGGCAAACTTTCATTTCAATACCTCAAGGCAAAATAAAGAATTACTTTGAAAAACATAGATTAAAAAGTGGCAGACAGCAGGTGCTTGGTAAAAGTAAATTATATCTGACAAACTTGATTGAATTTTTTAATAAAGTTAAATGATAACAGAACTGAACTATTAGATCAAAATTGTTTGAAGAGGCCCACATTATGTTAGCCAAATAAACCCAAGGGATCAAAGGGACAGTGCCAGTGTGAATATGAAATTGGTAAAGGACAGAAAACAAGTGTAGCAGTAAACAATTGCCTTTTACTGTAAAGGAAGGCAGATGGTGATGTTATCACCACCTACACAGTACTTCCATCACTCTACCCGATCACTGAGTTTTAAAACTTGACTTGAATTAGTTATGTATGCTGAACTTTCAAAGATTGTAGATATAATGAAACTCTTAAGAGGGATGTCAAGGCCTTGGAAACAATGAGGTGATTTTCTTGAATCAAATGGAGCACAGGAATCTGTAGCTATGTGCAATTGGGGTGTTCTCCTTAGGCACGAGAAGATGAAGGGATCATTCATTAGTGGTATTAAAAAACAACAAGGTATTCAGATGGAAAAAAGACTCAGTAATTCTGACTACAGGGAGCAGAGGATGCTGTTAAGAATGGGAATAATCTGTTAGAAAGGAAATGGAAGCAGATTCAACAGTAACTTCCAAAGATTGCAGGTTATTGAGAAAGCATAGGGGAGTAAGACTGAGTGTGTAAGAAGGAACTACAGATGCTGGTTTAAACCAAAGATAGACACTAAAAGCTCAGTAGAACAGGCAGCATCTCTGTAGAGAAGGAATGGGTGATGTTTCGGGTCGAGACCCTCCTTCAGACTGGATAGGGATAAGGGAAACAAGAGATATAGACGGTGATGTGGAGAGATGAAGAATAATCAATGCAAGATATACAAACGTAAAAACGATAAAGGACCCACTGACCCACAACTATCTCGACTACACTTCTTCCCACCCTGCTTGCTGCAAATACTCTATCCCCTATTCCCAATTCTCCGCTGTTGCTCCCCCTCCTCCTAGTCGCAACAGAGATAGTCCCCCTAGCCTTTACCTTCCACCCCATCAGCATCGCATACAACACATAATCCTCCGAAATTTCTGCCACCTCCAACGGGATCCACTAGTCGCACTTTCCCATCTCCTCCCCTTTCTGCCTCCCGCAGAGACCGTTCTCTCCGCAACTCCCTGGTTAACTCATCCCTTCCCACCCAAACCATCCCCTCCCCTGGTACCTTCCCTTGCAACCACAGAAGATGCAACACCTGTCACTATACCTCCTCCTTCGACTTTGCCTAGGGTCCCTGACAGTCCTTTCAGGTTGGGCAGAGGTTCACTTGTACCTCCTCCAACCTCATCTACTGTAACCGTTGTTCAAGATGTGGACTCTTATACATCGGCGAGACCAAGTGCAGACTGGACGATCGTTTCGTGGACCACCTTCACTCAGCCTGCCTGAACATACCTGATCTACCGGTTGCTGGACACTTTAATTCTACTTCCCATTCCTCCACAGACCTTCCTGTCCTAGGCCTCTTCCATTGTTAGAGTGAGGCTAAATGCAAATTGGAGGAACAGCATCTCATATTTCGCTTGGGCAGCTTACTGCCCAGTGGCATGAATATTGATTTCTCTCACTTCGGGTAGCCTCTCACTATAACCAAGCATACACCCAGGTAAATTCCTGATGAATCATTTCAGTACCCTTTTCAACTTCATGACATCTATCTATCTATACGTAACTAAAACTCTGATCTTGTTATCTTCCGGTTTGGCGGTCATTCTATTTGCGCAAAAATGGTTCTCGATAGTGCTATGATTTTTCAGCAGTTCACCTACCGTTCTCCTATGCTGCGATTGCACCAAGTTTCGTTATGATCGGTTGAATGTCCTAAAAGTTAGTGAGGTTTAAAAATGTTTAAAACCACGCGTGCGCAGATCGATCTCTTCTCCTGCCTTTCAGCGCCGTGTGGATTTGTCTCTTCCCCTGGCACTCCTCGGGACGGTCCGCCCCTTCCTGCGCCATCGCGTCTTTAGTGGAACTGAGGGTGGCCGGCGGAGGTTTCCAAACGGTCTTTCGGAGGGACCCGAAGCAGCCCAGCCCCAAGCAGCAGCCCTGCCCTGAGCAGCCCAGTGCCGAGTAGCCCCGCCCCAAGCAGCAGCCCAGCCCCAAGCAGCAGCCCAGCCCCAAGCAGCAGCCTAGTGCCAGAGACCCGACCCAGCCCCGCCCAGTGTGGGAGACCCAGCCCAGAGTTGGAGACCCAGCCCAGAGTTGGAGACCCAGCCCAGCCCAGCCCGGAGTCGGAGATGTTGCTGATGTCGCCAAAAGGAAAGCGGAGACTCTGATCCCGGCGGAGGAGAACGACCAGCGACCAGTGCCCACTGTGAGTCCCAATCGCACCACCAATTCCAGCCACTACCTCTCTGGTCCCCTTCGCTGGCTCCTCCCCCCACAACCCCCCCATACACCCCTCCACATACCCCCCACACACCCCACCACCACACCCCCGCCCCACAATCCCCACCCCACAACCCCCCTCCCCCACACACCTATGCCCTGATGCACACCCACCCGCCCCACACACATCCCCCCAACACACCAACCCCCCCACACACCACCCCCCCCACACACCCCGCTGTCCAGTTAGTAGAGCCAGGATGTTTAGGCACTAAAAAACTGAAATAGGCAGGCAAAAAGGCATAATAAAATTACAAAAAGGCATGAAAATGGCATTTATTGACAAAAAAGGCATAAAAGGGCATGTATTTCCACCACAAAATATGGTTAAAAATGATAGTATAAAGGTATACTACATTAAATGACCAAAGTTGCCTGGTTGCACATAATTACTAGCATTTTTTTCAAATTACCTGGTGTTAAACTATGCCGCCTGTCAGACAGAATATGCTTCAGTTGTGAAAAACTTCTTTCTAGCTCAGCTGAGGTCACTGGTGCATACCTGAAACACGCTACAGACTCTATTCATGTTGATATCTTTTGCATTAATACTACCTTTGTGAACTTTAGCTATGTTTTGTATTTCTTCAAGATCTTTGTTAGCTAAAATCACTCTCTCACATTTTTCTTGTATGTCTTTACCTACATCGCAAGGAATTTTATGAATATCGTCAGTTACTTTGTTGAAAACCTGCAAGTTATTCACTCATGTTTTGCCACGTTTCTGAAGGGAAGTGGTAGCTTGTGGGAAGTTTGCAAATTGGAAGCAATAAACACAAGATCACGGTGGAGGGAATTTTTCTGCATGATTTCACTGACGATCCTGACTGCAGAAGATTCATCTTCTTCAAAACAGTTGACGATTTATTTTATCTTTTCAAAATTTGCAGCATAGTAGAGTACAGTACAGAATCATGTACCCCACCTCGTCAAAACGGGCTGCGGAGGTAGCGGAATCTAGGGCACCATTTCCTTGAACAACTGCACAACTGCTTTGAGGAAGATTTTCTTGACATTGGAAACTAGGCAATCGACATTTGAAAACAAGCTACGTATGTACTTGGCAATTCTATGAAGTCCTTGAGCTAAGCATGTCAAATGCAACATTTTGGGGAATAAATCTTTAAGAGCATGAGTAGCTTTTTTCATGTACAGAGCTGCATCAGTTACAAACAGAAGAACATTCTTGTGTTTTATACCTTCTGGCCAAAGTACAGCAAGTGAAGATGTAAACAACTGAACAATAGATGAGCTGTTTGACTTCTCCAATAATTCCGATGCCAACAAATACTCCTTTGATGGTTGACCTGCCTCCAGTGTACCGACGACCACATTGGCAACATATCTCCCCAGAGCATCGGTTGTCTCATCTATTGAGATCCATATTTTGTAGCATGCAACTTCATCTCTAATTTTTTGCACAACAATGTCGAAGTTGCTGTCAACATAATTTTTCCATAATGATCACTCGCTTGGTATATGTTCCTCTGTGTATTTCTCGAGAAAACCTCTGAGAGATTTGTTTTCCAATTTCCACAGTGGAATTCCAGCATCAATGAATGTCTTGCACAAATCACTCGAAAACCCAGATTTGCGACTAGGAGCCAACAGTAAATGTAGTGAGGAGACAAGCTTGGGTATTTCGCTTGGGTAGTCTACACCCCAGCGGTGTCAACATTGACTTCTCTAATTGTAGATCGCCCTTGTCTTCTCCCTGCTCCCCCTTCCCAGCTCTCCTTCTAGTCCTACTGTCCCCGCCTCTTCCTTTCTTTTTCCCGCACCCCCCACATCAGTCTGAAGAAGGGTCTCGACCCGAAACGTCGCCTATTCCTTCTCTCCATAGATGCTGCCTCACCCGCTGAGTTTCTCCAGCATTTTTTGTCTACCTTAGATTTTTCCAGCATCTGCAGTTCTTTCTTAAATAGATCTTGGAGAAGCCTGAACCAGCGGGCAGCAGCACGAACGAATGAACGACCAATGGTGGCGCCCCTGGTTTCGCCCCGGGCTGGACATTTTCTTGTAAGTTATACTATGTTAACACGTTAATAATAACTTATTAATATTAACATGTTAACATAGAAAACGTCATTGTACTCACGGTACAACTAGAGAAAATAGCACAACCTTTTAGCAAAAGGCAAAAAAGGCTGACAGGCACTCGATCGAGAAAAATACATTATCCTGTGAAATCATTAAAAAAAAGGCATGAAAAGGCACGGCATTTATGGCAAAATCCTGGCTCCACATATTAGTATACACCGCACTAATCTCACTAACCTACATGTCTTTGGCCTTGGGAAATACAAATGCTTTATACTTTGCCTACATCCCCTGACTCCAAGCATAAATTCACACCTTTATTCTTGAGTGATCCTACCCTCTCCTTAGCTTCCCTCCTGTTTTTATTGTACATATGAAAAGACTTGGGATTTCCTTTAATCTGAATGTCAATGATATTTCCTGACCCCTTTTGACTCTTCTATTTCCCTGCTTGAGATCTTTCCTACTGGTTTTATATTTCTCAAAAAACCTGCCTGATTTCATCTTTATGCTTTCATTTTCTTTTTGACCAAATTGACAACCTCTTTGATTTTCCCCTTTGCTCTACCTATGTTGTTTGAGTTTGGCTTGATTGTAGACACAGAATGCTAGAATAACTCAGTAGGACAGGCAGCATCTCTGGACAGAAGTGTCGTTTCAGATCGAGACCCTTTATTCAGATTGTGTTTATGTATAGTATTAACTGACTTAATGTGATACCATGCAAAACAAAGCTTTTCACTACCCATTTCTGGATCTCTCTCTCTCTCTCCATCACAGGGGACAAACTATCGGCTGATATCCACTCCAAGCCTACTGACCGACAGTTATCTGGACTACACTTCCTCCCACCCTGTCCCTTGTGAAGGTGCTATTCCCTACTCTCAATCCTCTGTCTCTGCTGCATCTGTTCCCAAAATAAGACTTTCCATGCCTGGTTATCCAAATTCTCTTTCTTTAATAAACATCCTGTCTTAGATAGATCCGTCACCCGTGTCTCTTTTGTGTCCAAAAGTCCTGCTCTTGCTTCTCTTCCACCCAGACGGAACCGAGGTAGAGTTCCCCTGATCCTCACGTTTCACCCCATCAGCCTGCAGATCCAACACATCATCCTCTGACATTTCCATTCTCTCCAACATAATACCACCACTAGCCACACCTTCCCATTTCCATCCCTTTCCACCTTCTCCAGAGACTACTTCCTCCGCAACTCTTTGGCTCACTCTTCCCTTTCCATCCAAACCACTTTCCCCCCGGTACTTTCCCCAGCAACCACAGGACATGTAACATCTGTCCCTATACCTCCTCCCTCACCTCAATCGAGGGATCCTAGCTGTCCTTCCAGGTTCAGTTCAGTTTTAGTTTATTGTCATGTGTACCGAGGTACAGTGAAAAGCTTTAAGGTGCTGTCCCACTACGGCAACCTAATCTGCGAGTTTAGACGAGTTTGCCCTCGACTCAAACTCGCAGCATGGTCGACATGTGGTCCTTGGAGGTCCTATGAGGTCACTGGAACTCTCCTACATGCTTGAGGGAAGTTCCAAAATACTTGCTGCCTCAGCTAGGTCTCGGAAAATTTTTCAGCATGCTGAAAAATTTTCTGCGAGTAAAATCTGGTCGGCATGGTTCTTTTTAACATAGTGCAGTGGAGTGGGGTCACTATTTAGTTACAGGCAGTCAAGGGCAGCCGTAGGCAATATCCTTCGCTGACCGAATTTTGGGCATTTTGATTGGCTCATAGGAGTTTCAGGATTCAGGAAAACTGACCGTAGGCAAATGCCCGCTAAACTTTATTATGCTTCTTAAAAGTGTCTCCACTCCTTCTCCCCCCCCTGCTCATCCCCTTCTCCCCACCTTCTCTGTCCCTTCTCTCCCATTTTCTCTCCTTATCTCCCCTTCTCTCCCCCTCGCTCCCCTTCTCTCCCCCTCACTCCCCTTCTCTCCCCTTCTCTCCCCCTCGCTCCCCTTCTCTCCCCTTCTCTCCCCCTCTTTCCCCTTCTCTCCCACCCCCCCCGCGCTCTCTAAAGGACTTACCATACACTGTGCAGCCGTCTTTCCTTCCTCTTCACCGTGGGTCTGAATTTCAGACAGCGCTCCCCTGCTTTCCCTGGCCCCCGCCTTTGCGATGTGCTTG
Source organism: Malacoraja senta (assembly GCA_038087875.1). Classification (NCBI taxonomy): domain Eukaryota; kingdom Metazoa; phylum Chordata; class Chondrichthyes; order Rajiformes; family Rajidae; genus Malacoraja; species Malacoraja senta. Next base: position 14,875,236 of record CM075977.1, read on the forward strand.
TGTGTGTGTCTGTGTGTGTGTGCGGTCGGTCGATCCAGACGCTGATGGTCGATCCAGTTTGAGGTTTTCCAGGCGAGTGGCCTCGAGCTTGAAGTTCGAAGACACTCTTCTTAAGTCGCAGATTAGGTTGCCGCAGTGGGACAGCCCCTTTAGGTTCACGTGCACCTCCTCTAACCTAATCTACTGCATCCCGTGTTCCCGGTGTAGCCATCTTTACAAGTCCACAAAGGCCTACTGGATCTCCCAGTTGCTATCCATTTTAATTCCCTTTCCCGTTCCCATACTGACCTTTCTGTCCTGGACCTCCTCTTTTTCCAGAGTGAGGCAACAGGCAAACTGGAGGAACAGATCCTCATATTTTGCTAGTGTAGCTTACAACCCAGTGGTATGAACATTGAATTCTCCAATTTTATGTAACTTTAAACTAACACCGCTCCCACAGCCTCCTCACTTTCTCCGCCACACATATCTTTCTCACCTCATCTCCTGTGCCCCACCTGGACTCTGACCTATTTCTCCCCTACCCGCTCCCTCTCCCCCTGCAACTTTCCTCCCTCCAGTTTCACAATTCGCAACTCTTCAATCCATCTGGTTTTAACTCTTGCCTTTGTTCCAACCATCTGCCAATCATAAACCCCCCTTGCCTGTGTCCACCTATTACATGCCATGCTTTGTCTTGTCTCACCCCTCTTCCAGCTCTCTTCTCCCACCATACTATGTCCGGAGAAGGGTTTCAAACCGAAATGTCACCCATCCACGTTCCCCAGAGATGCTGCCTGAACTGTGGGGTTACTCCAGCACTTTGTGAGTTATTACATGCGACAGTAGCTGCACCCTGGGCTATGGCTGTGACAGGCTGGCGAAACCAGGTGAGGGCAGCCGATGGATTTCAAAGCCTCGGTAAGAGAGGGACCCGATGAGCCTAATAAACTCCTGGCAGGCCGTGCGGCAGAAGCTCCAGTTGGGACATTCACTGCTGCCAAACCCCGATAGGCAGCAGGCCTGGCTCACCTGCCATGGAACCGGAGGAGCCATCTGGAGTGGTTCTGAGGCCCGCCTCCTGCTCGCCTTGTAGACTGTAATCAGACTGTAGAGAGAGTCGGCCACAGACAGATGAGATTGTAGGGCCAGTAAGAGGAGCGACCCGTGGCCATATCCCAACAGCAGGTCTGGCTTGCCCACCGTGGAACCGGGAACCTGCCTGGCTGGGAAAGATGCTGAGCCTGGCCCTCGCTCGTCCCGAAGACCAGGAACTGGAATGGAGGTGGAGGGAGTCGTCAACGGTATTGGATACTGGACAAACGGCCGGTGAGATGAACTGGGGAGGTCTTAGCATCCATGGCCTCTAGGTCGGCTGCTGGATGTTTCCCCCGGGGTACAAGGGCTGAGAGGGCCGTGCAAGGAGAGTGACGACAGTTCGCAGGATGACCGGAATGTAGGCGAAGGCTGCAATGGGCCTTTGTGGCCTGCAGCTGGGACTGTAAAATGGCACCAGAATGGAGCCTCTTGCACATAGACTCAGTGGGCTGTTTTGTACATTCTGTATTAACCGGTGGACTGTGCTTATGTATGATGATAATCATGCTGATCAGTATGCAAAAAAAGTATTGCACTCTACCTTGGTACACGTGATAATCAAGAAACCATTGACCAAAGATTGGTCCTGTGGACTGGGCAGAGGAATTTAATCGGGTCATTAAACGGCCAGGAAGATGGTCAAACAGTGCACTATGCAAATCAGCGCATGGAAGAAGACCTGGCCATCCACTGGAGCCAAAAATGTTACCAATTGTAATGCCCCAGGACCAATCTTGGTGACTAAGAGGGTGGGGTTCCTCCAGGGCAACAGTTTCCCCACCTAAATCTCTTTACTTCAAATTTACATTCACATCTCTTTTCTCTCCAATATCCTCAAATCCTGTGGTAATGGAGTAAAGGGCCTGTCCCACTTGGCCGTCATTTGCGCGTAATTTACGCGACATAATTTACGCGTCACGACGCACGACGCTCGCATCGTGAAACGCACGTGATGCGCGCATGGTGGCGATGACATAGGCAGTGGCGCGCAGCCGCGTGCGGCGTCGCAGGATTATGTGATGTACAAAATCTTCGCGCGCCATCTGCATGACGCGCAAATGACGGCCAAGTGGGACAGGCCCTTAAGGGTATATTGACAGGTAGTGGTTACTACTGTGAGTCGTAGCTCTGAACCTGCACGCAGGCAGTCTGAAGACCAGCAGCTGCCCTTTCCTCAATCCTGGGGGGCATGTTGGCACAGCGGTGGAGTTGCTGCCTTACAGCACAAGAGACCCGGGTTCGATCCTGACTATGGGTGCTTGTCTGTACGGAGTTTGCACGTACTCCCTGTGACCTGCGAGGGTATACTCCGGATGCTCCAGTCTCCTCTCACACTTCAAAGACATACAGGTTTGTAGGCTAATTGGCTTTGTAGAAATGTAAATTGTCCCTAGTGTGTAGTCTGAAGAAGGGTCTCGATGCGAAACGTCACCCATTCCTTCTATCCAAAGAATGAGTTACTCCAGCATTTTGTGCCTATCCCTAGTGTGTAGGATAGTGCTAGTGTATGGGGATCGCTGGTCGGCGCGGACTTGTTGGTATGAAAGGACTGTTTCCGTGCTTTATCTCTAAACTAAACTAAACCAAGAGGTTTGACATCATCCCAAGCAACTGAGCAGCCCTTTCTTGGGATGTCACTGCCTACCCTAATAAGGGAGAGGACTTGAAAAGGAGTCCTAAACATTTCCTGCCCTAACAATGACTAGATGTCAGCAGACTGCAGATGCCAGTCAACCCTTTTCAACAATTGAAAACAAAGACATCAAAAGCTCATTCTTCATGGATATAATGTGTGCATTCTTCTGCACAAAAAGGACACAATGTGGCCCATGAGAAGAACAGCTCTCCATGCTGGGAAACTAGCACACCGTGTGATACCATTCAATGAAGATCAATCTGTAAACCTATGGGAGGCTACACATTTTTCTGAAAGGGCAATCCCAAAAATGAGGACAGAATATATCGAATTGCTTTTGCCATCCACATCACTCTCCTCTGGCAGCTTCCTGAGATCCCAACCAGTGTCCATAACCGCCTCATGAAAGTTCTCTTCCCTATCAACCTCTCCCGGCATGCCACCATCATCTGTGCCTAAGCTTCCACCTTGACCAGCTGCAATGAGGATAAGGAGGTGTACTGTGAGAACCTTGTTAAAGGGCCTGTCCCACTTGGACGACCTAATCCACGAGTTTAGAAGACCCTAGAGGAGTTGAATAAAATGTCACGGTCATGTTGACTCGCCGAAGTAAAAGACCTCCTACGACCTCCTGCGACTATGTCTACGACCTCCTGCGACTATGTCTACGACCTCCTACAACTATGTCTACGACCTCCTACGACCCACCTCGACCTCAGTCTTCCACACCTAAGACCAACTACGACGCTACGAGTGGACAATGATCACATGATAAAATGATGTCATGTTTGCATTTTTTTCTCGGGACAGTTACTGACCTACGACTACCCGACTACCTACGACTATCTACGATTACCATCACGACCTACTACGGCCTACCAACGAGTAAGAAGTGTCCATTTTTTCCATGCCGTCCTTTTTTTTTACTCGTGGACATTTTTTTATCAGGCCTGAAAAAACGCCGCGACCTACTTGAGGCCACGAGTACGCGGAGACCACTCACGAGCATGAGGAAGAGTTATGAAGACCTCCTACGACCTCGTGGCGACCATGCTGACTCAAAAGACTCCAATTTTTATTAAAGCTGTTTATAGATGCCCAAAGCCCAGCATTTCTCCACTCCTCTTGTCATATACTTCAAAATCATTTGACATATACAATGGCGTAAAACATAGCTGTGTACTTTCTCCAGTCCTGTTCAACCTGGGGCAGCATGGTGGTGCAGTGTAGAGTTGCTGCCTTATACCGCTAGAGACCTGAGTTCGATCCTGACTGCGGCTGCTGTCTGTATGGAGTTTGTATGTTCTTCCTGCGGCCGCGTAGGATTTCTCCGAGTGCTCCAGTTTCCTTCCACACTCCAAAGACGTACAAGTTTGTAGCTTAATTGGCTTGGTAAAATTGCAAATTGTCCCTAGTGTGTAGTATAGCGTTAGTGAGTGAGGATCATTGGTTGGCAAGGGACTATCACAATGGCGGACTCGGTGGGCCAAAGGGCCTTGGTGCGCCAAAGATGTGCTGTATCTCTAAAGTCTAAAGTTTTCACTGTGTAATGAACTATGACCTGAAATAGAAATGTACTTGAGATTCAGACTGGATGGCTCACTCACTCTTTGACATCTGGAGAGTGAAGGTCAGAACCAAAATGCTTAAGGCTATGATCTTGAAGGCACAGTTTGCACATTTGGCCTTTGAACTTCGTCATTATTGACAAGTGTGATGAAGCCTTACAACTCTCAAGGAGAGATAATAAGAAGTCTTTTCTCAGGGCAGAGGTTTATACTAATCCTGTTTTTCCAACACCTAGCTGGTCTGTTTCCAGCACTCACCTTCTCTGCCGCAATGTTTCAAATGCTCATCTAAATATGTACTTAAATCTTCTTGCGTATGGCGTGCACAGCCTAAAGTTGAGGGACACCTTGTTCTATTTGATCTTATTTGATTGTGCACGCCAGGTTGATTGCATTCGTCGATACAAGGCGGACCACGTGAAGGTTGAAATCTCCCACCCCAACGTACTTAAATGATGTGAGTGTACTTCTCTCCACCAGTGTATTTCACATTTCAACCCTCCTCTGGTTGGAACAACTCTTCCCCAAATTCACTGTAAATCTCCTTTTCCTTACCTTAAAGGTTATTATTATTTGTCTAATCCTGTTGGTATTTTCGAAATGTCACCTATCGAAATGTTGGTATGTTCTAAATGTCCTGTTATTGCACCCTTTATTATAGACTCCAGTAGATTCCCACTGACTGATGGTAGCGACTGTTTCATTATCTGTAGAGTTTTGGAAGATGACAACTAATGCATTCACTATTTCTCTCACTAGCTCCGGGATAGAGCTTATCAGGCCCTGGGTATTTATCGACCTTCAATGCCATTGATATCCCCAGCACTTTTTATTATTACAAGTTTGTATTATTTTTTCCCATTTCATTAGACTGCTGGTCCCTAACATTTCTGAATTTGTTTTTAAAATGTCTTCTTCCATGAAGAAAGACCCAAAGTTTTTGTTTAATTAACATTTGTTTGTTCTCTGTGTAAGATAGCAGCCTCCCATGATTGTTCAATTGTCCTTGTTATATGTGCTTTTAATTCCCTGATTTATACTCTGCCTTGCCTTACCACTGCAATCTGTGGGATTATAGAAAATCGACCAAAGACCCATTTCTACCATTTCCTCTGGCAGCTCATGTCATTAATACACACCACGCACTGTGTGAAAAGGTTGCCCCTCAGGTCCCTCGTAAATATTTCCCCTCTCACAAAACTATGGTCTCTAGTTTTAGACTCACATACCCTGGGAAAAAGACTGTGGCTTTTCACTTAATGTATGCCCATTATGATGTTATGCATCTCTTTAAGATCATTCTTCAGCCTCCAATGCCCCAGGAAAAAAAGTACCAGCCTATCCAGCCTCTCCTTATGACTCAAACCCTCTAGACCCAGTAACATCTTGGCAGATCTTTTCTTACATCCTTTCCAGTTTAATGACATCTGTCTTAAAGAAGGGTGCTCAGAACTGATACAATATGCCTCACCAACATCTTGGTACAACTGTAACATGATGTCCTAATTCCTGCACTCATACACTGATTGATGAAGGCAATCCCGCTACACTGACCATTGAAGGTATTTGAGCCATTGCCCCCCTTTTTCACCCACAAGAATGTATCTTGTGACAAGCTGGAAATCTTTAGCACATGATAATTCAAAACCGGAATTCTTCCCAGACTGGCTAGTGTATTCTACTGGACATTCCTGAGTATTAATGGTATATTCTACCCCTGGATTTGGATTTACCCTGGTAAATATTTGCTCATGGTTGCAATAAAAAATGGACTGACCCTCCTGCAGCTATGGGGATGGGGGGAAGCAGCCTATAGGCATGACAAAGTGTAGTGGCCCAATGACAGGTATAAATGGGACACTGTCTGACAAAGGGGTGTGGGGGGAGGTTAGTGGGTGTGGTAGGGTTGCCAGTTCAACAGCAGATGTGCTCTGGATGCTCTCACATTAATTATATAAACGTAGAATGAAAAACACAAAACAGTAACGCTAACCATGAATCTGCTGGATGATGAATAAATCTGAATATATAATGTTCTCTGAGGAAGTACCCAAGATATTTTTACCTGGTTTGATCAATATGTGAGTTTGAATCTGTGTAAGGCGGCTGATTCTTAATTGTTATAAGTGATAGACAACTTCTCCGTGGATTGTCACCTTGTCGTGGTGGAGAAGCTTGTGTGGACCTGAGATCCTGAGAGCGATGCCGTCTGGAGCTATGCTCCTGGTAGGGCCACCCATGGCGGTAAAGTCGAGGGGGAGGTCTCTGACAAAGAGCAATCCAACAAAGACCTCAACGGTGGAACAGGTGGAGGACGATGGCTGACTTTAGTGGAGCGTCACAACGGCTAGGAAGGCGGATGAAGGCTGCAGCAGAAAAGGGTCTCCGGTCGTCTTGGACTCCATACCACTGAATCCTGACCCAGATCTGTCAAGGACCGTGGGGTGGCTGTCTGTGCACTAGTCTACCCACGTTAAACAAAGTCACGCACAGGCGTCCTCCATATAGGAAATAGCACCCTGGAGACACCCATGGTCAGCCATGTCTGAAGGGGGCCTAAGAAAAAGATAGACAAACAAGCTATTTCATTTATATCAGGATGGGCAATAAATCCTTACTTTGTGTGCAATGACCAGATCCTTGAATGAATTAAATTAAACTGGTAGAACCCCAGTGAATTGAATTACTGTATTTTATAGAGTGTCATACAACGTGGAGGCAGGGCTTGCCTGGATCAGTGCTTGGAAATATGATGTTGTGGCCATTAAAGAAACTTGGTTACGAGAGGGATACGATTGGCAGCTCAAAGTTTCAATGTTTCAGACGAGATAGAGAAAAGGTAAATGGAGAATGTCAAGGTGGTACTCAGAGATGACATACTGGAGGGTACGTCTACTGAGGTATTACGGGTTGATCTAAAAAATAAGAAAGGAGCAACTATTCTAATAGGATTACATTATAGGCCACACAATAGCCCGCAGGAGATAGATCAGATATGTAGACATATTACAGATGGGTGTGAGAACCATAGGGTTGTTGTAGTGGATAACTTTAATTTCCCCAACATTTACCGGGACTTGCAGTGCAGAAGGATTAGATGGGGCAGAATTTTGTTAGGTGTATCCAAGAAGGTTTCCTTAAACAGTATGTGGATAGTCCAACTTGAGGAGGGACTGTAAAGAAGTCTTATCGACACATTGTTACTTTACTTCCTTTATTCATACTGCAGCATTACAGAAGGCACTAGCTGGACGTGGTCTATCACAGGAACATGAGAGCGATATGTGGGTGGGGAGGTTGTAATTATACTTGTGATATGGGGAGTGGTTAGTAGTGATGAGGTTACTATATTAAAGGCACATGCATATCTCATCTACATCCTTCCCCTTGGAAACGAAAGGCAAACACAATAGTGACAGGGCGACCACGTCTCATGCGCTAGAACGGTTAAACAAAATCACCATAGCGGACAGGCGGCTTGACAACACGTCCCGACCGGGTTCGCATCTCGCCATCCTCCCTTCCGGCAGGAAGAAGTGGCACAGGTGAGGACAGATGAACTGGAATGGGGGAACCGGAAGGGTCGGAGAAGACAATGGCAAAAAAGCAGGAGATGCGGGTTCAGCAGCGGGCAGCGCGCGGGTAGGCGAGTGAGGACTAGCCGGAGGAGGATGGGATGGAAGGAGCTGAGAGGGTAGAGATCGTGGCATGCGAGGAGTGGCGGGCAGAGCATCGCCCGGGTGCTGAAACTGCAGTGGGGGAGCAAAAGGATCCGCGGGAGGCGGTCGCGGCTCATTGACGAGCCGCAGGAGTTGGTGGGTCTGGCGGTAAACGGTTCCCGCATGGTCGACGAGATAGGACCTGGGCGACCCAGCAGAGCCGACGACGGTAGCGAGCTTGGAGTGACCGGAGGGGGTCTGCATGCGGACGACCTGACCGGGGTGGCAGGACCTGTCATGGGAACGCTTCTGAACATCGTGCCTAAAGGCAATGCGTTCCTGAACAGCAGCAGGCTTGAGGACAGAGGGGATGAGGGAGCGCTGGGCCACCGGGATCGGGGGTCTGGTAGCGCGAGACATGAGCCGCTGAGCAGGGGAGCCCATGGCAGGGTCGCGGGAGATGTTGCGGAGGTTGAGGAGGGCCAGATAGAAGTCGGAGTTGGACAAGCGACATTGTTCCAGCAAGTTCTTTGCACCGCGGACGGCGCGCTCGGCCAGACCGTTGCTTTGCGGGTACTCAGGGCTACTGGTGAAATGGCAGAAGTTCCATCTGGATGCGAAAGCTTTAAACTCGGAGCTCGTGAATTGGCTGCCATTGTCCGACTGCAGGCTGGCCGGGGTACCAAAAGTGCAAAAATGATGGCCTAACTTATCGACAATGTCCGAAGAGGTGAGGGAGTGCAGCTGGTCGACCTCGAACCAGCTGGAGTAGGAGTCGACGACGACCAGGAAGTGTTTGCCCCGCCACTCGAAAATGTCAACGGCAACCGCCATCCAGGGCAGTTCGGGGGCAGGCTGCAGCAGAAGCGGCTGTCGCTGCTGGTGGGGGGCGAGACTGTTGCAGGTGGAACACGAGGAGACCCTCTCCCGGATGTATTGAGCCATGCCAGGCCAGTAGAACTGGCTCTGGGCGTGAGACAAGGTGGCTTTGGCCCCAGGATGACCGCGGTGAGCGACCTGAAAATAGTGGTCGTGCAGCGCAGCAGGCACGACAACCTTGTGACCCTTCACCACCACGCCGTCGTGTAGTACGAGCTCATCACGGACCAGGAAGTAGGGCACGGCACCAGCCGGCAAAGAGGAACGACGGTCGGGCCAGCCCTGCTGGATGATGGCAGAAAGCTGTTGCAGGGCAGGATCATTGGCAGTGTGTTCAACCAGGGACTTCATCTGCTGTGAAGGGACAATATTCACATGGAGCACCAACAGGTCAGACATTTCATAGGGGTGGCGATCGGTGGATATTAGCGGGGCGTGGGACAACATGTCGGCCACGAACATGTCCTTCCCTTATGATAAACCACGTCGAAAGTGAAGCGCTGGAGCTGCAGCATAATGCGCTGCAGGCGGGATGAGGCAACGTGGATCGATTTGTTGAGAATGGTGACAAGCGGCTGGTGATCAGTTTCGATGGTGAAAGTGTTGCCCAGGATGTAGTCCTTGAATTTGGAGCAGGCAAACACCACGGCCAGTAGCTCCTTCTCGATCTGCGCGTAGTGTTGTTCGGCAGCGGTCATGGTGCGGGACGCGAAGGAGACAGGCAGCTGCAGGCCGTCATGGAGCTGTAGACAAGCAGCACCGAGCCCGAACTGAGAGGCGTCGCAGGTGAGGATAATGGGACGCTGCAGGTCAAAAAACTTGAGTGTGGGGGTACTGATTAGCTTGGATTTAAGGATGTCGAAGGCTTTCTGGTGTTGGGGGAACCAAGCCCAGGCCGTATCCTTCTTTATCAACTCCCTCAGGGGTGCGCTGAGCTCGCTGAGGTCGGGGATGAACTTCCCCAGGTAGTTTACCATGCCTAGGAAGCGTTGCAGGCCGGGCACATCAGTAGGAGAAGACATCCCGGAGATGGCAGCTGTTTTTTGCGGGTCGGGTTTCAGCCCCGAGGCAGTGAATACATGTCCAACATATGTGACCTCCGGGACGCGGAATCGGCACTTCTTGGGGTTCAGTTTCAAGTTGATTTTCCGTGCCCGGTCTAGGACTTGGCAGAGGTTGAAGTTGTGTTCGGCGACATCCTTACCGTAAACCAGTATGTCGTCAACGATGATGGCGCACGGTAGACCGGTAAACAGCTGCTCCATTGTCCATTGGAACACCTCCATTTTCGCGGCAACATATCTCATCTACAGGGACCATACTGACATTGTGTTGGGAAACGAGCCTGGTCAGGGGACTGCGCTGGAAGAAGAATTAGAAGATAGCGATCACACCCCCATAAGATCTCATAGCCGTCCGAAGGGGGGGGGGGGTGCGTTTGGTGCGGTCGCATCCCCCTTTTCTTCCCATAGTAAGAAAAAATCCTGAGGGAAAAAAAATTTGGAGCGCAATCAGCGTTTCCACTTTGACAGAAATGACCCGAGATTCTGCTTCCGGCCCGCTGGATGATTTTGGGGGAGGGAGAATTGCGACCATCCACGCCTACGCAGTTGGGGGAAGCCGGTGACGCAGTAGCGATGCAAAATGACGCTGGCTCTCCGCGCGTGCGCAGTGGGCCCGGGCGGGATCAGATCGCCATTTGCACTCCACACAATCAGAGATCGCCTTGATACCTCAAGTTTACTCTGGGTAAGTAGTGGAATATTGCGTTACTGGAGGGGGAGTCTGTTTATTAAATCCTGGGTGGCAAACTACCTGCGAGGGGACTAATCCGGCCCACGGGATGATTTGGTAAAAAAAAAAGGAATGCCCGTTTCTCCGGGGGGGCTGCCTGCACGATCCATCACCTCCATCCGTGGCGTCGGAGCCTTGCCGCTGGTCAGCTAGGCATCCAGGAGACCTTTCTCCCGTCGCCGAGCGGGAGCGGGAACGACTAGCAGCGGCCGTAACCTCGACACCAGACGCTGCTCTGGCCGGGTCTTCGCTGGGCCCACGACAGCACCCCCTCACTGGGCCCACGCCTCTCCCCCCCCCAGCCGCGGGCCCTCGCCTCTTCCTCCCCCCCGCCGCCGGCCCTCCAACACTGCATGGGAGGGAGAGAGGAGAAAGAGAGGGGAATGTGAGAGGGCGGGGAGGGGGAGAGAGAGAGAGAGAGGGGAAGGAAGGGAAGAAGGGGAGGGGAGGGGAGAGAGATGGGGGAGAGAGAGAGAGGTGGAGGGGAGAGGAAAAGGGGATTATCTTTAGTGTTTTGCAAAATTAAGGTAGGTTTTAGAGCTCTTATATTTTCTCCTCCATATGAATAATATCAAACAATATCAAATAATGTCAAACAATTGGAACTGCTTGCTTTTTTGATAACAATACTGAAAAATATGAATTCCATAGTTTGTGACTTTCTTTTTGCATCATATTTTTAATATGATTTGAATATTACAAAAATCTGCATGTTTTCAGGGTCATTATGGATCTGTCTGCAGTAACGCAGCAGTCCATTGATGATGTTGCTGCTGAGGAAGATGGGGAAAAGATGGAGTTGGAAGATCTCGGTGCAGTGAAAACCAAAGGTTAGGAGAGGGAAAACATTATCACCAATTTTATTCGGAGGTAATTGTGATTCTTTATGGTTAAACACTAAACATTTTTGACACAGGATTTTCTGACCTTTTTGTGTAATTGAATTGCATGCATTTTGGTACCAAAATCAGCACTTTACGGTATCCCCCCTTAAAGCTAAGTCACAGAGGTGTGAATTAAGTCGATAATAATTTTAATTCCCATGTTCAAATTACGACATATTTGCGCATCTACCCCTTCCATCTTATAACAAATGTACATAACCAATTATAATAAACTTATGTACATAACCAATTATAATATAGGAAATGTATAAAATATACATTTTAATGGGATCATTATATACAGATATAACATTTCCATTTCTAGATCGGTGGGGGGGGGGGGGGGGGGCAGGTTGGGGTGGAGGCAAATATGTGTCAAGCCGAAAGCCCAATCATTAAAGGGTTAAAAGATAGCCAAATCGACAAAGAGCTGAGAAGGTACCAAGGAAAGGTACTCTGAGAAGTTGAGGAGCACGTTCTCAGCTAGTGACTCTTCTTCAGTTTGCAAGGGCATGCAAGAAATAACCAGCTATAAGCCACCCCCTCTTTGGACAATCGTCAGCTGATCAACGACCTGAATGAGTTTTACTGCAGGTTTGAAAATCAGAAACGTAACCCTGGTACCCCTTCCCCAACAAACACAGCCAGACCCCAGTCTGCAAAGAATGGACCCTGCACCCACTCCTCCCCAATCACCACTTCACACCTACTTAAGGCAAGACTCCAGTATGAAAAGACTGGACCCTTTCCCACCCCAACCAACACTTCACACCCACTCACAGCCTGACCTCGGTCTGCAAAGACTGGGCCCTTCTACACCCACCCCTCTCCAATCACCACTTCACACCCAATTATCCACACCCTCCTTGCTGAACAACATCACTTCATCAACAATAAAAATGGAGGAGGTGGAGAGGCTTTTCAGAAGACAGAAATGCCTGAAATCTCGAGGACCTGACAATGTTTCCCCCTCTACTCTCAAGCTCTGTGCCATACACCGACATTTTTAACCAGTCCCCGCAAGCATGTACTGTCCCTGCCCGCTTCAAAGTCTCCACTATTGTCCCTGTACCCAAAAAGGCAAGGATTACTTGTCTTAATGACTACAGGCCTGTCGCACTGACCTCTGTGGTCATGAAGACCCTTGAAAGGCTTGTGCTGGCCAAGCTGAAAAATATCACGATTCCCCTGCTGGACCCTCTGCAGTTTGCATACCGGGCCAATAGATCTGTGGATGATGCAGTCAACCTGGGCCAGCACTTCATCCTCCAGAACCTAGACTGCCGGGGGAGCTATGCGAGGATTTTATTTGTTGATTTTAGCTCTGCATTCAACACCAATGTGCCAGAGCTACTACACTCCAAACTTTCCGAGTTGACTGTGCCTGAACCCCTTTGTCGGTGGATCTCCAGCTTCCTGACAGACAGGAAGCAGCATGTGAGACTGGGAAAGCACATCTCGGACCTGCAAACGCGCAGCATAGGAGCACCGCAAGGCTGTGTACTCTCCCCTCTCCTCTACTCTCTCTACACCAATGACTGCACCTCCACAGACACCTCTGTCAAGCTTCTCAAGTTTGCAGATTACACAATCCTGATTGGACTGATCCAGGATGGGGAGGAATCTGCCTGCAGACAGGAAGTGTCACAGCTGGAGTCCTGGTGCCATCGCAACAACCTGGAGCTCAATGCTCTTAAGACATTGGAATTGATTGCAGACTTTAGGAGAGCTCCCCCTCCCCTCACCCCTCTCACCATCAACAACACCACAGTCACATCTGTGGAGTCTTTTAAGTTCCTGGGAACCATCATCTTCAATTACCTTAAGTGTGGGGCCACCATCGACCACAGTCAAAAAGGCACAACAGAGGATGTACTTCCTATGGCAGCTGAGGAAGCACAATCTGCCACAAGCGTGTCAGGCAGCATCTCTGGAGAACATGGATAGAGTTATAGAGTGACACAGTGTGGAAATGGACCCTTTGGCCCAACTTGCCCACACCAGCTAACAATGTCTCAGCTACACTAGTTCCACTTGCCTGCGTTTGGTCCATATGCCTCCAAACCTGTCCTATCTATGTACCTGCCTAACTGTTTCTTAAACGATGAGATAGTCCCAACTTCAACTACCTCCTCTTGCAGCTCGTTCCATACACCCACCATCCTTTGTGTGAAAAAGTTACCCCTCGGATTCCTATTAAATCTTTTCCCCTTCATCTTGAACCTATGGTCTCTGGTCTTCGATTCCACTACTCTGGGCAAAAGACTCTGTGCATCTACCCGATCTATTCCTCTAATGATTTTGTACACCTCTATAAGATTTCCCCTCATCCTCCTGCACTCCATGGAATAGACTCCCAACCTACTCAACCTCTCCCTGTAGCTCACACCCTCTAGTCCTGGCAACATCCTCATAAATCTTCTCTGTACTCTTTCCAGTTTGACATATTTCCTATAACATGGTGCCCAGAGTCTCACCAACGTCTTATACAACTGCAACATGACCTCCCAACTTCTATGCTCAATACTTATTGACCACTTGATGTACCTGCGACTCGACCTTCATGGAACCATGCAACCATCCACCATTCATCTGCCCACCTGTCCAATTGATCCAGATCCTGCTGCAATCTTTCACAACCATCTTCACTATCTGCGAAACCACTCACTTTTGTATCATCAGCAAACTTGCTAATCTTGCCCTGTTCTGTGACGTTTCACAGAGTGCTGGAGTAACTCAGTGGGTCAGGTTGAGTATAGAAGTTGGGAGGTCATGTTGCAGTTGCATAAGAAGTTGGTGAGGCTGCATTTAGAGTATTGTGTTCAGTTCTGGGCACCATGTTATAGGAAAGATGTCATCAAACTGGGAAGGGTACAGTGAAGATTTACGAGGATGTTGCCAGGACTAGACGGCTAGAGCTATCGGGAGAGGTTGAGTAGGCTTGGACTCTATTTCATGGAGCACAGGAGGATGAGGTGTATAATAGAGGTGTATAAAATCATGATTTGAATAGATCAGGTTGAGTCTTTTGCCCAGAGTAGGTGAATCGAGGAGCAGAGGACATAAGTTTAAGGTGAAGGGGAAAAGATTTAATAGGAATCTGAGGGGTATATTTTTCACACAAAGGGTGGTAGGTGTATGGAACAAGCTGCCAGAGGAGGTAGTTAAGGCAGGGACTATCGCAACATTTAAGAAACAGTTAGACAGGTACTCTATGACTCTATCTATCTTTCCCTCTCAAACCCATTCTCCTGCCTTCTCCCCATTACCTCTGACACCCGTATCAATCAAGAATCTATCAATCTCCTCCTGAAAAAGTCCATTAACTTGGCCTCCACAGCTGTCTGTGGCAATGAATTCCACAGTTCACCACCCTCTGACTTAAGAAATTCCTGCTCATCTCCTTCCTAAAGGAACGTCTTTTAATTCTTAAGCTGTGGCCACTGGTCCTAGACTGTCCCACTAGTGGAAACATCCTTTCCACATCCACTCCATCCAGGCTTTTACCAGGTTGTGACAGACTACAACAGCTTCATACCATCTCCCAAAGCTCGTGTCCTGTCCTGCATCACCCAAGGCAGCAGAGACGTTATAGGAGAGGGCAAGCATCGTCACAAAGTAGCTCACGATGGTTTGGGTAACATTCAGGAATGTCTATACATGTCACATTTTTCATTTTTTTCATTTTTAAATTTTTTTTTAGTATGTTTAAATGTATGTTTTTAATGTTTCTTTGTGTGTTTTGTGTGGGGGGTGGTGTGGGAGGGGGGTAAGGGGGAAACTGTTTCGGTCGCCTCCTCCACGGAGAGGCGACTTTATCCATGTCGCCTACCCCGTGGCCTAACAGCTAGGATCGGACGGCCTTTCCCGGAGACGTGCCCGGGGCTTCAGCGGCGGGCGCAGCGCGGACTCTCGGCGTGGAGCGGGCGAGCCCTCGCCGGAGGGGAACGCTCCGTTTCGCTGGCCCGCGGCAGTCGGCAGCCTGAAGACCTCTCGTGGGGGACCCGGGGGAAGAAGAGCTCCAACTACCGGCCCGCGGCCTACTTCTACCACGGGTGCGGCGGGGACTTACTTACCATCAGGAGCGGGGTCCCTCGCCGGGGATCCCTGGAGGGGAGTTCCAGACTGCCGGTCCTGCGGTCTGCGGTGCTTCTGGCTGCGGTGCGAACTTTAAATCTTGACCGCCGGCCTGCGGCCTACACCAACTTGAAAGCCGCAGTCTCCGATTCTGAGACCGGAGAAGGGACCGATTCTGGACTTACCTGGACTTTTTACCTTGTCTGCACATCTGAATGCCCGCAGCGACGGCTGCGGAGGGTTGAGGTCCCGACCACGGGGGAAAATGGAGGAGGACTGGCCAAATTTTGTGCCTTTCACCACAGTGATGAATGCTGTGGTGGATGTTTGTGTTAAATTTTTATTGTGTATTGTGTGTTCTTTATCATTGTACCGCTGCTGGCAAATTCATTTCACTTGCACTTTATGTGCAATGTGACGAATAAAACCGTATTGTATTGTATTGTACATCATGAATATTACTGAAGAATATTTGTGTGAAAAAACTACCTCCCAGATTCCTGTTAATTTCTGAAATATTGGTCATAAATTTGGTGCAAAAATGCTCCAAAATAAGGCTCAGAATGCATCAGAGAGCATCTCAAACCCCAGCTTCAAGGGCCCGCTTGGGCCCTGGACCTAGGCATCGAGGGACTTCACGCTTCGCGCTTGTGATGTGCGCAGCGCGTACATTATTTCACATTAAAAATTTTGTAATCCTGTCATGCCACCCTAAATTTTTGAAAAGCTTCGTATGGGCCTGGATCTGGACTCCCAGGGAAGGGTAATCACTAAGTAGAGGACATAGGCCTAAGGTGAGAGGAGGAGGAAGGAAGAAGAGCACCTTTTTCACACAGATATATATGGGATTTTATGTGATAGACCAACACAAAGTGGTGCATAATTGTGAAGTGGAAGGAAAATGATACATGGTTTTCAAATTTTTTTACAAATAAAAAACTGAAAAGTGTCGCGTTTAAAAGTATTCAGCCCCCCTGAGTCAATACTTTGTAGAACCACCTTTCACTGCAATTACAGCTGCAAGTCTTTTGGGGTATGTCTCTACCAGCTTTGCACATCTAGAGACTGACATTTTTGCCCATTCTTCTTTGCAAAATAGCTCAAGCTCAGTCAGATTGGATGGAGAGCGTCTGTGAACAGCAATTTTCAAGTCTTGCCAGAGATTCTCAATTGGATTTAGGTCTGGACTTTGACTGGACCATTCTAACACATGAATATGCTTTGATCTAAACCATTCCATTGTAGCTCTGGCTGTATGTTTAGGGTCGTTGTCCTGCTGGAAGGTGAACCTCTGCCCCAGTCTCAAGTCTTTTGCAGACTCTAACAGGTTTTCTTCCAAGATTGCCCTGTATTTGGCTCCATCCATCGTCCCATCAACTCTGACCAGCTTCCCTGTCCCTGCTGAAGAAAAGCATCCCCACAGCATGATGCTGCCACCACCATGTTTCTCAGTGGGAATGGTGTATTCAGGGTGATGTGCAGTGTTAGTTTTCCGCCACACATAGCGTTTTGCATTTAGGCCAAAAACTTCAATTTTGGTCTCATCTGACCAGAGCACCTTCCTCCACGTTTGCTGTGTCCCCCACATGGCTTGTGGCAAACTGCAAACGGGACTTCTTATGGCTTTTTTTCAACAATGGCTTTCTTCTTGCCACTCTTCCATAAAGGCCTGATTTGTGGAGTGCACGACTAATAGTTGTCCTGTGGACAGATTCTCCCACCAGAGCTGTGGATCTCTGCAGCTCCTCCAGAGTTACCATGGGCCTCTTGGCTACTTCTCTGATCAATGCTCTCCTTGCCCGGCCTGTCAGTTTAGGTGGACGGCCATGTCTTGGTAGGTTTGCAGTTGTGCCATACTCTTTCCATGTTCGGATGATGGATTGAACAGTGCTCCGTGAGATGTTCAAAGCTTGGGATATTTTTTTATAACCTAACCCTGCTTTAAACTTCTCCACAACTTTATCCCTGACCTGTCTGGTGTGTTCCTTGGGCTTCATGATGCTGTTTGTTCACTAATGTTCTCTAATAAACCTCTGAGGCCTTCACAGAACAGCTGTATTTATACTGAGATTAGATTACACACAAGTGGACTCTATTTACTAATTAGGTGACTTCTGAAGGCAATTGGTTGCACTGGATTTTATTTAGCAGTATCCGAGTAAAGGGGGATGAATACTTTTGCACGCCACACTTTTCAGTTTTTTATTTGTAAAAAAATTTGAAAACCATGTATCATTTTCCTTCCACTTCACAATTATGCACCACTTTGTATTGGTCTGTCACATATAATCCCAATAAAATATATTTACGTTTGTGGTTGTAACGTGACAAAATGTGGAAAAGTTCAAGGGGTATGAAAACTTTTGCAAGCCACTGTATGAGGGAGTGCAGCGTAGGTTCACCAGGTTAATTCCCGGGATGGCGGGACTGACATATGATAGAATGGATCGACTGGGTTTATATTGACTGGAATTTAGAAGGACAAGAGGGGATCTTATAGAACCATATAAAATATATAAGATTGGACAGGCTAGATGCAGGAAAAATGTTCGCGATGCTGGGGAGTTCAAAACCAGGGTCACAGTTTAAGAATAAGGGGTCGGCCATTTAGGAATGAGATGAGGAAAAACTTTTTCACCCAGATGGTTGTGAATCTGTGGAATTCTCTGCTACAGAAGGCAGTGGAGGCCAATTCACTGGATATATTCAAGAGAGAGTTAGATATAGCTCTTAGGGCTAACGGAATCAAGGGGTATGGGGAGAAGGCAGGAATGGGATACTGATTTTACTTCGGAGTCACGTGAGTGACTACGTGAAGAAGGCCGTCCCCATGCGTGCGCATCATGACGTCTGTCGCGTTGCGCAACAACCGATGGTGGGCACGTTGCTGCTTTCCAGCGGTAAGTTTAAACCTAAAGGTAAGTTTAAAACTTAATTTCTAGGGTTGTGTTTTGTGTTGCAGGAAGCTCCTTGCAGAGCTTGCCTGCTGGATTCGGGGCGAAGTCCGGACGGGCCGCGGGGGACCTTTAGGACCGCGGGGAGCCCAGTCACGGACGGCAGGGAATCCCGGTCACGACCTCGGGAAAGCCCAGCCATGGACCGTGGGGAAACCGCTACGGATACCGCGGAAGTGCGGGTAGCGGCCGACGGTCAAAATTCGCTTTTTTTTCTCTGAGTCACTGGCGGTAGAGCCAGCGGCTACAGACTTGGTGTTCGGCAGTGAGCACCTTGGCTACCCCGCAGGGGAGAAAAAAGCCACTAAAAGTATGTCTGGGCCCTGGATGAGTCGGGCCAGGAGGACTCTCCTCCTTCTATGGGCAGTGTGATTGGAAAACTGACCCATCTGGAGTACCTATTGGAGAGGTTGCTCCAAAAAGATATGCTGCAAAAACAAAGGGAGCTATCTGAGCCCGGGTATTATGGAGAACCCGTGGCAGCGGCACCTGTGTCAGGGCTGCTTGATGTCTCCCTCTCTGAGGAAGGGAGCGTAAGAGGCCAGTTTTATACTGAGTCAGATGCAGGTATCCTCAGAGGCCTGCGGCAGCACCTGTTCTCAGGGCTGCCTACGAATCTCCCTCTCTGTGGAGGGGAGTGCGAATGGTCAGTGTGTAACTGACTTCAAATTCAAAGTATGTACGTGGAACATACTGGAGCACATGCATATGGCTCTAAGGAAATACTCGCATACGAAAGGGTTAATGCTGTGCGCAGAAAACCCGGAAGGGGCCAGAGTTTCCCCTCACACTACAAGTGCCGGCAGTGAACAGCGCTATCAGGGATGACATTGGAGGAAATGAAACCAGCCGCCGAATCTTCTCTTCAGGTAAGACTTATCCAACAGGTATACCTGGATGAGGAAGCTAAAGCTGTCGGGCTGATTAAGGTACCAACAATGAACAAAGCTTCATCGTATCGGCGATGACACACCATGGTCATCGTGGTCTCGCCTCATGGTCAGTAAGCAGTTCACTGAAGCTGGTGGCAGCTTGAAAGCTGCGCAGAGGCCAAAGTCCAAACCGGTCTCAGGAAATGGAATCCACATACACTACCATTCCTACTCTCCAATCAAGGACGGGAATAGAACCCACATCAGGGGCCGTTGGGCTTACCATAGACCACCGGTAACCATGGAGGTAGGTGGGTCTGGTTCTTCCGAAACATGGGGTAAGTAGACCATTTACAAGTTGGTAATATTTACAATTGGTTTTGTACAAATGATAATGATAGTATGAGATTGGGTTGTTATTGCACAGTACAAGGGTACCAAGCTTGGCTTGGATTTGAGGCCAGAGTTGTCTTTCGAGGCAGGCTCAGTGTTATGGCCAGGATTGCCTTACAGAGCAAGCTCGGAAATATGGCCAGAGTTGTCTTTTGAGGCAGGCTCAGTGTTATGGCCAGGATTGCCTTATGGAACAAGCTCGGAATTATGGCCAGAGTTGTATTTCAATGCAGGCTCAGAATTAAGGCCGGAGTAGCCTTTCAAGGCAGGCCCAGTATTATGGCCAGAGTTGTCTTTCAAGGCAGTCTCAGTATTATGGTCAGGATCACCTCTCGAGACAGGCTCGGGAATCTGGCCAGAGTTGTGATTTAAGGCAGGCACGTAATTATGGCAGGCGTTGCCTGTTTTATTGTAAAAGATGGAGGATGTTGGTTCATAGTTGATTTAAACTCACATATGCAACATAGATTTTCAGTATATGGTACTTCGTTACTGTCTAACAAACTGATTTCTTTCAAGATCTTTATGTAATGCATCGATTTCCAAGATGCATACTATTTCAGGTCCCATTCACAGGGATCCCAGAAGTCATTTGGAATTTATCTGGATGGGGCATGATAACAGTTAATGTGTTGTGAATGGGCTAAGTTCAGCTCCCAGCTCATCTACCAGGAATGGCCAGGAATATAAAGAAGGACAGTAAAAACATCTTTAGATATGTTAAGGGAAAAAGAGTAGCAAAGTCGAATGTGGGTCCCTTGAAGGCAGACACGGGTGACATTAATATGGGCAACAAGGAAATGGTAGAAGAGTTGAATAGGTACTTTGGATCTGTCTTCACTAAGGAAGACACAAACAATCTCCCAGATGTACTGGAGGACAGAGGATCTAAGGGGGTAGAGGAACTGAAATAAATTTTCATTAGGCGAGAAATAGTATTGGATAGGCTAATGGGACTGAAGGATGATAAATCCCCTGGGCCTGATGGTCTGCATCCCAGGGTCGTCAGGGAGGTGGCTCTAGAAATAGTGGACGCATTGGTGATCATTTTCCAATGTTCAATAGATTCAGGATCAGTTCCTGTGGATTGGAGGATAGCTAATGTTATCCCACTTTTCAAGAAAGGAGCAAGAGAGAAAACGGGGAATTACAGACCAGTTAGTCTGACTTCGGTGGTGGGAAAGATGCTGGAGTCAATTATTAAAGAGGTAATAATGGGGCATTTGGATAGCGGTAAAAGGATTAGTCCAAGTCAACATGGATTTATGAAAGGGAAATCATGCTTGACTAATCTTCAGGAATTTTTTGAGGATGTGACAAGTAAAATGGATGAAGGGGTGCAAGTGGATGTAGTATATCTAGACTTTCAGAAAGCCTTTGATAAGGTCCCGCACGGGAGACTGGTGACTAAAATTAGAGCACATGGTATTGGGGGTAGGGTGTTAACATGGATAGAAAATTGGTTGGCAGACCAGAAGCATAGAGTAGGAGTGAATGGGTCCTTTTCAGAATGGCAGGCAGTGGCGAGTGGAGTGCCGCAAGGCTCGGTGTTGGGGCCGCAACTGTTTACCATATATATTAATGATTTGGAAGAGGGAATTAGGAGCAACACTAGCAAGTTTGCGGATGACACAAAGCTGGGTGGCAGTGTGAACTGTGAAGAGGATGTTAGGAGGTTGCAGGGTGACCTGGACAGGTTGAGTGAGTGGGCAGATGCGTTGCAGATGCAGTATAATATAGATAAATGTGAGGTTATCCACTTTGGCAGCAAAAACAAGGGGGCAGATTATTATCTCAATGGGGTTAGGTTAGGTAAGGGGGAGGTACAGCGAGACCTGGGTGTCCTTGGGTGTCACTGAAAGTTGGCGTGCAGGTACAGCAGGCAGTGAAGAAAGCTAATGGAATGTTGGCCTTCATAACAAGAGGATTTCAGTATAGGAGTAAAGAGGTTCTTCTGCAGTTGTATAGGGCTCTGGTGAGACCACACCTGGAGTATTGTGTACAGTTTTGGTCTCCGAATTTGAGGAAGGACATCCTTGTGATTGAGGCAGTGCAGCGTAGGTTCACGACATTGATCCCTGGGATGGAGGGACTGCCATATGAGGAAAGATTGAAAAGACTAGGCTTGTATTCACTGGAGTTTAGAAGGATGAGGGGGATCTTATAGAAACATATAAAATTATATAAGGACTGGGCAAGCTAGATGCAGGAAAAATGTTCCCAATGTCGGGCGAGTCCAGAACCAGGGGCTACAGTCTTGGAATAAAGGGGAGGTCATTTAAGACTGAGGTGAGAAAAAACGTTTTCACCCAGAGAGTTGTGAATTTATGGAATTCCCTGCCACAGAGGCAGTGGAGGCCAAATCACTGGATGGATTTAAGAGAGAGTTAGATAGAGCTCTGGGGGCTAGTGGAGTCAAGGGATATGGGTCGAAGGCAAGCACGGGTTATTGATAGGGGACGATCAGCCATGATCACAATGAATGGTGGTGCTGGCTCGCAGGGCCGAATGGCCGAATGGCCTCCTCCTGCAACTATTTTCTATGTTGCTATGTTTACCAATTTAGTAAACCCATGCTGGGACTGCTCAGAGCTAAAAAAAACACTTGTTATGCCTTAGCTGGATGAGATTCTTAATGCTGTGTTTTGCTAAAATCAACTGTTTTTTCAGCCGCAACTATATTTGAGAGATTGAGGTAAATTTAAGTTGATACCAACTACAGCTATTGTTTTCGGTTGTACCTTTAACTATTATTTATCTGTGACTCCGCTCTGGGGCAAGAGATTGGAATCAATAGAAGCCTGTACCAACCTTGTTATCAAGCAGTCTTCTGTTCATTACGTGTAATTGGCATTTAACAGCTGTGTTTCAGCTGTGCAATTGAGGCTTTGCATTATCAGAACTTACAATGTGCAAAGTAGTACTCTCTTAAGTGCCAGTTAACTCATTGTTACAGACCTATGCTATACCAGCTGAAGCCATCAGGGTCACTATGGTGGATAAACAATATTCAGCATTGCTCCAGTAGTTTTGGTCAATAATCTTCAGTTGTATTTACAGACTGATGCTAGTGCTTAAAGATGGGAAATTACGAATGCCATCTCTAGTTATGGAGGGATGGGATTTGCATGAATTACCAATTCTTCAGTTATTGGTATCAACTACCTATAGACACTAGGTGCATACTATGGGTTAAAAGGTTTGTTGTGCGGATATGCATGATCTGCATGCTCAATTCCAGGTTGATACACTGTGGTGGTGGCTTATGTTGGTCACATAGGTGCAATCAAGTCAAAGTATCCTGTCATAATTTACCCAACTTTATTTGGCACTGGTGTATCATCACATAAATCAATGACAACACAGAATGGATGTTGCATCACTAGTATTTTATGACATTATGCCTCGATGGAACACCAAATATCGATATGTTTGCATCCAGGCTCATTCACCAGGTTGTAAAGACATGTGGCATCGCAGTGGCAAGAGATACATTCTTGCTACACGATGGAGGAATGTTCTTTTGTGGCGTTGCTCCATTTTACCTCATTAGTCGGGTCTTGCAATGATTCAGCAAGATCCCGCTTTAGGGTTTTCGTACCGTCTGACTGGCCTATGTAGCCATGGTTTCCCGCAAATGTTGGGAATTATAGTAGAACCTTATATGGGGTTTCTAAACATAAATCTTGCTGGTTCAGCCTGGGACTCGGGGAACCAGCCTCTGTATGATTAATCAATTCATTGCCTTACAGAATCTGAGAAGACGGCTCCTGCAGCTTGGGTTGTCAGACCAATCCATGTATGTGCTCACTGCAGTGTGCAGGTATAGCACCAAAAATAGCAGTACATTTCCTCTTCAGGAGATGGGAAGCATTCTGCTTAAGTGTTATGTTACATATAATACGGCACGGACACCGACGTCTTAGAGTTCATTTTCTATGGGGCCCTTGACAATAAATTAAGTTATAGTTCCATTAACTGTGCTTAACGTGCTTTCTCATCATATATGCTGCAGCGAGCGGGACCCAGCTCTGTTGGATCTCATCCTCTGATTCTAGTTTGTTAAGGATATCTTTTCACATGTTCTCCCAGACCCAAGTACACGGAGTATGGGATATTGACATTGTATTGACACTGCTTCGCCAGGGGGCTCCAGCTATGTCCCTACCTTGGGTTCGGGGCTCATAAGGTATACCATTGTTGCTGTTCGCAGCACAACGAGTCCAGTCATTACATAAATTGCGACTGGACAGGATGGTTATACCTACTTATATAATATTTCATGTTTACGATTTATTTATGCAGGGTAGCCCAGGGGTGTCAGGTCTCAAACTAGTTCTCATGGCATACCCCATGCACCTTCAGTTATGTGTGGTCACACGTTTACAACATTACGTCAAGGTCACCTAGAGCCTTAGAAGCTCTCATACTACCTATGTAGTTAGTTACTAATAACCTCATAAGAAGGTATCAGTTTAGACTACCTCCAGGTGGTTAAAATGGGGTTCTGGCTTAAACAGGAGTAGATACTAATTTCTAATCTCACTCCACCAGGGCTGCTACTACATCAGCAGCAAGGGTTATGTGCGGTCCTCTGGACCACATCCTGCCGACTGCAGGATGGTCTAACGTACGAGGTTTCCAAACATTTTATTTTAACCCATTGCCAGACCAGGATGTGAGGGGTTACTTTTATTATTGGATGAGAGGGGTTACTTTTATTATTGTTATTTGTTCATTTATCAGCATCAGCATGTTTTAAATCTATGTCATGTCTGTATGCATTATGAATGTTTCCTTTATCTGAGGTCAACTCATGCAGTTGTGCTTGTGTGGACTCGTTTTCCACGGCATGAAATCACAGAGCTTCAAGATCTTCACGTAGTCACTCACGTGACTCCGAAGTAAAATAGTAAGATTAAACGAGAACTTACCAGTTTGAAGTTTGATGGTTATTTCATGAGGAGTTATGATGAGGGATTACGTGCCCACCGCTCCCGGCCCTCGTAACATAACGATCTTTCTGTAAGTTCTAGTCAACTCTAATCTTACTATGTTAGTTCAACACTGTTATCTGTGATTTCACACCGCTGCTTTGAAGATTGACGCCCACGCGTGGGGACGGCCTTCTTCACGTAATCCCTCATCGTAACTCCTCATAAAATAACGATCAAACTTCAAACTGGTAAGTTCTCATTTAATCTTACTATTTTGGATGATCAGCCATGATCATATTGAGTGGCAGTGCTTGCTGGTGATAGGTTTGTTGTAAGATCCTATCTGCCTCACTAGTGTTCATCGGGGAAGGGAATTGACCATCTTTATCTGGTTCATTTGTGAATGCTTATCTATAAGAGGCTGACTCTTAATTGCCTTTTGAAATGGCTATTTAACAGGCTACCCACCTGTGCAAACTGCTGTAAAAAAGTACAATTAAAATAATACCATGAGCTGCTTGGCATTGACCTAGGTATCAAATTACAACTAGTCTGTCAACACTACCAAATTCACTGCATTAACGCCAAAGATATGCCAAAGCTGGCCGAGCTATCTCAGTCTAATTAAGCCTTATGTTATTCTTTAGAATCATATATTCACTCCAACATCTTACCAGCTCTGAGTATGCTCCGTTCAGTGTAAAATACCCAGCACTGATGGAAGCACAGTAATATATAAAATTAGGAGGAAGAGGAACTAACCTTGTGAGTCTTTAGAAAGGTCTCGACCCAAAACATCACCCATTCCTTCTCTCCAGAGATGTTGCCTCTCCCGCTGAGTTAAGCCCCTGTCCCACTTAGGAGACGTAAACAGCAACCTCTGGTGACCTTGCTCAAAAAAAAAATCAAGGTCGAGGTGACCTGCAACCTCCTATCTCCTCCCACGCATATGTTGAAAACCTTCCTCGACTATGAAGAAAACCGACTTCGACTAGACCTGCAACAAAAAAATTATCGCTTTTTAAAACGGCAACCTATTTTTAGTCGAGGCCTGTTTTAATCATGATGAAAAAATAGCAGCAACCTAGACGAAGCCTCGATCACGCGGAAACCACTTTCAACCATTAGGGAGAGTGACCAAAACCTCCAGTGACCTCTTGGAAACCTTGGGTGGAGGGCAAGGTCACCAGAGGTTGCTGTTTAGGTCTCCTAAGTGGGACAGGGGCTTTACTCCAGCATTTTGTGTCTGACCATGTGATTGAACCCCTAACCTATTGAATCTCATTGCATTAAAGTAAGCAATATCACTTGTTATATATTACCTACGTCACCATTAAATGCCATTATATCCATTACATTCCATCCTGGGACAAAGCGGAACCTCCCGTTACTGTCTGGTTTACAAACCTCCTTATGGGTAATGACCTTCGTGGTTCGCAGACGTCCTTCTGTATGTTGACCCTTTCCATCCATGGACAGTAGTATCACAGGATAGCTATGAACGTCTGTCTCTGGCTCCAATCCTGTGCTGGACTCTTGGTAGTGAAACATTGTTTAATTGCATGGCAAAAGAACAATGAAATACCAACATTTATCAACTGTGCAAAATAATTAAGGAGAGTGAGTGTGGGGGGAGGGAAGTTGGAGTAAGTGAGGAGGATGGATGGGAGTGTGAGGGGAATGGAGTTGGAGTGAATGAGGTAGGTGTGATGGAAGTGGTCAAAGTAAGTGAGGAAGAGGGAGGCATGATGGGGGAGACAGTGTGAGTGAATGAGGAGAGAGGTAGATGTGAGTGAGGAGGAGGAGTGTGAGCGAGGGGAGAGAAATAGAGTGTGTGAATGAGAAAGAGTAAGCAAATGAGGGGAAGGCAGATAGTGCTTGGGTGAGACAGTGGCAAGAGTGACAGAGGCATTGGCAGTAGCGAGCCTGAGATTGTAGGGTGCGTGGAGCGACTGGAGGGACAAGAGAGATGGGCTGGGGGACGGGGTGAAGTGAGGATGGTTTTTCCCCTCACTCAGTCTGATGTGCAATATTGAGTCAGTGGGAATGTGGAGAGCCGTGGCTGGCATTGAGAGTTCAGATCCCGGATGAAGGCAGGAACCAAAGCCGGGGCTTACGCCTCGTAATTCCCAGTAAGAATTTTTATTGCAGCCCAAGCTGCAAAGTTGAAGGAAAATCTATAAGAAACTAGACTAAGTGGGACCCGGTGGGTCCCATGTTCACACGGGAGGGCTGGTCCCCCGACGCAATATTCCACCTCTCCACCATTGGAGGCCAGTGGGGGGGGGGGGGGCTTTCTGGAGCACTGGTATGGGTGTTGTGGGTTGAAGGGACTGGTCTCCAGAGGGCTAGTATGGACATTGTGGGCCAAATGGATTCTTGGGGTGGCAGCTAAGTCCCTCAAGCCTGATGTGCTGGCAGCTCACTCACGGCAGGTGGGCTGGCAGTTGACACAGTTATTCTTTGAAATTTCATTTCAAGCAGGGTGCAAGGCCACCAAATTCAAATCCATTTTCCTACCATTTCAAGAAGGGTGAAAGGCCACCAAATTCAAGTGCAGTTTCTTACCACTTCAAGCAGGGTGCAAGGCCACCAAATTCAAGTGCAGTTTCCTACCACTTCAAGCAGGGTGCAAGGCCACCAAATTCAGGCGCAGTTTCCTACCACTTCAAGCAGGGTGCAAGGCCACCAAATTCAAGTGCCGTTTCATACCATTTCATCCCTATTCCCTCTGGCTCCTCCTCTTCCAACCACATTTTCATTTTCAAACCACATTAAGGGCACTCGAGGTCAGTAAAACCACACACAGTTTAGTAGACATGTTTTCAGTGTTATTCACATCTCAGATTGAGAGACGTGACCCTCTCACTTCCCCCATCTTGCAGAGATTGACTGAGGCACAACACTTCCGGGTTTTATAGTCCCACCCCCTCCCACCAGCAGGGGCAGCAGAGAGAATGTCAACATTTTTAAAACATTAATAACTCTTTTATGTTTCATCGATGGGAAAAAGCCTCTTGTCCTGCGCAGCGAAGGGGGACTCTGAGTAAGCTGGCCAAAAATCACAGCCGTAAGTGGCAGCGTTTTTTCTAAAATCATGAAACAGAAAAACAGGAAGTGGTCAAGATCTTACTTTTAGTAATATAGATGCATGCAACCTGTAAGACATAACAGGAATGAGATACGGTACACAGTTTCATGAGGCACACCAGTTTCGGTGCTCTCTGTTCTCGGACTTCAAGTCCTGGATTTCCATTGTTATTATGTAAGATCAATAACTCACCAAATGTACTCCATAAAACCGCTTTAGATGGTTGCATGTTGTGATTGGGGTCTTGTTAGTTCAGTGGACTGGGTAGCAAAATGGTTTAGGCATTACCCTTAATAATTATGTTCCAACCCAAAGCGACTGAAGACATTTGTCTCCTGTGCGTTTTGAATAAGGACCCATGTAAATTTTAACATGAGTTGACTTCCTCATTGAATGGTCCACATTATAAAGATGTACAAAACAGCTAGGAAGGCCACGGGATTCAAAGTATGGAATTGTGCCACACTTGTGGATCTGGGTTCATAAGATTGGATCAATAATATATAAAACAAAAAGGATTTATGGTTATATTGAACATTACTGATATCAGGGTTTGAGAAGGAAATCTTCATGATGCCTTGGCCAATATTGAACCTGCAAATAATCTGAGTAAAAATGTTTCATTGTTATTTGTGTAATCCTGTTATGGGCAAATACCCTATTCCATAATCACATCTTTAAAATATTGAAATAAGCCATTTTGACTTACTAAATCTATGCTGCCTCACTGAACAAACCTATTTCCTACTAATATTCCCTGTAATATATTCTTCCCCATTTACTCCCCTCTGATTCTATCACTCACCAGCACATGGGCCTTTGTAATCAAGTAACTTGCAAATCTTTGGGTGTGGGAGGAAATCCATGCAGTCACAGGGAGAAAGTGCAAAAAAAGAAAGTACTGGGGTTCAGGATTGAATCCAAGTTGCTGGAACTGTGAGGCAGCAGTTTTATCATGCACTGAAAGTCCACAACGGGTGTTGTGTTAACTGGATGAGCTCCCTGCACCAGCCCCTCAGCCATACATTTAGATCCCCTATCTCCCTGTTCCTGCCCTCACCAGCGTGAGGTACTGGAAGCAATCCAGAGATAACTACCTTAGAAGTCCTGCTTTTCAACCTTCTTCCTAACTCTCTAGACACACGTTGCAGAACCTCTTTCCTCTTCTTCCCAATATCATTTTTGCCCACATGCACAACCACTTCCGACCTTCCCTCTCGAGGATGTTCTGAAGTCAGTCTGAGACATCTTGAACCCTGGCACCAGGGAGGCAACACTCCACCCTTGAGTCTCGCCTGTTGCCACAGAATCTCCTGTCTGTGCCTAGGACACTGGAGTTACCCAAAACTGTCGCCGGTCGAGTCTCATCGCTGGGACCAACCTGTCTGCCACTCGGACTGGAAACCCCGGCAGCTCCCAAGAAAGTGTACCTGCTTTCATTAGGTACAGCTACCGGGGTCTCCTGCACTCCACGTTTACTCCTCTTTCTAATGGTCACCCACTTTCGCTCTTCCGGTATCCTTGGTGTTCCCCATCATGGTCGTTCAGCAGCTGCTCGTGGACACAGTTTCTGCAGGAGTAGTTGTCAATTTCTGCAGATAAGATGCAAAAAAAAGACACTTTCAGATTGTGCCTCCTGGAAATATGATAAGTTATGGCACCTTTGAACATCCAGGAAAGTGCCTTATGAACAATCAGTTATTCGAGAGCTTACTTTTTATGATCATCCTGGAGCAAATAAAAGAGAGTTGCTGGTGGAACTCAGCAGATTAGGCAGAATCTGTGGAGGAAAATGGACTGTCAAACTTTTGGGTCTAGAAAGTTTGGACCCAAAAGTTTCATCTGGAAAGAAGAATTCGTCCCGAATCGGTGCCTTGCATTTCCATTTACAGGTGCTGCCTGACCCGCTGAGTTCCTCCAGCAGCTCGTATTTTTTGTTTTGCTCCACATATCTTGTGCTTTGTTTGGCTTATATAGGATAAACTGCACTTATGCTATGCCTATTCACTTTGGTATCAAAAACAGGAAGGCAGATTACTATCTAAATGGTGTTAAGTAGGGAAAACGGGAAGTACAATGGGATCTCGGGGTCCTTGTTCATCAGTCTATGAAAGTTAATGCCCTGTCCCACAGTACGAGTTCATTCCAAGAGCTCTCCCGAGTTTGCCGTGATTCGAACTCGGAGATTTACGGTAATGGCCACTCGTCGGTACTCGGGGCTCGTGGACATTTTTCAACATGTTGAAAAATCTTCACGAGTCTTCCCGTGCTTACCTGCCGTTAGCGAGTCTTCCCGAGTACCTGCTGTTAGCGTAACGAGCCGCTAAGAGAAGTCCCCGAACTCCGACGTACCCGCTACGTTCATTCTCGTTGCTTACCACGAGTTTGATTTTTTTTAAACACCGGGAGAGCTCTTGGAATGAACTCGTACCATGGGACGGGGCTATAAGCATGCATATACACCAGGCAGTGAAGAAAGCAAATGGCATGTTGGCCTTCATAACAAGAGGAGTCGAGTATATGAGCAAAGAGGTCCTTCTGCAGTTGTACAGAGCCCTAGTGAGACCACACCTGGAGTATTGTGTGCAGTTTTGGTCCGTACTTGAGGAAGGACATTCGTGCTATTGAGGGAGTGCAGCGTAGGTTTACAAGGTTAATTCCCGGGATAGCAGGACTGTCATATGCTAAGAGAATGGAGTGGCTGGGCTTGTACACTCTGGAGTTTAGAAGGATGAGATGGGATCATATTGAAACATATAAGATTGTTAAGGGTTTGGACACGCTAGAGGCAGGAAGCATGTTCCCGATGTTGGGGGAGTCCAGAACCAGGGGCCACAGTTTAAGAATAAGGGGTAAGCCATTTAGAACGGAGACGAGGAAACACTTTTTCTCACAGAGAGTTGTGAGTCTGTGGAATTCTCTGCCTCAGAGGGCAGTGGAGGCTGGTTTTCTGGATACTTTCAAGAGAGAGCTAGATAGGGCTCTTAAAGATAGCGGAGTCAGGGGATATGGGGAGAAGGCAGGAATGGGGTACTGATTGGGGATGATCAGCCATGATCACATTGAATGGCGGTGCTGGCTCGAAGGGCCGAATGGCCTACTCCTGCACCTATTGTCTATTGTCTATTCAGTCAGATGATTTCAACACACATGATCATGTACAGCCAAAGGGGTTCATCAGCCTGATGAATACTAATTTTAAAGGTTTTTTATTCCTTTTGATGTTGAGGCCAAAAGAGTATTGTGTACAGTTTTGGTCTCCTAATTTGAGGGAGGACATCCTTGTGATTGAAGCAGTGCAGCGTTGGTTCACGAGATTGATCCCTGTGATGGTGGGACTGTCATATGAGGAAAGGTTGAAAAGACTAGGCTTGTATTCACTGGAGTTTAGAAGGATGAGGGGGAATCTTATAGAAACATATAAAATTATAAAAGGACTGGACAAGCTAGATGGAGGAAAAATGTTCCCAATGTTGGGCGAGTCCAGAACCAGGGATCACAGTCTTAGAATAAAGGGGAGGCCATTTAAGACTGAGGTGAGGAAAAACATTTTCACCCAGAAAGTTGTGAATTTGTGGAATTCCATGCCACAGAGGGCAGTGGAGGCCAAGTCACTGGATGGATTTAAGAGAGAGTTAGAGAGCTCTAGGGGCTAGTGGAATCAAGGGATATGGGGAGAAGGCAGGCACGGGTTATTGATTGGGGATGATCAGCCATGATCACAATGAATGGCGGTGCTGGCTCGAAGAGCCAAATGGCCTCCTACTGCACCTATTTTCTATGTTTCTATGTTTCTATGAAGTTTATACAGCATTGAGGACAATGAGAGATGGTGTTATAGGGAGGGAAAGTTAAGTTTTGATACTTGTTACAGCATGTCAGTCCCTGATGATCTAGTTGACTGGATGACAGCCTCGCCAACAGTCTTTCTCGTCCTTTTCTTCTTTTGTTGTTTTTAGTCTGTTGTTAAATGTATGTTTTAGTGTATCATTAGTTTTCTATTATGTGGGGGGTGGGGGGATCTTTTATAAATCTCTTTCCTCGACGGAGATGCGACTTTTTCCGTATCGTATCTCCGTACGTGCTACAGTGGAGCTGGCGGTCCCTTTGCTGGGGATCACTTCGGGAGCTCCAACCGCGGGAGCCTACGGACTTAACATCATGGAGCTCGCGGTCCATTGGTTAGGGACCGACTTCGGGATGCTCCAAGTCTCAGGAGCTTCAACCGCCCCGATCATGGGGGCTTCGAATACCCCAACGCGGGAGCTTCGATCACCGGCTGCGGAAGCTTCGATTGCCCTTGCGGATGGTTCGGCTGCCCCGTCCACGGGAGAATAAGGATGAAAGAAGATAAGACCTTATTGCCTTCCATCAGAGTGAGGAATGTGGGGGAGCCGCTGTGGTGGATGTTTATGTTAACATTTATGTACAGTAGTTGTGTGTCTTGTTGCTTTTTTGGTATGACTGTATGGCAAATCAAATTCCTTGTATGATTTTACATACTTGGCTAATAAATTAATTACCACACAATACAACACAAGTAACTCACTGACAGAGTAGTTAGAGCCACTTACACGAAACGCTTCCTTGTTTAGGCATGTAATTGTGCCATTGATGGCTCAGGAAGCTGCATTGTGTGATATATTTAACCCGAAGCATATTGCAAAAAATGTGGTGCAAAAATATAATCTGGAAACAAATGAAAATCCTCCTTATAAGTGGTTCCTCAGCTGATGATTTTTCGGCCCTGAGGAGGATCCTTATTCACAGAAGCTAGAGATGTGCCTTGTCATCTACTGTATAAGCCAATTTTATACATAATTCTGCCTGTCGTTGAGGACAGAATTTCTGATATTGACATCTCTTGACAACTGATCATGCACAACATTTCAGCTGGTCTTATTTGTAATAAAATGGTCTTGAATGGGGGAATAGATCTGATGAATTGAAATTCAATCTATTTCGGTGTTGGGGCAGCACGGGGAGATTTCAAAAAGCAGATGTTTGATTTTTAGTTTAGTTTAGTTTAGAGATAGAACTGACCAACAATCACCTGTACACTAGTTCTATCCTACACTCTAGAGCCAATTTACAGAAACCGATCAACTTACAAACCTGCACGTCTTTGGGATGTGGGAGGAGAGCGGGGCAGCCGGAGAAACCCACGCGGTCACAGGGAGAAAATGCAAACTAGCAAAGTGTTAGTTACTCCATCACTTCGTGTCCTCTACAAGATTCTAGTATCTGCAGTTCCTTCAAAACAACCTATTGATCAAACCGGTTTTATCACGGGAGTTAAGTATGCAAAAGCAAGAACTACACTAATATATGCAATCATTTGGTCCCAACCAGAAACGTAATCTTTCCATATTTTCCAGAGATGCTGCCTGGCTGGCTGAGTTACTCCAGCATTTGGTGTTCCTTTTTTTTAATCTGCACTCATTGTTAGCCAGAAGTTCTGAGTGGATAATTCATCTTGTATTCCCCTGCCGTTTCCGTCATAAAAGTAGCAGGTTTTCAGGCAATTCAATCACTTCTCATGATAGTGCTGCTGAATTATGTTTTTGAACTAGTCATGCATATTTAAAACTCTTGAGATTTCTCATGGTGTATTCTGTCCACAAAGGAAAAGCCATTTACATTCCAGTTATTTACTGCTTCATGTTTCCATTCTCAATTATCAGCAAAGCAATGAAAAACTAATCTACAGTGTTCAGGCAACGGTCGCTCATCAACGTTCATGCTGATGGTCCATTTAGATGCCACCGGGTTCACCATATCACTAAACTTCATTACACTCTTGATTCAAGAATGGACAAATGGCTGAATGTGAACGACTGTTCGTTACTTCAAGGCAGCATCATGTGAGTGTGAAAAGAAGGAACCTGAGATAATGTCGGTGAGATAAGAGGGAAATCATCTCCTCTCATGTCATTCCTCACACAAATGAAGATAGTTGTTGTTGTTGTAGACCAATCATTGCAACAGGCCCAAACTTCAACTGCTTCTTCAATAATGTTGTTCATCAGGCCAGAGAGGATATATGCTTGATTGCATGTTATTTAATTCCAAATGGAAATCCTGACCTGAAATTTTTTAGAAGCATAGTGATGTGTGGCCCAGAGGAGTTGGAGCCAAAGCTAATCCAATTTCTCAGTTTTTGGTAGGTAGTCCCAAAGATTCCTATACTTCATATATTCATCTAAGTATTCGTTAAATATGATGAGAGCTTCTGCCTTCATCATAATTTATCCAGTGACCAAACCTTATGCAAACCCCTCTGCACTTGGGACAAGAAAACAATATTTAACTTGTTTTGGTCATCCTGCTATAGAAAATTTGTCATTAAACTGGAAATAATGCAATGATGATTTACAAGAATGTTGGAGGTATTCGAGAGCTTGGCTAATAGGGAGAAGTTGGACGGATTAGGACTTTATTCCTTTGATGTTACGAAACTGAGGAATGATCTACAGAGGTGTATAAAATCACAAGGGCAGAGTGAGTGCACAGTCTTTTTTATCTAGGGAAGGGAAATCAAAAGCTGGAGGGCATAAGTTTAAAGTGAGAAGGGAAAATGTAATAAGGACCTCAGGGGCAACGTCTTCACACAGATAGTGGTACATAAATGGAACGAGTTGCCAGAGAAAGTGGTTGAGGTATATTTAGTAACAATATCTAAAATAAGGTACATGGATAGGAATGGTTTAGAGGGATATGGGCCTTACACAGTGAATGGGACAAGCTTAGAAGGGCACCTTGTTTGGCATTGACCAGTTCGGCAAAAGAGTCTATTTCTGTGATGCATGATTCTGCACAATAGACAATAGACCAGAGGTGCAGGAGAAGGCCATTCAGCCCTTCGAGCCAGCACCGGCATTCACTGTGATCATGGCTGATCATCCACAATTAGTACCCCGTTCCTGCCTTCTCCCCATATCCCCTGACTCCGCTATGTTTAAGAGCTCCATCTAACATGTCTCGAAACAAACCATCATAAATTTATGTTCCTGAACACACTGCCAAAGGAAATAGTTTAATCCTTTTCAATTTAAAATCTCCTCTTTCCTTGTTTTAAAGGAACAAACGCAAAGTCTCTTCACAAAATAACTTTTTTCTAGTCCTTGCAGAAAACCTGTAAATCTTCTTTGCACCTTTGCAGTATTATGACCAGCTTACAGAGTGTATTCTATTTGTTGCAAAAGTTACTTTTTAGAAGATACAAATACAAAGACATAAAAACAAATAATAAGAAAGAGTGCCATATCATCCATGAATCTGCTTTCTCTGCTCGTGTAGGCAGGAACTGCAGATGCTGGTTTAAACCGAAGATAGACACAAATTGCTGGAGTAACTCAGCGGGACAGGCAGAATCTCTGGATAGAAGCAATGGGTGACGTTTCAGGTCGAGACCCTTCTTCAGACTTCTATCTTCTCATCTCATGTTGGCTCCAGCCCCAAATCTCTTGCCTGTTTCCCACAATCCTTGATTCCCCTATTGGCCTTGATTCCTGTCTATTTTGGCCTTCATTCATGCCCCCCTGAGAGATGAAATTTCTTCTTTAACTTGACTCCAACAAAAAATCATCAGATTGGTGTGTTTGCTGTATAAGGGGAGATTGCATACACTTGGTCTATGTTCTCCTTAGTTTAGAATAACATGTGATCTCATTGAAACAGGGTGAAAGAATGACAAATATTGCCCCTGGCTGAGGAGCCTAGTCCCGGCCCTAGGTCATTAATGCCAGAGGAAAGATTCTGGTGGATCTTTGGAGTCTCTACTCAGTAACTGAGTTCATTCGGCTGAATGACCTCTTCCATTTTCATAAGGAAATACAAGAAAACTTGGGTCTATGTGGGCGTGCTGTCAGGGTATGCCTACAATCTATACAGAGCAGAGAAGGTGACGTTGAATAAGACCTCAGCCACTCAATAAGAACAGCCAAACTCAGCAAGAAATGTTTGCATGTAGCAAGTCACTTTTCAAAGTTCTGACAGGCTGATATCTTCACCCTCTCACTTTAGAGTATCAGTGTTCCCCACACTGATCTTGCTATCCACCATATTCACCTTAACTGTGTCCAAGATGATACTTGTTTGCGAGGAGAGTAGCCGCAGGAATTTCATGCACTCTCTTTCTACTCCCCCTACCTATCCTGCTGGTCACCCAACTACATTCCGCCTGCAACTTGGGTTTGACAACCACTCTAAAACGCCTCTCTATGAGACGCACAGCCTCCCTGATGATCCTGGATCATCCACTCCAGCTCCCTCATGCGATCAGTCAGGAGCTACAGTTGGAAACGCTTCCCACAGGTGTAGTCCTCACGAAAGCTGGAAATTTATCAGATCTCCCACATCCTGCAGGAAGCACATATTATTGTACTAACTGCCATCCCACTGCACTAAGAACAAAGAAGGAACTTTAAAAAGACATTGCCTTATCTCGTGTCACCCTCTGCTCAAACTCCTCCATGCAGCCTCTCGAGCCGAAGCCCCAACACTTACTCTCAAAGCACAAAATTTAGACATCAAAATATTGCCTCTCCCAAAATGGCCACTGCACTATCCTCTCAGTTATTGGCAGCTGTGCATCTCAATGAGCCATCCAAGAGCAAGGTTACCTTTTCAAACCAGCTCATTTAACAAGTACCTTGCAGGGCTCTCACTTAACTTTTTTTCTCTGTTTCCAGCCGGGTAACCTAGGCAGTTTTTTAGGTTGCAAAATGACAGTTTAGGTGGTCATTTAAGACGGCTTGCATGACGCGTGCAATAATGTGCTCGGACGAATTGCATAGTTACCAGTCGGAATTATGCTCAATGAAGCATTCACATATTATTTCTGCTTCAAATAAAGTCAGAAACTAAACATATTCACCAATCAAGACATGATATATCCCACAATGACATGCAGCAAAATTATAATACAGTATCTCAACTCTTTTTACACGTTGCAATGAGTGCAATTTCTATTATTTCTTTCCATTTCCAAACAAAAATGTGGTTGGATTATTCAGCGTATGATGAACCTCGGTGAGACCAAGCGCAGGCTTGGTGATCGCTACGTACAACACCTCCACTCAGTTCGCAATAACCTACCTGATCTACCGGAGGCTCAACACTTCAACTCCCCCTTCCATTCCGAATTCGACCTTTCTGTCCTGGGCCTCCTGCATGGCCAGAGTGAGGCCCCCGTAAATTTGAGGAACAGCACCTCATATTTCGCTTGGGTAGTTTACACCCCAGCGGTATGAACATTGACTTCTCCAATTTCAGGTAGTCCTTGCTTTCTCCATCCTTCCCCTCCAATTCCCAGCTCTCCCACAGCCTACTGTCTCTGCCTCTTCCTTTCTTTTTCCCACCCCCCCCCTCGACTTCAGTCTGAAGAAGGGTCTCGACTCGAAACATCGCCTATTCCTTCGCTCCATAGATGCTGCCTCACCCGCTGATTTTTTCCAGCTTTTGGTCAGCCATGATCATATTGGATGGTGGTGCAGGCTCGAAGGGCCGAATGGCCTAATCCTGCACCTATTTTCTATGTTTCTATGTGTCTATGTTTTTTGTCTACCACCCTTTTGCACAAGTTCTGTTATTCTACTTTGCTCACCCACTCCCTTCACATTAGGTGCAATTTTACAGAGACAATTTTACCTACAAAGCCAATGCATCTTTGGGATGTGGGAGGAAACCCACACGCTTGCAGGGAGAATGTGCAAATTCAACACAGACAGTGCCCGAGGACAGGATCGAACACAGATCTCTGGCGTGTGAGGCAGCAAGTCTACCAGCAGTGCCACTATATTTTGTTTTCCAACACACAAAAAATTATACGTTGATAACTTTGGTTACTAAAAAAAAAGAAACTATCCATTTTCAGTCTTAACTCTCTTAGTCACGCTATGTCCCCCTGTACTGTATGTTTTAATTCAGTTCAAGACTTTGGGGCAGTACATTGGATATAAAGTTGCTGCCTAAAAGTGTCAGAGACCCGGAATTGATCTTGAATATGGGTGCTGTCTCTATTGAGTTTGCTCCTTTTCCCTTTGATCGCATGGGTTTTCTCCGGGTGCTCTTGTTTCCTTCCACATTCCAAATGTGTGCAGCAACCTTTTTCAGACCCAACACAAAACATAATATTTTCCTTAAGAGAATAAAACACTCTTGACTCTTGACTTAAGTCGCTAACTAGTGTAGGGTGATCGGTGGTCGGCGTGGACTCGGTGGGCCGAAGGGCCTGTTTCCACGCTGTATCGTTAAATTAAACTAAAAACACTAAAACCAGAGGGAGGCTAAAGAAGGGTCTCTACCCGAAACGTCACCCAATTTCTTCTATCCAGAGATGCTGGCTTCTGCATGGAGTTTCCCCACACAATTAAAGCATGGAATAGTCTTCACCCTACCATAGTTACCCAACCAGACACAACTAAATTTAAGGTAGCTGTTTTTTCCCCCAAGAACCCTTTTTTGCTTAAGTCCAAGTCAACAGTCAAGAGTTTTATTGTCATGTGTCCCAGATAGGACAATGAAATTCTTGCTTGCTGCAGCACAACAGAATATGTAAACATAATACAGAACAGGAGATAAAAGTTCAGTGTGTCTATATACCATAGACCATATATGTATACAATAAATAAACAGATAAAGTGCAATAGGCTGTTATTGTTCAGAGTTTGGAGTTTGGTCGTGGACCCTCCACCACCTCCAGTTTATATTCCATTTGGATTATTTTTGGAGGACCAGGAAAGCAAGAAGCAAGAGATACTCCAGGGAGTGATTCTGCGTTGGGTTTCAGCGGTCGCGGTGAGGCGGTGACCGGACAGCAATGGCGGCCAGATCTCCCACAATGCAAAGGGAGGGAGAAAGTGCTCAGCGCCGACCAGTTGCCGTGGCAGTGCGCATGTGCAGGGCGGCCAATGATGTGCTGGCCATGGTTGCTGTCATGTGCAGGGGAAGGATGTGTATGCCGTGGCAGTGCGCATGTGCAGGTCGTGACAGTGTGCATGTGCAAGGTGGCCGGCCTTGCCGGCAAATGAGGAGCGGCCGGAGACCCGGCGGCCTGGACACGGATGGCGGGCAGAGACGGAGAGAGATAGAGAGGGAGGCCCACTCAGAGTTGAACGATAGGTGTCCCGGATGCTTGCCAAGCCGGGAAAAATGCACGGCTTTTAGGTTGCACGGCAGGACTTTAGGTGGCCATTGGCACCCGGGCAACTGTTAATTTCGAGACCTGCCTTGCCTATATCCATGAGTCCAAGAGTCCCTCCTTTATCCTTGATTGTCATACCTTCTCCCAAATATGAACAAGATAACTTGGGAGAAGGTACGACACTCAAGTATAAAGGAGGGGCTCTTGGACTCATTGGAATAGGCAAGGTACTTACTAAGTGAGTACTTTGCTTCAGAATTCACTAATGAGAAGGGCTTGGAGGACAGTGAGATTAATGTGGAGAAGGCAAATGGGCTAGGGCATTTTGAGATCAGGGAGGTTGTGGTGTTGGGGCTCTTGAAGAACACTAAGTTGAATGAATGCTCTCGAAGAGCAATAAGTTCTCTGGAACATCTGAGGTTGCAGACTGATGGAATTGTGACAACCACTACATTATAATCCAAGCTACATGATGATTTTCTGTGATCGCACACTGAGGTCCTTCTCTACTTTAAGTCTGTAGTTTGGGCTGCTGCAATGGATAGATTTCAGTCTCGGCCTCTCCAAAGAAATTCAAAGTAGTCTACAATGCAAGTTGCTGCTGGATTTGAGATGAGAGAATTGCTCCCTAAAGATCCTCTGTAGGTATGTTCGCTTGCTGAGAGCCCTCTCCCTTCCCCTTCAGGCATCCTCTTCTGCTGCACATGAACTCTCTTTATTCACTGAGCCACAAACAATTCCAAATCCCCTACCCACGCCATCCAAGCCTAGGAATGAATTTGCTTCAAATTAAGAAGACATTTTGGTTTGGTTTTCAGTGGTGTGAAATTATAACATGACATATAATGATGCATGGCATTTGAAAACAGCACTATACACATCAAATCATGGCTGACTGATATCATAATCTATCTGATCTTTATCACATAACATTTATTCGGTACATAAAATCAAACATCTTGATCAAGTTATCGTTCTGCACTTTCGCAGTTGATAGTGTGCACCTGCATCTTTATTCCAATTTCCAGAGACAAGGGGGCATCAGGGTGTCTTAAAGGGAGTTATTATGGAGTTGAATTTTGCTTCATACAAGGCATGGATATAAAACGGAGAAAGAAATTTGAAAGCATAGAACAACATTGGTTCAGGTTAAGTGAAATCTTACACGTGAAAGTTATTGGATATCAATGAGCAAATGTCAGGAAAATGGACAATAGTGAGAAATGTAAGACTGAGGGGGGGAGGGGGGGGGGGTTTGACCGGTCTCCGTAGGAAGAGTTCCAAAGAAGATTCCACGTAGATATAATAAATGTAGAGTTGCTGCATGATCAATATTGTAATGTTGTGTTAATAAGTACTTGGGGAATAGTTAGGCAGATAGAAACAATTATTTTTACACTTGGTTTATATTTTATTAGTCAGATTGGTAGCAGGGATGCGATGAAGAGAATATTGAATAGTATTATTGTTCATGGAACAAAGAAGGTTAGGGAAGATATTTGAAGAATTTTGAAATTGTTTAAAGGGAGAAATTGTATCCATTGGCAGGACGATTGGTGCATAAGGACAGAGATTCCTTTATGATGTGGAGTTTACAACTTAAAAGATGGCGAAAACCCAATATACAAGTGAATTAAATATTTGTAAAGGTAAAACTAGATAATGTTCTTGTAAAGATAACATTTCCAGGAAAGGGAAAGGTAGTGGATTGATTTAGTAATTCAGTCAGAGAGAGAGCCCAAACATAATGGATTGAGCGATCTCCCCTAGTGCGGTGTTATTCTTTGAATCTACGTGAGGCAGAAAACAAAAACAACCATGTAGAACAAAGATGGGGATGGGCACGCTATGGGTAAGGATTAAAGGGACACTGGAGGGTAAACTGTGGATGAATAGAAGAATTAAGGAATGTATATATTTAGAAATCCAGAATGGGAAATGTACAATGACTTTTATGGATGTATATGAAACATAAATCATATTCACAATTTAAAATGTTGATTTTACAGTTCAGGTAGAGCCTTTTAGTCTTTGATTGCCTTTGAATAAAATGCTGGTGATTTTCTTATTGTAAAACCATGAAGGTTGTGACACTATCTTCACAGGCATAGCTCAGTGAAGTTCAATAATTTTGTAGTCTTTATAATAATCACATGGAATTTTCTCATTTGCTTTGGTATAAGGACCTCATTACTTGAGTGGGTTCATTTTTACAACAAAGACGACTTTTGCACATGCGCCCTGTTTATTTATCTGCCTCATCTGGCAGCATTTTTCCGGTCCAGCAGACACTAACATCTGATGAGTCAAACTTCCCATTTCAGACTAATCAGTTGACTGCACTAATTGCGAATGCAAATATGCAAATTTATATTAATTAATTACTCTGCTAATTAGTTCTGTGGTCTTTTGGAGTAATAAATCATTGTGCAGTAGAAAGGAAACGGGTCTTGTCCCATTTCACTCCACATAAAATTTTAATACATGCTTTCAAAAATAACTCCAATCTGATCATTGCGCTTCCAGTGATGATTCCCCTGCAGGAAGGTATAATTGTAAAAGGGTTTTCAAATCTTCAGCAAATGCCATCAACAAGGTGTCTGTGAGCAATTTAATTATCACATTATCAGCTTCCAAAAAGCGAATTTGCTGTGCTCGAGGCTGATGCTGAATGCTTGTATGTTCGCACATTTAACCAAATAGCAAAATCTCTACACTCGTCGTGCAGAAGAAGCAAATGAACACATTTGAGATATTGAATGAACATCCAGTGTTTCAATGATGTGGCATTGGTACTCACCAGGTTGCCTAGTTCAGCAGCGGGTCTTGTTAAAGCAAAATGAATCAATGGGGGCTTTGAAACAGGTTCTATCACACAGTTTCCAAGACCATTGCAGGATGAGGTACATTCCAACAATGTGCTGCAACCATACACCCAACATATGTCAACAAAAAGCTGTACAAACTTAAAGATATCAACTGTGAGCATCAAATCCATGCTAATTAGTAAATGCTTTTTGAAAAGTAACATTATTTTGATATTGCTTCAAAATTAATAAAAAAGATTGTTTCTTTGTTAACAGAAATGAAATGAGACAACATGTCATGATTAAGTTTGACACATAATAAAGTCTGGTGCTAAATCTGATCTAAGGT
The DNA here is from genome assembly GCA_038087875.1 of Malacoraja senta. NCBI lineage: Eukaryota > Metazoa > Chordata > Chondrichthyes > Rajiformes > Rajidae > Malacoraja > Malacoraja senta. Next base: position 14,917,359 of record CM075977.1, read on the forward strand.
GCTGAAATATGAGGCAGCAACACATCCTCACATGTAATGCTATAATGAGTTTGCACTTTTCATTTTTACACAAAGTTATGACAGTTGAACAGAAAATGTGTAAAACATGACCTAAAAGATGGAGAATTGCAAGAGACCAGAAAAAAACTTGGGAACTATTTAACTATTTTTTATAAATGTACAATTTATAATGGACAAGAATTTTGTGTTATGCTGGAAAATAGCAATTGATTACATTACGGAGAGTCAAGATCACAGCTGGGTTTGCTTTCTTTCTGCTCAAGTCATTATGTGAAGATCTTGCTGCATTTAATGTGGTACATAATTTGGCATGGATAAATATTTGGTTAGGGGTAGCTGGCAAAATGGGATATAGCAGACTCAGATCCAGGTCATTCATTAGAGAAGTTAGAAGCATTTGTTTGTGGAATGGGTGTTAGAAATGTGAAATTATTGCATGGAATCTAGGGCATTTTATTAATTGGTCTCATCTGCAATATAATCATACTCACTATATTTAAGACTAAATAATTTATAAGCAAAGCAAAAAAATCCCCACTGGAACCTGTAGAGTTCCATTGCAGACAGCATTCCAGTCACTAAAACGATCATCCACCAAAACATTTCACTTCCTGCCACAGAGGTGGATCCAATTTACCACTTTCCCAAATATCCCAAGGGTTTTCCTTCCTTAACCAGTCAGTCAGAAGAGTTCTTGGCAAAAGCCGCCTTAAAATCCATGTAGACACGTACGACATGCGCTTATCCAATTCAAAACATTACATAGACTATATTATTCAAAAACTAAATTAAATAAAATATTTCCTAATGTTTCACCAATCTGTGATAAATGTCTATGTCAAGAAGCTACCATAGCGCATTCTTTTGTTTTTTGTACAAAAATCCAAAAATTCTGGTATGAAATATTTGATATTTTTTCAAAATTAATTAAAATAAAACTGGTACCAAAACCAGAATGGATCATTTTTGGAATATCGGAAGGTATCCCTGAATTAAACGTGTATCAGAAGAATGTATTCAATTACGGGCTAATAATGGGAAAAAAGCTCATACTTAAATTCTGGAAAAATGTGCCCACACCAACAATAAAAATGTGGACATCAAATATGTTTGAAACATTACATCTGGAAGAGATGAGATTCCTCTTAGCAGGTAAAGCAGACCAATTCCAAAAGACGTGGTCTACGTTTCTGGACCTATTACAAGCATGAGGTGCAATAGTAATTTAAAAAATAAATAAATAAATAAATGGTATCAGGACCTGGTAATGGGAGGTAAAACAACAAAAACAGACTTGGTTGGTAGTCCCTTTCTGCGATTGTTCCTACTTTCTTTTTCTTTCTTTTCTAGGGTCTACTTTCTTACTTCCTTCTCTAACTTCTTTTCTAAGGGGCTTTCTTTTCCCAACACTCTCTTGCACTTCACGACTTGCGCACTTTCTTTACTTTTCTTACTTCTATCTTTCTTTTAAAGCTCAAAAAAATGAAGCGGTACAAAAAATGTATTAAGATATATGTGTTGTGTATTACTGTAATTTACCGTACTTCTAATAAAAATAATTTAAAAAAAAAAATTAAAAAAAATAAAATCCATGTAGACTACATCAAATGTGCTAAGATCTAAGATGTTAACTCATCAAAAGATTCTTTACTTTTTTAGCCCTGATCTTTCCATGCTGACAGTCTTAAATTAATTTGTGGCTTTATAAGTGAATTGACCAAGTGTGACCCATTGGGCCCCGTTCCCCCAACGCAATATTCCACCACTCACCCGTTCCCCCAACGCAACCCGTACCCCCTGTGCAATATTCCACCACTCACCGATAGCCCCCAACTGCGCAGGCATTTCCCCTCATCCCCAGCACTCCCTCGCCCCCTTCACCCTTCCTCTTTTTCCCCCTCTCCTCCTCCCCTCCCCCACTCCCTCCCTCACCTCTCCCTCCCTCTCCTTTCCCCTACCCTCACTCACTCCCTCCCTCCCTCCCTCCATAACCCCTCTCCCCTCCTCTCCCTCTATCTGTTTAAATAACATTAAACAACAATCTTCTCCTCGTCGACTACCCATTCCCTCTCCTTACAACAATGTTACAAATCTCTCATTGGACTGGGAGTCCTGTCTTTGTTAACATTGTTCATAACCCCTCTCCCCTCCCCCAATGCAGGCGTGGCATTTTAAAATAACTGAAAGTCAGTCAGTCTGTGTCCGTGTCTTTGTCCAGCCGCGCTCAGGACCCTGTGCTGTGGTTCGAGCTCTGGAGCCGCGGGAGGGGGAGGGAGGAGTGCGGCTCCGGGCCCAGTCCGTGTCTGTGTCCAGAGTGCTTTTTTTCGGGGACCGAGTTTTTAAAAATGTAAATGAGATCCCATTGTGACGTCATAGCTGTAACTGCCACTGCAGTGTTTCTCAAACTGGATTTGTAAAGTTAAAAATGTGAATAACATTAATCTGAACAAAACTTGATAAAAACACACCACAAGACAATTGTGAGTAAGGTGGTCTAAAAATGTTAGCGCTATCGTGTACCATTTTGGCATAATTCAGGGCATTAATCACAGACAGACAGACTCACTAACAAACAAGATGAGAGTTTTAGTAATATATAGATATATACCATCTTTCTGAATTTCACCATTAATCTGAATCTCCCTTCTGCCCTCAGAATCTTATTTTTTATTAATCATTGAAGGAAAGGGATTTGCAGGCTGAGCTGCATTTGATTGCCCGTCCCTACATATTCTTGAGAATCTGCCTTCTTGTAACACCGTACTACTTGAGCTGTGGCTATATCCACAATGTTAGGGAGGGACTTCTAGGATACTGATTTAATGACCATGAAGGAAAGGCAGTATATTTACAAGTCAGGATGGTGTGTGGCTTGGAGGGCAACTTCCAGTTTGTGGTGTTTCCATGCTTTTGCTGCCGTTGTCCTCCTAACTTATGGAGCTTGTGGTCTTGGAAGGTGTGTCGAAGAAATCTTGATGTGTCTTGCTGGGTAACTGCAGTGCATCCTGTAGATGGTACAAACTGCTGCAATTATACATCTGTGATGGAATGACTGGACATGAGTATGTGTGCATCAAGCAGGCTGCCATGTCCTGTTTGGAGTTGAGCTTCTTGAGTGTTGTCACTCACCCAGGCAAACGGAGAGTATTACATTACATTTGTGCCAAGTCTTGTAGATGGTGGACATACTTTGGACTTAGAAGGAGTTAGAAGGTGAGTTACTTGCTTGAGGATTTCTAGCTTCTGACCTGCTCTTGTAGCTATAAAAGGCTTCTGGCCAATGGTAAACCCCAAGGCATTGATAGTGTTGGATTTGTTAATACCATGTATGTCAGGAGTATTAGCTTGATTTTCCCTTGTTGACTATCATCATTATGTGGTTCTTGTGGGATGCAAATGTTACTTCCCACTCATCAGTCCAAGCCTGGATATTAACCAGGTCTTGTTGCATTTGGATATGGAGTGCTTCATAATCTGAGGAGTCATGAATGGTGGTGAATGTGGTATGATTGTCTACAAAAAACCCTGCTTCTGACCAACAATTGTCAGAGTTGCATGGATATAGCATCTGGATCTTGTAAATCACTGCAATTATGGGACGAGGGGTAAGAGGGGTGAGAGAAAGAGGATTAGATGTAACCACATGATTTTCACAACAGTCTTTCTGCTGCTACTGATCATGCCGTCGCTGGCAGCCAGGTCAATAATGGACAGCCCCTCTTCTCCAGGAAGTCCAGTCTTTATTCATTGAAGTGCCTGTTGCTGGGATTCTGAAAGAAAGATGAAAGATAATAAATAAGTTTGATGCAAAATATGTGATATGTCTGCCACAGTTGAGCATCTGCGAATTCTTGTAATCTATTAATTGGGTGTGAGGTCATATGTGTGTGAAGTATATTCATAGTTATACAGCGTAGAAGCAGACAATTCAGCCTCTTGAGCCATGCCGAACCAGATGTCTTCTAAACCAATCCCATTTGCCTGCATTTGCAGCAGACTCTCCATACCCTGGAGTAAACACTGGCTATCTATTCTATTTATCATCCTCATATTTTTAAAACCTTGGTAAGGTCACTTCTTTGCACCAGGAAAAGCAATCACAACCTATTCATTCTCTTCTTCCGTCTCAAGCCCTTCAGTCTAGGCAACATCCTTATGAATTGTCTCTGCACCCTCTCTAGCTTAATTGCATCTTAGTTACATAGAGTGTGACCAGAAGTGCAAACAATACTCCACGTGTAGTCTAACCAATAATTTGCACTGCTGTAACACGATGTCTCAACTCACTGCTGCAGTCTTTGAATGGGAGGATCCCCAGGATCCTCCCATTCACTGTGCAATGCTTGGCCTGATTTAACTTCCTAAAGTGTATCACTTTACACTTCACAGTGAGTTAAATTCCATCTGCCATTTTTCACAGAAAGTTGTGAGTCTGTGGAATTCTCTGCCTCAGAGGGCAGTGGAGGCTGGTTCTCTGGATACTTTCAAGAGAGATCTAGATAGGGCTCTTAAAGATAACAGGGTCAGGGGATTTGGGGAGAAGGCAGGAATGGGGTACTGATTGGGGATGACCAGCCATGATCACATTGAATGGCGGTGCTGGCTCGAAGGGCCGAATGGCCTACTGCATCTATTGTCTATTGTCTATTGCCATTCATTTGTCCACTTTCTGAATTAATCCACATTTTGTATTACCTTCTTCATTGCCCACTCTACCACCAGTTTTGGTGTCATCTGCACATTTAATAATCATGGAATCAACAGGTTTATCATGAATTTATTTGACAAGCAACAGAGGGAACCAGAACCCATTCCTGCTGCACATCATTATTCACAAGCTTCTAATCTGAAAAGCAGCCCTCCACTAACACTCTCCTACTTTTGTATCCAGATCCCAATGTTCTAACCTTCTATACTAGTAGGATATATGGATGTTAGGAATTTTTCACAGAGGAATGGAGAGCAAAGTAATACACATTTAATGATAAAGTTGTTGGGAGATGGGATTTGCAGATTTATTCGCTGTATTTGATTTGGCCTGTGAGGTGGATTAGGTTTTTAATAAAAATGTATCCAGATTTCCAACACTTTAATTCTGGCATTATCCTTATTACCTTTGGCCAATTTGAAGGCTTTCTAACACACATTGTGCAGAGAACGTCACTACTTCACCACCACAGCGTGGCTGCTGCCTCAGAGTGATAGAGACCCAGGTTCAATCCTGACCTCAGGTGATGTCCAAATGGAGTTTGCACGCTCTCCTTGTTACCTTTGGTTTCCTCCCTCATCCCAAAGACATGTGGGTGGATGCAACTTTATCAGTTCAAAAATTGATTACTCTCACATCTGCAGTTTTTTTAAGTTTGTAGTTGCTGATTTCCATGTCTGGCCAAAGCTGCACAATGATTTCCAGCAGTTGTTAGAATCAATGAGCAGTTCCCATTTAACATGTGCCAAAATGAATTTGGGCAACACCAGCTAATTTCAGATGTGCTATCGAGCAACGTGGAGGACAGTTCCATGTTGAACTATTGCATCTGCTGGCTGATGCTCAGTGCATCTTTAACTTCTGTTTCTGCACACAACAGAGCAAAAGTGTAGCATGTGCTGCAAATCAGGCACTGACACATATAACCGCCTGCTGACATGGTATTTGATGCCTCTCAGTTGTACTGGACCGAGGCACTGGACCTGTTCCATACCTTGTAAGTCTAGCAATTTTGAGGCTAGAGGTTTCTAATCTGATGTTGGAAACAATCACATTCCCGATTAAAATAATCTCTGCATACAACAAAGAAAATATGTACATCTTTTCCCATTGAATCGGAAGGATTTAGAAAGATATGGACCAAATGCAGGCAAATGGAAATAGCCCAGACTGCCAACTTGGTCAGCATGTATTCCAAATACATCATTATCTATAATTATTGTCCTGAGCAATTCAATACATTCTTTTACAATTGAAAAACATAATTAATGTCTCATCCATAAACATTGCATCATTGTAATGTTTGAGCTGTTGTTACACAGGGGCTAGTCCCTCAGTGACCTAAGACCATGGTCATTCCCCACAGAACCATTTTGATGCTGTGAGCATGTTCAAATGGGAACTGGATGAGAATTTGAATGGCAATAGAATCGTGGGGCTGTGTAGAAAGGGTGAGAGAGTCAGACCAGCTGGATTGCTGTTCCTTAGAATGGGTGTGGTTTCCATAGGCTAATGAAGTCTGTCTGCATTGCAATATTTCATTGATTCTGCTAGAAAACAAACTGAAAGTGCGATAAAATTCACAAAAAATGATTGTATTAGGCTTAAATAGATCATTCGTTCATTATTAGTATAGATCAGAAATAATTCTGTTTTCTGCAGGAGTGAGAAAAATAGTGATATAGAGACACAAGAGACGGCAGATGCTTCAAACTTGAGCATAAAGCAGACAACTGGAGGAACTTAACGGATCAGGCAGTATTATCTGTCTATTTCCCTTGACACGCTGAGTTTCTCCAGCATGCTGTTTTTGTGAACAAAGTAGCATTTGATTAGTTTCACAAATTAGTTTCACAAACATAGAATGCTTATGGCACAGAGAGCTCATGCTTGTCTTACTATTTCCTTCCCTTCCACTTCTCCCCTGTACTCTTAAATTTTTCTCAACATGTATTTCTCCAGTTCCCTCTTGAAGGGCACAGTAGAACCTACTTCCACCACTTTTGCAGGCAGTGGATTCCAGATTCCAACCACACACACTACTTAATAAAAGGTTTTCCTTGTGTTCCTATTATTAATTTTTCCTTTTAATTTGTATTTGCGACCTCAAGTCATCAGTTCCTCCACCACTGGGACAGCCTCCCATTATTCTCTCCTCTGTCCAGACCACTCAAAATGAGTAAACTTCCATCACAGTTTCCTTCAGACTTTTTGCCAAAGAAAATTCATCCCTCATCCCTGAAGCAATGCTGATAAATCTATAGATTCTTCCACTGCCTCCACATCTTATATTTTAATGAGGTGACCAGGGGTGGGAGATTGCAGCCTTCACGTGGTCCACCCTGTTTCAAATAATGTAATCAACCCGACGTGCACAAACAAATAGATGTAGTGTTTTTCATGCCACATGATCTACAACTTTAGGCTGTGCACGCCATACGCAAGGAGAAGAAAATGAGGAGACCAGAATTGAATGCAATGCTTAACTGAGGCTGGACCAATGTTTTATAAAGGTTCAGTGTGATTCCACCTTTTTTTTAAAATCTCTATGCCTAGACCTTCTTATCAATAAATGTATACACCTTCTTAACTGCTTTCTCGTCTATCCTGTTATTTTCAAAATACTGGCTGTCTCTGTTTCTGTACCACTTTAAGCAGAGTATCCTTTACTTTGCCCTCATTCTCCCTACAAAAATGCATCGTCTCAGGTTTCACCACATTAAACTTCATCTGCCACACATCTACTCATTCCTTTAGCTTGTTAATATCTTTCTGCAATTTATTGCATTCTCAACAGCTCTCATTATTCTATGTTTTTTTGTCATTTGTAAATGTAGAAATCTGGAAGTCTAGAATTAGCATTTATGTGGGAATAAATATCACTCATGGAGGAAATCAAGCAGGTCAAGCAGCATCTGCGGTGGGAAGGAATTGTCAACATTTCATGTTGCAACCCTGTATTAGGATATTTGTGTGGGAACATTTGACAGCATAAGCCATTTTTCATGACGGACACTAATGCGCAGGTGTAATGAATAAGGTTGGTGAGCCTGCACACAGAAATAGCCATGTCAGAATGACAAATAAAAAATGTGTTTTAAAAATTGCAATGAAATGGGTTCCTAATATTCACAGACTATGATGTCCACTTCCAAATAGTGAGAGGAACACATCTTCAGAGAAAGTGCTGAGATGTACAAGAATCATGGCTCTGGGAGACTTTAACTTCCTGAATATCGATAGGGATAACGTCGATAGAGATAAAGGGCGGATGAGCTTCTAGCGAGCCAACGGCCATCCACACTTCAGTAGAAATTGCGATCACTGTCGTACATAGCATTGTAAGGAATGTCGATAAAGCACACACACCAAATCCTATACTTCCAGCGGCGGAAGTCCGCATGAACAGGAGGACAGAGATGTGTGGTGCGTCTGTCACGGTTCCCGTTGGAAACCAGCGCCATTGCGTCGCTAATGTTTTCAATGATAATGATGATAATGTTATAGTAAAGCGAAAGGAGGGGGAGGAATTTGTGAAATGTATTCGGTAGTACTTTGACCAACAGCCACACCTCCTTTCTCAGCTCAACTAGAAAGGAGGTGTGGCTGTATCTGCTGCTTGGGAATGAAGTAGACCAAAAGTCTGTGGAAAAGCATGTGGGTAAAAGTGAAAGAGGTAGAGTTCAAATTAATAATAGGAAAGGAAGGAGAGCCATCAAAAGTAACTCTTCTAAAGTGGAGGAGAACTAAATCCAATGGAGATCTTACCAGGATAAAATTGGGCTAAAGATTCAAGGAAAAATGGAAACTATAAAAGAGAGAGAGTTTCTTCTCACACAAGGGAAAGACAAGGAATTCAAAGTCAAGGCATCTTGGATGGTGGAGGAGATGGAGAATACGATGAAACAAAAGAAAATAGTACATTAACACTGAGAGGGAAGGTGAAGAGTAACACAAGATTGGTAAAATGTTCAAATAAGAACAACGGTTAACATAAAAGGAAACCCCAAAATTTACACTCAAATATAAGTCGAAGATGGCATAACGAGGCAGCATGGAGCCTATTCGGGATTAAAGTTCAAGTATGGTTAGAGGCTCAAGGCAGAGCTACGATTGTTCATGGTGAAGAAGATTAGTAAAATATCAATAGAAAAATATAGTTGAGTGAAAATTGATAGGCATGATGTGTTGGAACAGCTTGCCATACTTGGTGTCATCCTGTCTAGATGGCTTACAATCCATAATGCTAAGGAAGTGGGGATAGAGAAAGCAAGAATGCTCGTTGTAATTTTCTAATATAGAGAATGTCCTAGCAGATTTTTAACGTGTCAACATGGCACCATTGTTCAATAAAGATAATTCTTAGAAACAGCAGTTCAGTTTTGTGGTTGAAACAGCGACTGAGGAAAAGGTTAAATAGACATTGGAGATGTTTGAGTTAATTAAGCAGAATCAGTACAGATTTATAAAATGAAGTAATTACTGATCTGTATTAATGTTTTGTAAAGGCAACTCAGATAGTTGATGAAGGCAATATAGTGGATGTTGTCTCTGTAGATTTTAAGGAAACATTTGAGTAAAGAAAATGGGGCTTATGGTAAAGGATGGTCACTGTTAGCATTGATAGAAAATGGACTAAAGTATTGAATGCATTAAATTATAGAATGCATTAGACCTGAACTATAACAGCCTATTGCACTTTATCTGTTTATTTATGTGTATATATATGGTCTATGCTATATAGACACGCTGAACTGTTCTGTATTATGCTTACAATATTCTGTTGTGCTGCAGCAAGCAAGAATTTCATTGTCCTATCTGGGACACATGACAATAAAAACTCTCTTGACTCTTGACTTTCTTGCAATAAATTCTTGTTTCTCAGACTGGAGGATGATAGATTGTGGCATTCCCTGAATGTCAGTGCAACAATCTACATTGAAGGTTTGGGTGTTGCGAAAAAAAAGAACACAATTTGAAATGTTACCAAAGATAGAACTTGAAAGTATGACATATAGAGAGGATGATGCCAACATACTGCAGCAGATCATTCAATGATAATTTAATGATTCAGTGATACTTTATCGTCATGTGTTCCTAAGTACAGTGAAATGCTTTGTTTTGCATACAACCTGGCAAAATCATGCATCAGCTCTCACCTAGGCAGTACATGTGTCAAAGTTACAACATTTCTCTGAACAGTCCTGTCTACTGCCTACTGCCAAATGTGGCATTAAGTCGCAACCCCCCCCCCCCCGCTAGGTTCCCCCTTCATTCTCGGTGGTCCTCCTCCGCCTGTGGAAGCTCTCCCTTGCCTGTGACCCTCCCTCGGTTCTCTGATGGCTGTCCTTGCTCTCAATAGTCCCCTCACTCTGCGACGATCCCTTCACTCTCCGACCTTCCTCGCTCTCCGATGGGCAATCTTGCTCTCCAATGGGCCACCTCGCACTCTGATGGCCCATCTTGCTCTCTGATGGCCCATCTTGCTCTCCGATGGCCCACCTCGCACTCTGATGGCCCATCTTGCTCTCCGATGGCGGGCTACCTCGCTCTCAGCAGTTGCTTGCAAGTCCCTCCTCGCTCTAGCGGCAGGATCCCGTCGACATCCACGGTCGGCGGGCTGAGCATACCAGGCCTACAGGAGGCTTGGCCCCACACGACAGTAACAATAGCAATGGCGGCGCACACAGTTGCGGCAGCTCAATGTTCTTTCGGTCGGTGCTTCGTGCTTTTTGTGTACGTGTTGTTTTTTGTCCTGTGTACTTTCTGTCGGGCGAACAACGTCTACGGCCAGCATGATCTCCTTAGGATTGGAGCTGGTCACGAGCGGAGTGTTACAGCCGAGTTTGACCGTTCACACAAGATCCCGGTGGACATAGCGAGGAGCCCCGGCTCTCCGTGGATTACCATCCCCGCGGGGAGGAGGCGAAGGCGGCGCAGAGAGAGAAGGCAAAAGCGAGGCTGCAGGGCCGGCGCGCTAGCCAGGCTACGGAGGCAGCCACTCAAACCACCGCTTCCCAGCCTGTTTCTCACGAACGCCAGATCCCTCACTAACAAGATGGATGAACTGAGGCTACAAACTGCAGCTAACAACGCCATGAAGGACAGCTGCATTCTGTTGATCACGGAGACCTGGCTTCATTCATTCATTCCGGACTCTGCTATTGAGCTAGCAGGCTACACCGCACAGCGTCATGACAGGACAAGAGACTCCGGTAAGAGCAGAGGAGGAGGGCTCTGTGTGTACGTGAACAACAACTGGTGTACTAACACAGTGATTGTAGACAGTCACTGCTCCCCGGACCTGGAGTATGTGACTGTTAAATGCAGGCCCATTTATCTCCCTAGAGAGTTTACTGTCGTCATGATAACTGTTGTATACATACCACCGGATGCTAATGCTAACTCGGCTATCGGACATTTGTATGGTAGCACTAGCAGCCAGCAGAGCACATATCCTGACGCTGTTCACATCATAGCAGGGGACTTTAATCACGCGGACTTGAAGGCAATGCTCCCCAAATTCTACCAGCATGTTAAATGTGCTACAAGAGGAGCTAACACACTGGGCAAGGTCTACTCCAACATCAAGCTGGGCTACAGGGCTAGACCACTACCACACCTGGGCCAGTCTGACCATATGTCCCTGCTTTTAATTCCTGCATATGCCCCGCTCAGGAAAACTGCTCCTACCATCACAAAGACCATCACAACTTGGCCTGATGGTGCCTCTCAGCAGCTGCAGGACTGCTTCGACAGGACCAACTGGGATGTGTTTGAACACCAGGACCTGGAGGTGTTCACAGACAGTGTACTATGTTACATTAAAAACTGCATGGACACTGTCACAGTGGACAAACGCATCCGGGTCTACCCCAACCAGAAGCCCTGGATGACCCGGGAGGTCCAGCGGCTGTTAAAAGAGAGGAACACCGCTTTTAGGTCTGGCGATAGGGCTTTATTCAGCACGGCCCGAGCTAACCTGAAGAGAGGCATCAGGGATGCCAAATCAGACTACAGGAGGAGGATAGAGGACCACCTGGACAGTAACAACAGCAGGCAGGTGTGGCAGAGGATCCAGTATCTCACCAACTACAAGACCAACCTGGGAGCTGCTGAAGGTGACGCCTCGTTGGCAGAGGAGCTGAACCTCTTCTTTGCTCGCTTTGAAGTGGAGCCACCAGAGACAGCCATATCACACCACATGGTCCACAGCAGCTTATCCCTCAAAATAGAGGAGCATGAGGTGAGGCGCACGCTGCGGGCCATCAATCCGAGGAAGGCTGCTGGACCCGACGGCGTCTCTGGACGCGTGCTGAAGAACTGCGCAGACCAGCTGGCTGGAGTCTTTACGAGGATTTTCAACCAGTCTCTGGCCCAGTCCACTGTCCCACCCTGTCGAAGTCCTCCACCATAGTCCCCTTGCCCAAAACCCCCCACATTTCCAGCCTCAACGACTACTGGCCAGTCGCACTCACACCAGTGGTGATGAAGTGTTTTGAAAAACTGGTCCGGGGTCACATCACATCACTCCTGCCCCGAAGCTTTGACCCCCACCAGTTTGCGTATAGAGCGAACAGATCTACAGAGGACGCTGTAGCCACAGCCCGCCATGCTGCACTGTCCCACCTGGAGCAGCGGGGGAGCTACGTGCGGATGCTCTTTGTGGACTACAGCTCTGCTTTTAACACCATCCTTCCCCACAAACTGGTGGACAAACTGGGGGACCTAGGACTTCCACACTCAACCTGCATGTGGATAAAGAGCTTCCTGTCGGGTCGCAGTCAGAGAGTCAGAGTGGGCCATCACACATCCACGGCCCTCAGCCTCAGTACCAGCTCTCCACAGGGCTGCGTGCTGAGCCCACTGCTTTACACCATCTACACATATGACTGCACCCCCGCCCACCACAGTAACACCATTGTCAAATTCGCGGATGACACCACGGTGGTGGGGCTCATCTCTGGGGGGGATGAGTACGCCTACGGGGATGAGGTGGAGCAGCTGACAGTGTGGTGTGGAGAGAATAACCTGCTCCTCAACACCTCAAAGACCAAGGAGCTCATAATAGACTACAGGAAGAAGAAAACGGACATTACACCATTAATCATCAGAGGGGACTGTGTGGAGAGGGTGGCGGATTTCCGCTTCCTGGGAATCCACATTGAGGAGGACCTGACATGGAGCGTGAACACCTCTGCGCTGCTGAAAAAGGTCCAGCAGAGACTGCACTTCCTGAGGGTGCTCAGGAAGAACAACATCACCCAGAGACTGCTGCTGTCCTTTTATCGGTGCTCCATAGAGAGCATGTTAACATACTGTGTATGCGTGTGGTACACCAGCTGCACAGTGGCTAAGAGGAAAGCGCTCCAGAGGGCTATTGACAACGCCCAGAAGATTGTCGGCTGCCCTCTCCTCACCTTGGAGGACTTACACAGTTCCCACTGTCTCACGAAATCCCAGAACATTATAAAGGACATTTCCCACCCCGGACACTCCCTGTTTGAACTGTTGCCGTCAGGCAGATGGTGCAGATCAATGAGGACAAGGACAAACAGACTCAAAAACAGTTTTTATCCCACAGCAATAACTACACTTAATGTAGCCACCAAATGAGCGCAGGTGCACTACATACCAAAGGGATTGTGAAATCGACAGAAGAATGTATGGTTGTGTGTTTATGCTTGTTTTTTTCATGTTATTTATTTTAGTTGTTTATTTTAGATATTTCTCTTTTACGTATCGTTAGCTTTTAGATAATGTGTGAATGGTGCACTCTGGTTGGCATTTTTAATTTCGTTGTACATGTTTACATGTTATAATGACAATAAAGAATTTCATTTCATTTCATTTTATTTCAATAGACAATAGACAATAGGTGCAGGAGTAGGCTATTCGGCCCTTCGAGCCAGCACCGCCATTCAATGTGATCATGGCTGATCATCCACAATCAGTACCCCGTTCCTGCCTTCTCTCCCTATCACTTAACTCTGCTATCACTAAGAGCTCTATCTAACTCTCTCTTGAAAGCATCCAGAAACCAGCCTCCTCTCCATTGCCCTCTGAGGCAGAGAATTCCACTCACTAACAACTCTCTGTGTGAAAAAGTTTTTCCTCATCTCCGTTTTAAATGGCTTACCACTTATTCTTAAACTATGGTTCTGGACTCCCCCAACATTGGGAACATGTTTCCTGCCTCTACCGTGTCCGAATCCTTAATAATTGTATATCTATACTATTACAAAAAGTCTCATCTTGACCACTTCCTGTCTACGTTGTAAATAATTTTTTGAAAAAATGCTACCCTATATCGCCATGATTTTTTTGCCATCTTACTCACGGTCCTCCTCAAGGTTTTTTCCGATTGGTGAAATAATAAAAAAGCTATGACTATTTGAAAAATTGTGAGATCAGCAGATTGGTCTTCTCGCCAGTCAGTCACCATGATGAAGATAATGCCCCTTCCTGGGCCCACGAGAATAAAGCCCCGGAGGCCGGACGTGAGTCAGTCACCCCGGAAGACCGTGAGTGAGAGTTGAAACCAGAACTGTAAGTTTACGCTAGTGATTGAACTGAACTGTGAGTCTGCACTTTGCTGCTTGAACTGAATTGAAGGGTTGGTCTGCAAACTGTGCTGCTTGAACTGAATTGAAGGGTTGGTCTGCAAACTGTGCTGCTTGAACTGAATTGAAGGGTTGGTCTGCAAACTGTGCTGCATGAACTGAATTGAAGGTTTGGTCTGCAAACTGTGCTGCTTGAAATGAATTGAAGGGTTGGTCTGCAAACTGTGCTGCTTGAACTGAATTGAAGGGTTGGTCTGCAAACTGTGCTGCTTGAACTGAATGTCGCGCTCATTCCGGAAGTCCCGCTCACTGCAGAAGTCCCGCTCAGGGGAGAGGCCACGCTTAACCGCGTGAGTAGATTCAAGAGTTTTACTGTCATATATATGTTGTGAGAGAGTGTGTGATGGATGGTGTGAGTGTGAGATGGTGTGTGTGTGAGATGGTGTGTGTGTGTGTGTGTGAGGGAGGATGTGTGTGTGTGAGATGGAGGGTGTGTATGTGAGTGTGTGTGTGTGAGATGGAGGTTGTGTGTGTGTGAGATGGAGTGTGTATCTGTGAGATAGAGTGTGTGTGTGTCTGTGAGATGGAGTATGTGTGTGTGATGGAAGGTGTGTGTGTGATGGAGGGTGTGTGTTTGATGGAGGGTGTGTGTGTGAGCCCACCAGCCGTGAGTGAGTCAACTGCCAGCCCACCAGCCATGAGTGAGTCAACTGCCAGCCCACCAGCCGTGAGTGAGTCGGCTGCCAGCCCACCAGCTGTGAGTGAGTCAGCTGCCAACCCACCAGCTGTGAATGAGTCGGCTGCCAGCCCACCAGCCGTGAGTGAGTCGGCTGCCAGCCCACCAGCCGTGAGTGAGTCGGCTGCCAGCCCACCAGCCGTGAGTGAGTCGGCTGCCAGCCCACCAGCCGTGAGTGAGTCGGCTGCCAGCCCACCAGCCGTGAGTGAGTGGGCTGCCAGCCCACCAGCCGTGAGTGAGTCGGCTGCCAGCCCACCAGCCGTGAGTGAGTCGGCTGCCAGCCCACCAGCCGTGAGTGAGTGGGCTGCCAGCCCACCAGCCGTGAGTGAGTCGGCTGCCAGCCCACCAGCCGTGAGTGAGTCGGCTGCCAGCCCACCAACTGTGAGTGAGTTGGCTGTCAGCCCACCAGCCGTGAGTGACTGAGCTGCCAGCCCACCAGTCCGTAGTGACTGAGCTGCCAGCCCACCAGGCCCGAGTGACTGAGCTGCCAGCCCAGCAGGTCCGAGTGACTGAGCTGACAGCCCACCAGGCCCGAGTGACTGCCAGCCCACCAGGCCTGAGTGAGTGAGCTGCCAGCCCACCAGGCCCGAGTGACTGAGCTGCCAGCACAAGAATCCATTCGGCCCACAATGTCTATACTAGCCCTCTGGAAACCGACCCCTTCGGCCCACAACACCCATTCTAGCGCTCCAGAAAGCCCCCCCCCCCCCCACCACTGGCCACCAATATTGGAATTGATGGAGAGGTGGAATATTGCGTTGGGGGACCAGCCTTCCCGTGTGAACATGGGACCCAACGGGTCCCACTTAGTCTAGTGTTTCAATAAGATACCCTCTCATCCCTCTAAATTCCAGAGTATACACGCCCAGCTGCATCAATCTATCAACATATGACAGTCCTGCCATCCCAGGAATTAACCTTGTGAACTTACACTGCACTCCCTCACAGCAAAAATGTCCTTCCTCAAGTTTGGAGACCAGAATTGCACCCAATACTCCAGGTATGGTCTCACTTATTAGCTCCGCCTTTAATACCATCATCCCCAGCAGACTGGTCACCAAACTCAGTAGAGTCAACAAGATGAGGAACAAGATGAGGAAAGACTGCACTAATTGTTGTGTACGTTGCATATTAATTCATGAGGGAAAAATACACATCCAAAATGGATGTTCCTTGATTCAGGAGTTCAGGACCAGTAACATATTTTATAACATACGGTGCTTTCAGAAAGTATTCAGATCCCTTCACTTTTTCCACATTTTGTTACGTTACAGACTTATTTTAAAATGGATTAAATTATTTTTTTTATCATCCATCTACACACAATACCCCATAATACAAAAGCGAAAAGAAGTGTTTAGAAATTTTTACAAAGTAATTGAAAATAAATAACTGAAATATCACATTTACATAAGTATTCAGACCGTTTGCTATGACACTCAAAATTGAGCAAAATTGTCCGTAGAACTCCGAGACAGGATTGTGTCAAGATACAGATTTGGAGAAGGGTATAAAACAATTTCTGCAGCATTGCAGGTCCCGAAGAGCATAGTGGCCTCCGTCATTCTTAAATGGAAGAACTTTGGAACCACCAGGACTCTTCATAGAGCTGGCCGCCCGGCCAAACTGAGCAATCGGGGGAGAAGGGCCTTGGTCAGGGAGGTGACCAAGAACCCGATGGTCACTCTGACAGAGCTCCAGAGTTCCTCTGTGGAGATGGGAGAACCTTCCAGAAGGACAACTATATCTCCAGCACTCCACCAATCAGGCCTTTAAGGTAGAGTGGCCAGCCAGAAGCCACTCCTCAGTAAAAGGCACATGACAGCCCGCTTGGAGTTTGCCAAAAGGCACCTAAAGAACTCTCAGACCATGAGAAACAAGATTCTCTGGTCTGATGAAACCAAGATTGAACTCATTGGCCTGAATGCCATGTCTGGAGGAAACTAGGCACCACTCATCACCTGGCCAATACCATACCTATGGTGAAGCATGGTGGTGGCAGCATCATGCTGTGGGGATGCCAGCCCACCAGCCGTGAGTGAGTCGGCTGCCAGCCCACCAACTGTGAGTGAGTTGGCTGTCAGCCCACCAGCCGTGAGTGACTGAGCTGCCAGCCCAGCAGGTCCGAATGACTGAGCTGCCAGCCCACCAGGCCCAAGTGACTGAGCTGCCAGCACAAGAATCCATTCGGCCCACAATGTCTATACTAGCCCTCTGGAAACCAATCCCTTTGGCCCACAACACCCATTCTAGCGCTCCAGAAAGCCCCACCACTGGCCACCAATATTGGAATTGATGGAGAGGTGGAATATTGCGTTGGGGGACCAGCCTTCCCGTGTGAACATGGGACCCAACGGGTACCACTTAGTCTAGTGTTTCAATAAGATATCCTCTCATCCTTCTAAATTCCAGAGTATACACGCCCAGCTGCATCAATCTATCAACATATGACAGTCCTGCCATCCCAGGAATTAACCTTGTGAACCTACGCTGCACTCCCTCACAGCAAAAATGTCCTTCCTCAAGTTTGGAGACCAGAATTGCACCCAATACTCCAGGTATGGTCTCACTTATTAGCTCCGCCTTTAATACCATCATCCCCAGCAGACTGGTCACCAAACTCATGGATTTAGGACTCTCCTAACCCATCTGCCTCTGGATCAAGGACTTTCTGTCTAACCGCCCCCAGACCGTCAGACTGGGCCATCACCTCTCCACCCCCATCACACTCAGCACCGGCTCCCCACAGGGCTGTGTATTGAGCCCCCTCCTCTATGCCCTCTACACCCACGATTGTGCCCCCGCCCACTCCACTAACACCATCGTCAAGTTCGCGGACGACACGACTGTGGTTGGATGTATCTCAGGAGGAGATGAGACAGCCTACAGGGAGGAAGTCCAAAGACTGGCGGCGTGGTGTTCAGACAACAACCTCATCCTAAACACCACAAAAACAAAGGAAATTATCATAGACTTCCGTAAGAACAGTGCAGCCCCCAAACCCCTATTCATCAATGGGGTCTGTGTGGAAAGGGTCTCAGACTTCAGATTCCTGGGCACACAAATTACGGAGGATCTCTCCTGGACTACAAACACCACCACAGCAGTCAAGAAGGCCCAGCAGCGACTCTACTGGGTGAGGATCCTCAGGAAAAGCAACCTGGAGGAGAAGCTGCTGGTGTCCTTCTACCGCTGCTCCATCGAGAGTGTGCTGGCGTACTGTATAACCACATGGTATGCCAGCTGCTCTGCAGTGGACAGGAGACCCCTTCAAAGGGTCATCAACACCGCACAAAAAATCACTGGCTGCCCACTGCCCTCCCTGAAGGACATCTTCAGCTCTCGCTGCCTTGGCAGGGCAGCCAACATCCTGAAGGACCCTTCCCACCCTGGACACAACCTGTTCCACCTGCTGCCCTCTGGCAGACGGTACAGGTCTTTCAAAACTTGCACAAACAGACTCAGAGACAGCTTCTACCCCAAAGCCTTACGTGAACTTAACAATGCAAAATAAGAAATAACACTCACATTCAACTGAATGGTTCTACCTCAGCTGCTATTGTTATTTATCTGTAATTTTTCTTTTGATATGTATATATTTTTACCTTTTCTTATATATTTAAAATTGCTCTTGTGAATCGCACCGTGAGATTGACTTTTAAATTTCGTTGTACCATAGTGCAATGACAATAAAGAGATTACTTACTTACTTACACTAGGCACTGTACAACTGCAGGAGGACCTCTTTGCTCCTATACTCGACTTCTCTTGTTATGAAGGCCAACATGCCATTCGCTTTCTTCACTGCCTGCTGTACCTGCAAGCTTACTTTCAGTGACTGATGAGTAAGGACCCTATATCGCTAGGATTTTTTCGCCACCTTACACACTGTTCTCCTCTACTCCAAGACACCAAGTTTTGTTCCGATTGGTAAAATATGAGGAAAGATATGAAGGTTTAAGAACTCATGAGATCAGCAGATTGGTCTTCTCGCCTGTCATTCACCATGAAGGTAACGCCCCTTCCGGCACCCGCTGGGGCATAAAACCCCGGAGACGGGGCTGAGTAAACAAGCCGTGCTAATTAAGTCCGCAAGAGTGGAGTTGGGTAAGCCTCTGTGTGGAGTCGGTAAAGCCGCTGTGTGGAGTTGGGAAAGCCACTGTGTGGAGTTGGGAAAGCTGCTGTGTGGAGTCGTGAAAGCTGCTGTGTGGAGTCGGGGGAAGCCGCTGTGTGGAGTCGGGAAAGCCGCTGTGTAGAGTCGGGGGAAGCCGCTGTGTGGATCTGGGTAAGCCGCTGTGTGGAGTCGGGATAGCTGCTGTGTGGAGTCAGGTAAGCCGCTGTGTGGAGTCGGCAGGTGCTGTGTGGTGCCTCGGCCAGTGGCCGCTAAGTGTAGGAATGTTACAAAATTTTGAGATTTTAAAAATCAAGCCTGTAATTTATCTCATCAGATAAAGCATACAAATAACTTTAATTTGATACCTAATTCACTTTCATTTCTTCAGTATTAAAAAAGTTATGGTCATTTTCATACTCGGAAATTAACATCTTGTTCCCTATTGCTTTTCCATTGACTTAACACAAAAGCTGTGATCGAGGACAGTCAATAGCCCATAACCCTCTTAAAAAGTTAGAGAACTGAATTACATTTTCAGTTATTATAGAATGAAGCATTCTGAAACATATATGAAACATTTTACTTGGATGACCTGAAATTAAAGCATATAATTAGTTAGTTACCTAATTGTAGCTAATTACAAAATTGACTGTTATGACGGAAATAGCAATAAACACCAAGACTGCCTTGAAAATTCAAAAATGTGATATTCTCAAGATCAGAACTTTAATATTATTGTATTATATGCTGTATGTCCAAAACAGACAGGTAAAGAAATTTCAATTTCTAGCAAAAGACCGAGTCTTTATGGAGAAGATCAGTTGCTAGCTGGTACATTGGCATATTATAATCAGTAGCATCATCATACTCCTCAGATTGTAACTAATAAGCAACTCTGTACACCTTGATTTTCCTCAACTTTTCTATTTTGGCATTGTAAACTATACGTTTTTGCTCTTCAAACCATGCATGACATGCCTTTCTGCCCACTACTTTCCCATTAAGAATGTCCTGTAGATCATCACATTTGGAATAGTTCAAATTCTGATAATTTCTGCGAATGCTGTCTAATTCAGTTTCTTTTGCTGGGCATTTGGATTGACAATTTTACATTTCTTCTTCGGAGACATCTGTTTAAAATGTAAAGAAAAAAACCCACTGAACAGCATTAACAGAAACAAGTTATTTGCAGTTTTAGAAAAAAAGGTAGAAATGATCAAGTTAAACGCTAAAACAAATAGTAAATATCCAACAAAAAATTCATATTCATCAGTTTCATCAAATTCATCTAATCAATTCATCTAATTTCAATTACTAGATCTAAACATCTATCCATTTCTTAAGAAAAGGCTAAAATTGTTAAATAGCCAGTATCCAAATAACAAATAACAAACTGCTCCCATTCACACAAGAGTTCACAATATAACATGATTTTTAAATCTCACTTTGTCATGAATTTATATGCCAAATGGAAGGAATTTAATGTTTAATTCCCATAAATTAATCCAGAAAAATCCACTCTCAAGAAAATCAAAATCATTATTTTTTGCACAATAGACCTGACTAAAACTGTACTGTGGATATTTAGTATGAAAATATTGATCATGGATAGACAATAACACAAAAATATAGATGATTTAGATGTTTTTATGACACGATTGTGCAAAAAAATAATGAATTTGATTATCTTGAGAGTGGATGTTTCTGGAATGTGATCAATTGGAATGTTGCCGTTGCCATAAATTTTAAGCCCATATCGGCAGGCAAGACGGGGCTGATTCGTATGTGGGCCTAAATAACATTTTTCGCATCATAAGATTAAAATGGAGTTTAAATATATGACATACCTTTTGTTTTGTCCTGATATTGCGATCCGTGATGTCGAAGGCATGAGAAGTCGCGTTTAACTACAATGCAGCGACGCAATCGTCCAGCAAATTAAAAAAAAAACGTGAACTTAAGCACGAACGATTTTTCTTCATCAGCTAGCAGCCCGAGGAAATCCCTCTCCGACAACCAATACAAATCTGCATTTTAATCCCGCACCTCCCCCCCCCCCAAGCCTCCGGAATCGCATGCACAGGCAGTGGCAGATCTGGAGCGCCGCTGATGGTAGGTTTTGTAACAATGCTACTAAGTGGAGCCCTCCCCCCCACACACACACCCTCCCCCCCCACACCCCCCATTCTCCCCTCCCCTTCCCCCTCCCCCTCCTCCCCACACACCCTCCCCATTCCCCCTTCCCCCTGCCCCATCCCCCCTCCCCTTCCTCCCCCTCCTCCCCACACCCCCCTTCCCCCACCCCCCTTCCCCCACCCCCCACCCCCCCATTACCCCTGCTCCATTCCTCCCCCCTTCCCCCAACACCTCCCACACCACCCAACCGCTCCACACCACCTCCTCCCCATACCGCCCCCTCCCCCCATACCACGCTTCCCCCCAGACCACCCCTCCCTCCACACCACCCCCTCCCACATCCCAAACCACCCACTCCCCCCCACACCACGCTTCCACCTCCACACCACCCCCTCCTCCACACCCCCCTCCCCCACACTCCCCCTCCCCCCCTCTCCCACACCCCCCCATGCAGACTCGGACCAATCCTGCTACTGCTATCCAAATGTGCTGCAATTTCATCTTTTATCATTGACTCCAGCATCTTCTACACCACCGATGTCAGACTAACTGGTCTATAATTCCCTGTTTTCTCTCTGCCGCTCTTCTTAAAGAGTGGGACAACATTAGCTACCCTCCAATCCACAGGAACTCATCCTGAATCTATAGAACATTGGAAAATGATCACCAATGCGTCCACGATTTTTAGAGTCACTTCCTTAAGTACCCTGGAATGCAGACCATCAGGCCCTGGGGATTTATCAGCCTTCAGTCCCATCAGTCTACCCAACACAATTTCTTGCCTAATGTGAATATCCTTCAGTTCCTCCACCACTCCAACACTCCCAACGCATTGCAGGCCATGAACACGAATGGGGATAGACTAAGGGGATGGGTCGACCATTGGCAGATGGAATTTTTTACAGAGATATGTGAGATCCTGCATTTTAACAGCAAGGTCTGTTGGCAGAATTATAAACGTAAAGAAAATGAAGAACCTTAAGATGCCTCAGAGGAGACTTAGAAACATAGTAACATAGAAATATAAAAAATAGGTGCAGGAGTAGGCCATTCGGCCCTTTGAGCCTGCACCGCCATTCAATATGATCATGGCTGATCATCCAACTCAGTATCCTGTACCTGCCTTCTCTCCATACCCCCTGATCCCTTTAGCCACAAGGGCCACATCTAACTCCCTCTTAAATATAGCCCATGAACTGGCCTCAACTACCTTCTGTGGCAGAGAATTCCAGAGATTCACCACTCTCTGTGTGAAAAATGTTTTTCTCATCTCGGTCCTAAAAGATTGCCCCTTTATCCATAAACTGTGGCCCCTTGTCCTGGACTTCCCCAACATCGGGAACAATCTTCCTGCATCTAGCCTGTCCAACCCCTTAAGAATTTTGTACGTTTCTATAAGATCCCCCCTCAATCTTCTAAATTCTAGCGAGTACAAGCCAAGTCTATCTAGTCTTTCTTCATATGAAAGTCCTGACATCCCAGGAATCAGTCTGGTGAACCTTCTCTGTACTCCCTCTATGGCAAGAATGTCTTTCCTCAGATTTGGAGACCAAAACTGTACTTATCAGAATGGTTGCAGGTTTGATGCCTTTCAGCTAGAACATTAGACGGGAAGTGTTGAGGTTGTTCTCGAGTATCTTTTTCAGTTTAATAGCTAGATGTGGGGATCAGCAGGGATCAATGCTCCTTGATATATTCCAGATATGTAACAATCATTTGTGCATTATTGAAATGTCATAGTTGTAAGTTTGCTGATGATACCTTAATAAGATAGGATTGTGAATACAGAGGAGGATTAAAGAGCTTCAAGGGGATATGAACAAGTTGGATGGGTGAATGGGCAAGAACGTGGCAGCTGGAACGAAATATATAAAAATGTGACATCATACCCTCTGGTTAACATAACAGAAAAGCAGGTATTGATGTTCACAAGGACCTAGATGTCCTTGAGGTCATTGAAGGCCAATAGGCAGGTGAAACAAACAATTGGGAAGGTAAATAGAATACCAGCCTTTTTTTTAATGAAAGTTTTCACTGAAGGAGTAAAGAAGTCTTATTGCAAAAACAAGATGAGGAAAGACTGCACTAATTGTTGTGTACTTTGCATATTAATTCACGAGTGAAAAATACACATCCAAAATGGATGTTCCTTGATTCAGGAGTTCAGGACCAGTTACATATTTTATAACATACGGTGCTTTCAGAAAGTATTCAGATCCCTTCACTTTTTCTACATTTTGTTACGTTACAGACTTATTTTAAAATGGATTAAATTATTTTTTTCATCATCAATCTACACACAATACCCCATAATACAAAAGCGAAAACAAGTGTTTAGAAATTTTTACAAAGTAATTGAAAATAAATACCTGAAATATCACATTTACATAAGTATTCAGACCGTTTGCTATGACACTCAAAATTGAGCAAAATTGTCCGTAGAACTCCGAGACAGGATTGTGTCAAGATACAGATTTGGAGAAGGGTATAAAACAATTTCTGCAGCATTGCAGGTCCCGAAGAGCATAGTGGCCTCCGTCATTCTTAAATGGAAGAACTTTGGAACCACCAGGACTCTTCATAGAGCTGGCCGCCCGACCAAACTGAGCAATCGGGGGAGAAGGGCCTTGGTCAGGGAGGTGACCAAGAACCCGATGGTCACTCTGACAGAGCTCCAGAGTTCCTCTGTGGAGATGGGAGAACCTTCCAGAAGGACAACTATATCTCCAGCACTCCACCAATCAGGCCTTTAAGGTAGAGTGGCCAGCCAGAAGCCACTCCTCAGTAAAAGGCACATGACAGCCCACTTGGAGTTTGCCAAAAGGCACCTAAAGAACTCTCAGACCATGAGAAACAAGATTCTCTGGTCTGATGAAACCAAGATTGAACTCATTGGCCTGAATGCCATGTCTGGAGGAAACTAGGCACCACTCATCACCTGGCCAATACCATACCTATGGTGAAGCATGGTGGTGGCAGCATCATGCTGTGGGGATGTTTTTCAGCAGCAGGAATTGGGAGACTAGTCAGGATCGAGGGAAAGATGAACGGAGCAAAGTACAGAGAGATCCTTGATGAAAATCTGCTCCAGAGCATTCTGGACCTTAGACGGGGGCGGAGGTTCACCTTCCAACAAGACAATGACCCTAAGCACACAGCCAAGACATTGCAGGAGTGGCTTCGTGACAAGTCTGTGAATGTCCTTGAGTGGCCCAGTCCGAGCCCGGACTTGAACCCGATCGAACATCTCTGGAGGGACCTGAAAATAGCTGTGCATCGATGCTCCCCATCCAATCTGACAGAGCTTGAGAGGATCTGCAGAGAAGAATGGGAGAAATTACCCAAATACAGGTGTGCCAAGCTTGTAGCGTCATACCTAAGAAGACTTGAGGCTGTATTCGCTGCCAAAGGTGTCTCAACAAAGTACTGAGTAAAGGGTCTGAATACTTATGTAAATGTGATTTTTCAGTTATTTCTTTTCAATTACTTTGCAAAAACTTTGAAACACCTGTTTTCGCTTTTTTATTATAGGGTATTGTGTGTAGATTGATAATTAAAAAAAAAGAATTTAATCCATTTTAGAATAAGGTAACGTAACAAAATGTGGAAAAAGTGAAGTGGTCTGAATAGTTTCTGAATGTACTGTATAAGGTTAGTCTGTTTAAGACGGTGATGTGGAGAAACATCATCTTTCAAAGTAGTGAGCCTATTCAGTTGTCTACATTAGATGGGTTCTAGGTTCCGTCATTCTGTTCATTATAAAATGAATTAATGGATTTTTGGATCCTAGGGTGCTGAGGTGGAAGATCAAGCAGGATTTGATGAAAGGAGGAGTCAGCTTGAAGGGCTGGATGACATACTCCTGCTCTTTTTGTATGTTCGAACTTGATAGATGTGTCCAAGATATTAAAAAATGTTTAATTAAAGAGGAAGAAAAATGTTTGTATATCTGTGGGATACATGGAATACTCTATATTTCAATTCTACAGCCATCTCCCTCAAATCTTGTTTGAGTACATTGTTGATCATTCTAGTGCTGCTTCCTGCATTTGTGCGGAACTCAATTGCTTTTTTTCTGTCATTTTGAACACTGTGCTCATCTTCACATAGTCCAGTCTAACTCTTCCTTTACCTTGCTGGACCGCTTTGCCTTCATATTAGAAGGTAGGCCAGCTACAAAAAGTCATTATAAGCTTGCAGACTCCTGCAGCTCTCCTGCCTATACGTTCTCCTGCCTCTTGTAAGGACTACTCCATTCACAATGTTTCCCCATTTATTTGTTCTGACGCTGAGATTTTCCATCTGTAAGAAATTCTCCTTTTCCCTTTCTGTGGCTTTCCCACTGCCATTGGTGTCATACCTTGACTACATGTTATTTATTTCAACCTGTCCCATCTCTGCTCATGCTCCTCTCTTCCTGGACAATGAGTTCTCCACATTCTGGGGAAATTTACAATGGCCAATTAACCTACCAAACCACAAGTGTTTGGGTTGTGGGAGGAAACCAGAATGTCGGGAGGGAACCCAGGAGGCTGTACAAACTCCAGGCTGTACATAGGGAGAATGTATAAACACCAGTAGGACTGCACTGAAGGTCAAGATTGAATTTGGGTTCCTGGGGGTGTGAGCCAGCAGCTCTACTAGCTGCGCATCCAGCCTTCCAGAGTCAATATCACATTATTCACTTTCTGCAACTGATTTTCTCTCTCTACATCAAAATTGGCATTTCTGCTGTAAATTATCCATGACCATTTTTAAGAAGGAGGACAAGGCTGAATGTGGAAACTACAGGGGCATCTCGCTCCTGTAAACAACAAGCAAAGTCCTTGCTTATGTCCTCGCAAACCGACTTCTCCCACTGTCTGCTAGGTACTCCCAGAATCACAGTGTGGCTTCCGCCCATCCAGAGGTACAGCAGACATGATATTCACAGCACGCCAACTGCAGGAAAAATGGCCGTCATAGACCTGACAAAGGCTTTTGACTCGGTAGGCCGCCAGGCTCATTGGAGCATAATATCAAGGTACGGTTGTCACGACAAGTACATCAGAATATTGAGGCTTCTACATGTTGGCATGTCGGTCACAGTGCTCAGCAACTGCGGCTCTGAGTCCGAGCACTTCACTGTGGAAACGGGGGTAAAACAGGAATGCATCATCGCACCCACCCTGTTTGTCGTCTTCATTGTTGCCATACTTCACCTCATTGGTGAAGAGCTGCCACAGGGGATCCCAATCCTCTATAAAACTGACGGTGGGCTCTTCAACCTTAATAGATTGAAGGCCAAGAGCAAAGTCGGTAACACTGCCATCATGGAGCTTCAGTACGTGGATGACTGCGCCATTGCAGCACACTCTGCAGAAGACCTCCAGGGCATCCTGAATACCTTTGCCAAGGCATACAGAGCCATGGGCCTAGCCTTAAAGATCAAGAAGACCCAGGTCCTACATCAACCTCCACCCAACCAGCCATCTACCCAGCCCACTATAAAACTGGATGACACCACTCTTGAAAACGTTGACCACTTCTCCTACCAGCATTCTTTCCTCAAAAGCTGACATCGACTCTGATGTCAACCATCACCTGAGTTGTGCCAGTGGAGCCTACGCCAGACTCAGGAAAAGAGTCTTTGAAGACCGAGAACTAAAGGCTCAAACAAAACTGCTGGTCTACAGAGCCGTTGTCCTCACCACCCTGTTGTATGCAGCCGAGTCATGGACTACCTACAGCAGGCACCTGAGAGCCCTGGAACAATACCATCAAAGATCCTTATGAAAGATTCTGAGGATCAGCTGGGAAGACAAACAGAGGACAAACACCAACATCAGCGTTTTGGAGGAAGCCAACATGATCAGCATCACCACCACAATAATGCAGCACCAACTTTGATGGACTGGCCATGTCATCCGCATGTCCAACACACGTCTCCCTAAACAATCCTGTACTTTCAATTGAAGGAAGGTCGGCGAGCCCCCGGCGGGCCTAAGAAACGCTTCAAGGACAACATCAAGAACAGTCTGAAGAAATTCCACATCACATCGAGAAACTGGGACATTGCACTGGACAGATGCTCCTGGAGGAACGACGCCGTGTAGCAGAGACAAAGCGACAGCACTGTAAGGAGAGAGAGAGAAGGGGGCTCGACGACTACCAACCACCGCCAGTCTCCACTGCCCAGGTTGCACCAAGGTATGTGGATCGCAGATCAGTCTCTACAGACATCTGGAGACCCACAAGTAGACGACCCTATGGAGAGGAGAGGACAGTCATACTCATTTCGAGTGACCGTTGATGATGATCCATCTGTATAAAATCTCAATATCTATCCTCGATATCCCGCAGCTCTGCTCTTACTCCCCCTCCCCCCATTTCGTAACAATGATAAATTCCCCCTTGCCCTTACCTTCCACCCATCGCATAAAGCACATAATCCTCCAACATTAACGCCACCTCCAACGGAATCCCACCACTAGCCACATCCTCCCATCTCCACCCCGCTGACACCGTTCCCTCCTCAACTCCCTGGTCAACTTGTCCCTTCCCACCCAAACCACCCCCTTCCCAGGAACTTTCCACTGCAACCGCAGGAGATGCAACACCTGTCACTAAACC
Source organism: Malacoraja senta (assembly GCA_038087875.1). Taxonomy (NCBI): domain Eukaryota; kingdom Metazoa; phylum Chordata; class Chondrichthyes; order Rajiformes; family Rajidae; genus Malacoraja; species Malacoraja senta. The sequence goes on from CM075977.1 coordinate 14,945,249, forward strand.
TCCACCTCGACTCCGTCCAGGGACCCCGACAATATTTTCAGGTGAGGTAGAGGTTCACTTGCACCTCCTCCAACCTCATCTACTGTATCCGCTGTCCCAGGTGTGGACTTCTGTATATCGGCGAGACAAAATGCAGGCTCAGCGATCATTTCGCTGAACACCTCCGCTAAGTCCACCTTAACCTACCTGATCTCCCAGTTGCTCAACACTTTAACTCAGCCTCCCATTCCTACACTGACCTTTTTGTCCTGGGCCTCCTCCATTGTCAGAGTGAGGCCCAGCGCAAATTGGAGGAACAGCACTTCCATTTTTAGTTTGGGCAGCTTACACCCCAGCGGTATGAATATTGACCTCTAACTTCAAGTAGCCCTTGCTTTCCCTCTCTATCCATCCTCTCCCCCTTCCCAGTTCTCCGACTACATTTTATCTCTGTACTGCCCACTCCCCTGACATCAGTCTGAAGAATGGTCTCGACCAGAAACCTCACCCATTCCTTCTCTCCAGAGATGCTGCCTGTCCCGCTGAGTTACTCCAGCATTTTGTGTCTATCTTCAATTTAAACCAGTATCTGCAGTTCCTTCCTACACTCTCAATTGTTCTCTCTCCTTTGGTATAGCCAACGCTGCTGCCTTTTGGGCCTGTCCCACTTGCACATTATTTGCAGGCAATTTACTCGACATCATTTACGCGTCATGACGCACGATGCGACATCATTGACGCGCGGTCGCGCGCAGCGCCCCAGGATTTTGGGATTCACAAAATCTTCGCGCGCCATCTGCGTGACGCGCAAATGACGCCCAAGTGGGACAGACCCTTAAGTCCCACAGTCCTGGTATTAGCAATGCATAACACCGTGAAGAAGCATATTTATCCTCTAATCAACCCCATTAACCCATTTGACCAAATAACATTCCTATGGGCAAGCCTTGCATCGCCCTATAACTGATATTACTTTTGTCATATCTATCGCTCCGACCACCAATGTATTTTTATCTTTTTTTTCCAGTTCTGACAAAATATGTTTGACCTGAAGCATTTTCTCTGTTATTCTACCCAAATACTGTTTCACCTCCCGAGTGTTTCTAGCATTGTTTGTTTTGAAATGGAGCAGGGTCCATTTCTGTGACAAAATCCCATTGTAATTTTAACGGCACATTGTACAGGCAGCCGCAGTGTGTTTACTGCTCAACCATCACTGGTTGGAAGTGATAAAGGTCCGGGACAAATTTGTAAAGTGACTCTTGGTTGTGAGCTCTTTGCACTAGATAGAACATTTACAGTAGGCTCTTTGCTGTAGTGCTACAGCAAAGAACCTGCTGCAAAGGTTTCAGGTCGGGGGGAGTCCCCCCCACCACGGGTACCATGTAATCCCGTGCTACCTGCTCCATGGTCGGATAGTCGGCGACTAAACCGTCTCCCCCAACTGGTTTGCCAGGTGAGGAGGGGGCTGTGGACCCCCAGTAGGACCAAAAACAAGACCTATCCTAGGGCCAATGAGCTTTTAGCGAGCCAACGGCCATCCACACTTCAGTAGAAGTTGCGATCACTGTCGTACATAGCATTGTAAGGAATGATGATAAAACACACACACCAAAATCCTATACTTCCAGCGGCGGATGTCCGCTGGAACTGGAGGACAGAGATGGGTGGTGCGTCCGTCACCGTTCCCGTCGGAAACCAGCACCACTGCGTCACTAATGTTTTCATCGAACGATGCTACAATTAAGCCAGTTTCTTGATTCTGAGATCTCCATTGGGAACTTTTGATAACTGATCACATGAATTTAATTTTGTATTGCTCAATGATCACTTCCTGTATGATTTAAATAAACCCAAATTATAACGCAAGTGAATTATTTTGCGAAAATGCATTAAATAGAAAAACATAAGTAAGAAATTTAGTTATGTTTTTTAACATAAGTTTACACAGCCATTTCAATCTTAGTATGATTTCATTATTGATGCCGTAATGCAGTGTTATCCAAGTTTCAGATGTGACTTTGGATTGAAATGGTATGAGATTAAATGTACACGGAGCTTTGCATGACATTCTTTGTTTTATAGATGTCGGTTTTGGATTACATTCATACTGCAGTGATTAATTTACACTTCTTATGGAGAACTTTCCAATATGTCACCTGTTTGCTGATGTTCCAGTTTCCTCCCTTTATATTTCTAGTGGTGACCACAGCAGGATATCACTGATAACCCCAAAAGTCCCCCATGTAATTCCAAGTGTCCCAGCACGGTTAACAGTTGAACAACTCAGGATTACCTCTGATATACATTGTGTACAAATCCTAATAGATGTTAAAGACAAAAAAAGTATTTTCACAACAATAGCGTCAAAATAAAGCAAAGGCACTTTAAACCAATGTCAAGGTCATGGTGTTAAATTGTTCACTGATATTCTAGATTCTGAAATGAGTGCATAATCAACCAACAAAATAAACACATTTCCCAAGCAGAATGTTCACGGTGTTCTCAGAGTTGGAACAATATTTCCCAAATGAAATATCACACCTTCCTTAGGCAGGGCTGTAGTCATCTTCTTCATAAGATTGTTGCTTATCCTTATGGGTAAGGAAATCCAACCCCTGGACTGATCACCTTTCATCATTATTTCCACAGTCTTCAGGGCAGCAAGGAAATGTTTGCAAGTATTGACCAACCTCTTGAATTTTGTGGATTTCTTGATGCCTTTGTTAATGGTAACTTCTATTGTTTATGTGTACTGGGGCAAATTAATCTCATAGCCACAGTCAGAGGAGTTTGATTTATTTGTTGAAAATATAATGGTTCATTTTGCTGTCCGAAGCTGAGTTTGCTTCCTTGAAAAAAACTACAACGAACAAAGACCAACAATCAGTAAAATGAAAGAAATCATGATTAGAATCATGTACTACTCATCTGACGGGTTTGAATTACAGACCACACTGAATCAGAGAAGAACGTGCTGTGTAATAGCTTTTGTGAGATACGTCAAAAATTGTTTTCTTTTGTTAATGAAATGATCATTGAACTCTGCTCCAAAATTTAGTGAAGAACTTCATCTGGTGTTATTGGAATTAAATTGCACCCAATAGTCTAGTGCAGTAACAAAGTGAAATTGCATTCAAAGCCCTTAATGTTTATAACTAGATTAAAAGGCCCTGAATTTGCAGAGTAGTAAAATAATGGAATCGCTTTGGAAAACCATTGGGTTTTTTTCCTCCTCCCCCTGTCTGGCAATCTAATGTTAGTGGCATCTGCATAGCTTAAATAAATTTATAAATTAAAACCAGTCTGTTAATAGAAGCAGTGTGTTCTAATAGCAAGTACTAATGATCCATATGAAAATGAAGCAGGTTTTAATAGTGGAAGCGAATAGCATCTAAATTGCACCGTTTGAGGCCGGGGCTGTGCAATGACAAGCTCTGAGTTGTAAACTGCCTGGCACAGCTTCTGGAGACACCATGTGTGTCATAGAGAGACTCTTTTTTTGCATACCACCCTCCCTCCCCCACCTCTCTTTTAGATTTCCTCTGTAATCTTTAATGTAACTCACACACCACATCCAGAGGCTGTTATTTTGTGCTGCTTTTTCTCATTCCTCTTAATGTTGAACACTATTCCCTAAAGGAAATGAAACCTGGTGACCTGCTTCTGGGCCTGTGCCAGAGCCAATTCTGTGGCCATTTGCTGGGATGTGCAGGAGGGATTGCCTTAGCCATAGTTACCCTCCCACCTTCCACTCCTGTAGGGAAATAATGTTTGCTTGAAACTTCTTGCTAACATCCTGAATTTAGTATTAAATTCACCGCATTTACTTCACCGCATAGACTAAAATAGGCATCTACTCATTCAATGTTGTTATAGCAACACAGAGTGCTAATGCTACATTTTCTCAAACCCGATTCCAGGTTGCTTCCTTGTTATCTGCTTATATCCCTTATTTCCAGCCTGGATTACACATGTAATATCCCTTTAGTTTAGTTTTGTTTGGAGATACAGCGTGGAAACAGGCCCTTCAGCCCATCGAGTTTGCGCCGACCATCGATCCTCACACACTAACAACATCACTGCAACTCTACCGCTGCACAACCGTGCCGCCGTCCCCGCTGAGAATATAAGCAAAATACATTCAGGGTGCTGTCTTTGGGACATGGTGGAGGAAACTGAAAGCACAGTGGTCACAGGAAATTGTTCAAACTCCACTTAGACAGCACCAGAGCTCAGAATCGAATCCAGGGTCCTTGAGGTGTGTCAGCAGTTCTACTGCACTAGGCATTTGCTGCTGCACTTCTGATAATGGACTTGGGAACGCTGGATGCACTAAAAAATCTTTCTAAACCAAAGTTAAAGTTTATCTCTACTAATATCAAAATATATTGAGCAGATTTATAGCTAATGGCTACTTGGAAATTTGGCGATGATGCGTGTGACTTTAGTAAATAACACCTTACATTATTTAGCAGCTTTAACATGGAAAGCAATTCACAGAGATTAAGAAAAAAATCAGATGTGCTAACATACTTCTAAGCTATTCTGACATTTTGTACCAGCTGGTATCTAAGATGATATGTCATCAAAACCCAAAGTGTTGTTTTATGTTGCTCTGGTGATTCTGTACATTTCATGCAACTTGGATGCATCTTTTGAAATGATCACAACATCACAGAAGAAGGCCATTCTGTCCATTGAGGCATGTTGACATCTTGTAAGAGCAACACAGTTGGCCCAGAACCAGACTTCATGTTCTGTAGCTCCTTCAAATACTTAATCACAATCACAATCACACAATCACAATAATACTTTATTAGCCAAGTATGTTTTGCAACATGAGGAATTTCATTTGCCAAGTCAGTCATACAAATAAAAAGCAATGGAACACACAAAACACATTTTAACATAAACATCCATCACAGAGACTCCTCCACATTCCTCTCTGTGATGGAAGGCGAAGAAAAGTTCAATCTCTTCCCTTTGCTCTCCTGTGGTCGGGGGCCTCGAGTCCTCCGTTGATGAGATGATTTTGACTCCCGTAGCCGGCGGTGGGCCCTCCGCGTCGAGGCGATCTGCTCCTGCATCAGGGAGATGTCAGCTCCCCCATGCTGGATGATCAAACCCCGTGTCCGCGTTGGTCGAACCTTCCGTGACATTGGAGCTCCCGACATCCACGGCCTCTCCCGAGACTGCGAGCTTCCGATGTAAAGACCGCAGGCCGCGGTTGGGGTGATCCCAGGCAAGGGACCACGCCCCATGGTGGGGCCCAAGGTCAGTCCGAGGAGGCCTTCAGCTCCATCGATGGTATGCCGCAGCGTGACCGGAGAATGCGATCTGAAAATTAATCGCATCTCCGGCAGGGTAAGAAACTGAAAAGGTAAAAAAAGGTTTTCCCCAACACCCTCCCCCTCCCCCCACATAAAACAAACGAATGAATGAATACGTTTATGAATAAGATATAATAACTGGATACACTGGTTATATAATAACTGGAGAACATTTACACAAACTTATAACACACACTAAAAATTAAAAAAAGACAAAAAAACAAACAGACTGTTGGCGGGGCTGCCAATCGTACAGCGCTTCCCTAATGGAATTTTGCATTCTTCGCCCTTTCATGCAATTAATTTCAGGTCTATTTTTTTCTTCATGTCACGCTTACTTTGATGACCAATCATCTTGCATCTGTGTTCATTGACTCTCTACATCGCAATCAATCAACTCAATTTATTTAAAATCCACTTTGTCTCAATTCTTCATATCTTTCAAAACCTGATTTGATCACATCTCAGCCCTCTCTTCTTGAGGCAGACCAACATGAGATTTTTAGTCCCATGTAAATTACCTTCCCCATTACTGTTACTATGCTAATCAATCTTTGTTGGCAAGAATTCTCAAACAAACATCCTTTCCCTAGCTTGGTACCCAGAATTGGATGTGTGAAAAGACTGAGTCACAAGAAAACATTCAGGATGAACAGACATCTTGATAATATGGAGAGTGTCCTAATATCAGAAACTTTGACGATTGAAGGTCTGAATATACAAAAGTATACAACGTGTACAAAATCATGAGAGTGTACAAAATCATGAGAGGAATAGATCAGGTATATGGACAGAGTTTCTTGCCCAGAGTAGGGTAATTGAAAAACAGAGGACATAGGTTTAAGGTGAATGAGGCAAGATTTAAAAGGAAACTGAGTGGTAACTTTTTTCACACAAAGGGTGGTGGGTGTATGGAATGAGCTGTTGGAGGAGGTAGTTGAGGCAGGTGCTATTGCAACGTTTAAGAAACATTCAGATGTACATGGATAAGACAGATTTATAGAAACATAGAAACATAGAAAATAGGTGCAGGAGTAGGCCATTCGGCCCTTCGAGCCTGCACCGCCATTGAATATGATCATGGCTGATCATCCAACTCAGTATCCCGTACCTGCCTTCTCTCCATATCCCCTGATCCCCTTAGCCACAAGGGCCACATCTAACTCCCTCTTAAATATAGCCAATGAACTGGCCTCAACTACCCTCTGTGGCAGAGAGTTCCAGAGATTCACCACTCTCTGTGTGAAAAAGTTTTTCCTCATCTCGGTCTTAAAGGATTTCCCCCTTATCCTTAAGCTGTGACCCCTTGTCCTGGACTTCCCCAACATCGGGAACAATCTTCCTGCATCTAGCCTGTCCAACCCCATAAGAATTTTGTACGTTTCTATAAGATCCCCTCTCAATCTCCTAAATTCTAGCGAGTATAAGCCAAGTCTATCCAGTCTTTCTTCATATGAAAGTCCTGACATCCCAGGAATCAGTCTGGTGAACCTTCTCTGCACTCCCTCTATGGCTATAATGTCCTTCCTCAGATTTGGAGACCAAAACTGTACGCAATACTCCAGGTGTGGTCTCACCAAGACCCTGTACAACTGCAGTAGAACCTCCCTGCTCCTATACTCAAATCCTCTTGCAATGAAGGCCAACATACCATTCGCTTTCTTCACTGCCTGCTGCACCTGCATGCCTACTTTCAATGTCTGGTGTACCATGACACCCAGGTCTCGCTGCATCTCCCCATTTCCTAATCGGCCACCATTTAGATAATAGTCTGCCTTCCCGTTTTTGCCACCAAAGTGGATAACCTCACATTTATCCGCATTATACTGCATCTGCCAAACATTTGCCCACTCACCCAGCCTATCCAAGTCACCTTGCAGTCTCCTAGCACCCTCCTCACAGCTAACACTGCCCCCCAGCTTAGTGTCATCCGCAAACTTGGAGATGTTGCTTTCAATTCCCTCATCCAGGTCATTAATATAAATTGTAAATAGCTGGGGTCCCAGCACTGAGCCTTGCGGTACCCCACTAGTCACTGCCTGCCATTGTGAAAAGGACCCGTTTACTCCTACTCTTTGCTTCCTGTTTGCCAGCCAGTTCTCTATCCACATCAATACTGAACCCCCAATACCGTGTGATTTAAGTTTGTATCCTAATCTCTTATGTGGTACCTTGTCGAAAGCCTTCTGAAAGTCCAGATACAACACATCCACTGGTTCTCCCCTATCCACTCTACTAGTTACATCCTCGAAAAATTCTATAAGATTCGTCAGACACGATTTACCTTTCGTAAATCCATGCTGACTTTGTCCAATGATTTCACCACTTTCCAAATGTGCTGCTATCCCATCTTTAATAAGTGACTCTAGCAGTTTCCCCACTACCGATGTTAGACTAACTGGTCTGGAATTCCCCGTTTTCTCTCTCCCTCACTTCTTAAAAAGTGGGGTTACGTTTGCTACCCTCCAATCCTCAGGAACTCCTTCAGAATCTAAAGAGTTTTGAAAAATTATCACTAATGCATCCACTATTTCTGGAGCTACTTCCTTAAGTACTCTGGGATGCAGCCTATCTGGCGCTGGTGATTTATCGGCCTTTAATCCATTCAATTTACCCAACACCACTTCCCGACTAACCTGGATTTCACTCAGTTCCTCCATCTCCTTTGACCCGCGGCCCCCTGCTATTTCCGGCAGATTATTTATGTCTTCCTTAGTGAAGACGGAACCAAAGTAGTTATTCAATTGGTCCGCCATATCCTTGTTCCCCATGATCAATTCACCTGTTTCTGACTGCAAGGGACCTACATTTGTTTTAACTAATCTCTTTCTCTTCACATATCTATAAAAACTTTTGCAGTCAGTTTTTATGTTCCCTGCCAGTTTCCTTTCATAATCTATTTTCCCTTTCCTAATTAAGCCCTTTGTCCTCCTCTGCTGGTCTCTGAATTTCTCCCAGTCCTCTGGTATGCTGCTTTTTCTGGCTAATTTGTACGCATCATCTTTTGCTTTGATACTATCCCTGATTTCCCTTGTTATCCACGGATGCACTACCTTCCCTGATTTATTCTTTTGCCAAACTGGGATGAACAATTTTTGTAGTTCATCCATGCAGTCTTTAAATGCCTTCCATTGCATATCCACCGTCAACCCTTTTAGAACTAATTGCCAGTCAATCTTGGCCAATTCACGTCATACCCTCAAAGTTACCTTTCTTTAAGTTCAGAACCGTTGTTTCTGAATTAACAATGTCACTCTCCATCCTAATGAAAAACTCAACCATATTATGGTCACTCTTGCCCAAGGGGGCACGCACAACAAGACTGCTAACTAACCCTTCCTCATTACTCAATACCCAGTCTAGAATAGCCTGCTCTCTCGTTGGTTCCTCTACATGTTGGTTTAGAAAACTATCCCGCATACATTCCAAGAAATCCTCTTCCTCAGCACCCCTGCCAATTTGATTCACCCAATCTATATGTAGATTGAAGTCACCCATTATAACTGTTTTGCCTTTGTTGCATGCATTTCTAATTTCCTGTTTAGAGGGATATGGGCAAAATGCAGGCAGGTGGGACTAGTGTAGTGGTCGGTGTGGGCAAGTGGGACATGTTGGTCGGTATGGGCAAGTTGGGCTGAAAGTCTGTATGACTCTATGACTGAGGGGAATATTGATTTTTCACACTTGCTATCTCTTTAGATCAGCAGAATATACTGAAGAATGTGTAACAAGAGGTGTATGCAGTTCCAGCAGTTCCACAAGCTATCGTTCTGAACACAAATTGGTTAAGTGGAGGGCTGTCTGTGAGACAAGTGTCACCACTGCTCCTACCAACAACCAGTTTTATGCTGAGTGTGGGTCTGGTGTCGCTATTTGTTCATTCTCCCAAGTAAGGAGAATTCTTGCCTACCTACCTTCCTGCTCCAAATGATAGCACCTGACAAGTGTGGTCGGTGTGTCAGATGAATGGTTCATTCTGAAGAAGGTAAGAGTTGCCTCACTTGGCCATTCCTCCCTTCTTCAATGCTCTCTACCCTACCCCCTTTTCCTTGGCCCTAGCTGTGAAATTATAGCCACCACTGATATCAGGCCCCCAAGACAAACAATATCCATTCAACTGCAGTTTGAAGTCTTTGAAATCCGAGATATCAATCTTAATTATCTATCTTTTATATAACAGTAACTGAGTATATTTAATGGCATGAAGTCAAGGTTGTGCACATTGAATGAATACCATGTACACCTGTAATATGTAAGTAATTTTTTCTAATATTTCTCCAATGAGATATGCTAAGGTATCTAACCTGTAGTTCTGAGCCAATTCTTTTTTGAATAAAGGAGTTACATTTGCTATTTTCCAATCTTCAGACTGAGATTCAGGGAAACGAGAGATATAGACGGTGACGTAGAGAGATATAGAACAAATGAATGAAAGATAGGCAAAAAAGTAACGATGATAAAGGAAACAGGCCATTGCCACTTGTGGCCTAGGTGAGAAAGAGTAAAGACAATGATGCTCAATAAGACCACTTTGAAGCTTGGGTGGGGGAGGGATGGAGAGAGAGGGAATGCAAGGTATACTTGAAGTTAGAGAAATCAATATTCATATTGATGCTAGCACAGCTAATAATGACCTGTCCCCTTTATGATCATTACTTTTTTGCATATCTTTCATTCATTTGTTCTATACCTCTCTACATCACCGTCTATATCTCTCGTTTCCTTTTCCCCTGACTCTCAGTCTGAAGCATGGTCTCGACCCAAAGTTCTGTATTGGGGCAAGGACAACTAAATAGCAACTTGCTAAGATTGATTGGAGTAGGCTGCTTGCTGGCAAAGGGACGTCTGAAAAGTGGAATGCTTTTAGAAGAATGATGACAAGAGTTCAGGGCATGCATGTTCCTGTTAGAGTAATGGGACAGGCAGGTGGGAATAAGGAAACCTGGAGGATGAAAGAAATGGAGGCTGTGGTCACGAAAAGGAGGTAGGCATGGGCAAGATATAGGCAGCTGGGATCAAGTGTATGTCTGGAGGACTTTAGGGGTCTGAGGAGCATAGTTAAGAAGACAATCAGGAGGGCAAAAAGGGGTCAGGAGATAGCTCTGGCAGATAACATTAAGGAGAATCCAAAGAGATTTTATGTCCATTAAGGGAAAGAGGGTAACTCGAGAGAGAATGGGGCCCGTATTCTAAATGGTCATCTATGTAAGGAGCTGCAGGAGATGGGCAAGGTTCTCAAAGAATATTTCTCCTCTGTTTTTAACTGTGGAGACATGAAGACTGGGGAACTTGGGACAGTTAATGAAGATGTCTTGAGGATAGTCCGTATTACATAGAAACATAGAAACATAGAAAATAGGTGCAGGAGTAGGCCATTTGGCCCTTTGAGCCCGCACCGCCATTCAATAGGATCATGGCTGATCATCCAACTCAGTATCCTGTACCTGCCTTCTCTCCATACCACCTGATCCCTTTAGCCACAAGGGCCACATCTAACTCCCTCTTAAATATAGCCAATGAACTGGCCTCAACTACCTTCTGTGGCAGAGAATTCCACGGATTCACCACTCTCTGTGTGAAAAATGTTTTTCTCATCTCGGTCCTAAAAGACTTCCCCCTTATCCTTAAACTGTGACCCCTTGTTCTGGACTTCCTCAACATCGGGAACAATCTTCCTGCATCTAGCCTGTCCAACCCCTTAAGAATTTTGTAAGTTTCTATAAGATCCCCCCTCAATCTTCTAAATTCTAGCGAGTACAAGCCGAGTCTATCCAGTCTTTCTTCATATGAAAGTCCTGACATCCCAGGAATCAGTCTGGTGAACCTTCTCTGTACTCCCTCTACGGCAAGAATGTCTTTCCTCAGATTAGGAGACCAAAACTGTACGTAATACTCCAGGTGTGGTCTCACCAAGACCCTGTACAACTGCAGTAGAACCTCCCTGCTCCTATACTCAAATCCTTTTGCTATGAATGCTAACATACCATTCGCTTTCTTCACTGCCTGCTGCACCTGCATTCCTACTTTCAATGACTGGTGTACCATGAAATCCAAGTCTCGTTGCATCTCCCCTTTTCCTAATCGGCCACCATTCAGATAATAGTCTACTTTCCTGTTTTTGCCACCAAAGTGGATAACCTCACATTTATCCACATTATACTGCATCTGCCATGCATTTGCTCACTCACCCAACCTATCCATCACCTTGCAGCCTCCTAGCATCCTCCTCACAGCTAACACTGCCCCCCAGCTTCGTGTCATCCGCAAACTTGGAGATGTTGCATTCAATTCCCTCGTCCAGATCATTAATATATATTGTAAATAGCTGGGGTCCCAACACTGAGCCGTGCGGTACCCCACTAGTCACTGCCTGCCATTCTGAAAAGGACCCGTTTACTCCTACTCTTTGCTTCCTGTCTGCCAGCCAGTTCTCTATCCACATCAATACTGAACCCCCAATACCGTGTGCTTTAAGTTTGCATACTAATCTCTTATGTGGGACCTTGTCGAAAGCCTTCTGAAAGTCCAGATATAACACATCCACTGGTTCTCCCCTATCCACTCTACTAGTTACATCCTCCAGTCAGGTGATGTTCATCCTCAGGCGTTTGAATGTAGATAAATCTCTCTGGTCTGATCAGATATATCCGAGGACACTGTAGGGAGCTAGAAAATTGCAGGAGCCCAGGCTAAGATGTATGAATTATCAACAGACGGGTGAGGAGGCAGAAGGCTGGTGGGTGGCTAATATCGTGCTTCTATTTAAGAAAAGCTGCAAGGAAAAGGCCGGGGAACTATAGACCAGTGAGCCTAACATCTGTGGTCGGCAAGTTCCTGGAGAGGACACTGAAGGATAAGATGTATAAACACTAGGATAGACAGAATCTCATCGTTGGTGGGTGTATATGTAAACTATGTTTGTGTAGAGTGAACTGGAAATGGTTTTGACTGATAAGATGTGATACTTCTGGAAAAGATAGGTTAAGCTTTGGGTCCATCAGGGTTGTCTGAAGTGAAGCCACAGAGTAGTGGTTCAAATGGTAATATAGGTATGCATGCTGGAGAATAACCTTTATCTGTAGCACAAAAGGTACATCTATTGGAACGAGATTGATCACGATAGAGGATCTGGTGCCGTATTCCATTGTGTTTCAGAATTACCGGCTGTAGCTGCCTGCTACTCTAGCCCAAATGTGGAAGTAGCTGGCTCCTCCTTTGCAGCAGATATTTGTAAATATTGATTTATTTCAACTGGAATTCAATTATTTCCATTTGCTGGTTTACTGCCACTCACAGTGGCTAGATGCATTGTGATTTTGTTCATACTTCTCTAAAGAGCAGACCATCTAAGTTATTTGAGGTCAGATTATATTTTTGATACTACCTGGCCTCTCACAGAATCACAGAGCATAGAAACCGTCCCTTTCAAGAGTCAAGAGTGTTTAATTGACATATGTACCGTCAACTAGAACAATGAAATTCTTACTTGCAGCAGCATAATAGGCCTGAAACACAATACGCATAGATAACATATAGTAAGTTGAAGAAAGCAATAAATTAATTATCCCAATACTAGAGCAAAAAAGCACAAAGTCCCGAGTGAATTAGAAGAAACCTGAGTGCAACCAAAGAGAGTACATACTTCTTAGTATTAATAGTGGTTTGTAATGTTTAAGAGCCTGATGGTTGTTAGGAAGGAGCAATTCATGAACATGGTGGTCATGGTTTGCAGACTCCTATACCTTCTTCCTGATGGTAGGAGTGAAATGATAGCATGGCAAGGGTGGCGTAGGTCTTTGATGATGCCAGTTGCATTCTCGAAGCAGCGCTTCCTGTACTGCCTGAGGTATTTAGTGTTGTGCAGGGTTCAAGAGCCTGATGGTTGCTCGGAAGAAGCTGTTCTTGTACCTGGACGTCACAATTCTTGGGCCGCTGTACTTTCTACCCAATGGTGGTAACAAGATTGGAGCATGGGCAGGTGTGAGTTTTTGATATCAGCTACCATTTTGAAGCAGGATATACTGCACTGTATATCCCCTTGATGGTGGGGAAGTCAATACCTGTGATGGACCTGGCAATGATACCTCTTTCTGCAGCCTCCTTCACTCCTGTGAGTTTGAGTCGCAGAACCAGGCTGCAATGCAATCAGTCAGTATGTTCTCTATCAGAAAGCTATCGAAGTTTGATTGGGTATTTGGCGACACACCAAATCTTCCAAGGAAGTAGAGGCGCTGATCGGTTTTCATTGTGATTGCATTGATGTGATAACCCAGAACAGACCTTCAGAGTTAGGAACTGTTGGTTCTTCACTGCCATCCTGTTGATGAAGACAGGTTCATGGATCCTTGGCTTTCCCTTGCTGATTCAGATATCAGTGTCAGCAGGGTTTCACTGTCATGATCTATTGAGAGATTACACATAAACAAGAACTGCAGGAGTATAAAGATTGTCTCACTTTTTTCACTTGGCTGTTTTAATGCATAATTACCTTCTGTGGCTGCTTCTTAGATGCAAGCATGTAAATAAAAATTTGAAGGAACATAAGGGCATGGGTATATGTGTACATAAATACGTTTTCCCACATTCTAACTGTCAACTACTCTTGCTTTTTTAGAAATTATGCTTGACTCCATTTTTATCTTTGTTTATGAAGCCATGAAACACCATTGCCTGAAGAAAGTCTCTTTGCCTATCAGAGACAGACAGGGGTCCTGGCTAGTGTATACTGAAACCCCACTGTGCTATCTTGCAGAGCACTGCTATGCTGAAGCCTGAACACTCACAAGTACACGATTCCATGCTTTATAGATGACCTGTTTTGGCTGCATTTCTGCTCTGTTGGGCAACTGCCGCGATTCCCTGCTGCTGTGAGCTCCTGTCCTCTGCTGGTACTGCACGTTTTACTGTGCTGGGGAGCTACTATGAACCTTTGTCGTCTGCTGGTGCTTCTGCGGAAGTGAAGGTGCCTCGAATCGGCGTGAAGAGGCAGCCAATGTAGATTGGTGTTGGGATGCTCAGTGCTGGAGCTGTGGAGGTCCTGGGTGCAGTGGCAGGTTGGATGTGATGGGAGCTGCTATCTCCCCTCCTCTCTTGGTTTGACTGCACAGGTCTCTTCTGCCCACCCACTTTACTGCAGTAATAAGTGCAGTGCTGAAGACTGGGTTTGAGTTTAAAAAAAAACCTTGGTGGGGAGAGCTGGGCAACCAAACAAAAGAGAAAGGGAGTTTGCAGTTTCCACGGTATTCAATAGTGGATAATGAAGGGGATTGCAGTATCCATGCTATTTGTCAATAAAAGGACCCAGCAAAGTCTTCTGTCGCTGTTCCCCCAGCCCTCCAAGCACCAGCTATACAGGCTGCTTCTCTGCATCGGGCCCTGAGGTAATATGGGTGTGAGAGTAACAACGCATTAGGGGTTCATGTTAGATTCACCTACATTTCTCCTGCAGCACCAAACACCGTCGACCACTGCTACACGACCATCAAGGATGCCTATCGCTCTATTCCTCGCCATCACTTCGGTAAATCCGACCATACTGCAGTGCTGCTTCTTCCTGCCTACAGAGATCCGCATTCTTCTGAAGACCTGATCCCGGGCATTCTGGTCTGGCGATGCAGAGGTCTAAAAGAAGTCCAGATTCAACCTTGGTAATGCCATCAAAAAGGCCAAAAGGGACTTCTGCTCCAAGCTGGAGGATGAGACGGATGTTCGGCAACTGTGGCAGGGCTTGAATGCCATCACCTCCTACAAGGCAAAATCAGGAGGCAGCTCAAATGACAGCGAAGCATCACTCCCTGATGAGCTCAATGCGTTCTATGCACGCTTTGATAGGTAGAACAATGATGTGCCTTCCCGAGCCCCCATTCGCCGTGATGGTATTTCAGTCACAGTCACAGAGGCTGATGTCAGAAGATCATTCAGAGGGGTGAACCCTCGGAAAGCGCCTGGACCTGATGGTATACCCGGTCGTGTTCCCAAAACCTGTGCAGAGCAACTGGCTGGAGTTTTTGCGGACATTTTCAACCTCTCACATCTGAGGTCTGAGGTTCCACCTGCTTTAAATGGGCATCAATAATACCGGTGCCCAAGAAGAGCAAGGTGAAGTGCCTTAATGACTATCGACCAGTGGTGCTAACGTCTGTGGTGATGAAGTGCTTTGAGAGGTTGATTATGGCGCATATCAACTCCTACCTTGACAAGAACCTCGACCCACTGCAGTTTGCTTACCGCCACAACAGGTCAATGGTGGATGTGATCTCATTGGCTCTCCACTCCGCTCTGGACCACTTGGACAACAAAAACTCATCTGTCAGACTGTTGTTCATAGACTACAGCTCGGCGTTTAATACCATCATCCCCTCCAAGCTGGTTACCAAGCTCACGGATCTGGGTCCCTGCGCATCCCTCTGCAATTGGATCCTCGAATTCCTCATCCACAGACCACAGTCTGTCCGTATTGGTGGAAATATGTCATCCTCGATAACAATCAGCATGGGAGCACCTCAAAACTGCATGCTCAGACCCCTGCTGTACTCACTCTATACTCATGACTGTGTAGCCGGATATAGTGCGAACTCCATCATCAGGTTTGCCGATGACACCACTGTTGTGGGACGAATCACAGATGGTAATGAGTCAGAGTATAGAAGTGAGATATTCCGATTGACCAAATGGTGCCAGCACAATAACCTGGCTCTCAACACCAGCAAAACCGATTGTGGACTTTGGAAGGGGTAGGATAGGGACCCACAATCCCGTCTATACCAACGGGACAATGGTGGAAAGGGTCAAAAACTTTAATTCCTGGGCGTGCATATTTCCGAAGATCATTCCTCGTCCCAGCACACTGATGCAATAATAAAGAAGCCCCATCAGCGCCTCCACTTCGTGAGAAGATTACAGAGAGTCTACAGGTGCACAGTAGAGAGCATGCTGACTGGCTGCATCGTGGCCTGGTACGGCAATTTGAATGTCCAGGAGCAGAAAAGAATGCAGAAAGTTGTGACCACTGCCCAGTCCATCACTGGCTCTGACCTCCTCACCATCGAAGGGATCTTTCGCTGTCGCTGCCTCAAAAAGGCTGCCAACATCATCAAAGACCCACACCATCCTGGTCACTCACTCATCTCTCCGTTGCTATCGGGAAGAAGGTACAGGAGCCTGAAATCTGTAACATCCAGGTTCAGGAACAGTTTCTTTCCCACAGCCATCAGGCTATTAAACACAACATCAAATAAGCTTGGAACAATAACAGTCTATTATTACTATTGCACTTTATCTGTTTATGTATTGTGTATATATGGTCTGTGGTCTATAGACACACTGAACTTTTATCTCCCGTTCTGGATTATGTTAACATATTCTTTTGTGCTGCAGCAAGTAAGAATTTCATTTCCTATCTGGCACATATGACAATAAAACTCTCTTGACTCTTGCATAGAAACATAGAAACATAGAAAATAGGTGCAGGAGGAGGCCATTCGGCCCTTCGAGCCAGCACCGCCATTCATTATGATGATGGCTGATCGTCCCCTATCAATAACCTGTGCCTGCCTTCTCCCCATATCCCTTGACTCCACTAGCCCCTAGAGCTCTATCTAACTCTCTCTTAAATCCATCCAGTGATTTGGCCTCCACTGCCCTCTGTGGCAGGGAATTCCATAAATTCACAACTCTCTGGGTGAAAACGTTTTTTCTCACCTCAGTCTTAAATGACCTCCCCTTTATTCTAAGACCCACAACCCCTGGTTCTGGACTCGCCCAACATTGGGAACATTTTTCCTGCATCTAGCTTGTCCAGTCCTTTTATAATTTTATATGTTTCTATAAGATTCCCCCTCATCCTTCTAAACTCCAGTGAATACAAGCCTAGTCTTTTCAATCTTTCCTCATAAGACAGCCCCGCCATCCCAGGGATCAATCTCGTGAACCTATGCTGCACAGCCTCAATCACAAGGATGTCCTTCCTCAAATTAGGAGACCAAAACTGTACACAATACTTCAGATGTGGTCTCACCAGAGCCCTATACAACTGCAGAAGAACCTCTTTACTCCTATACTGAAATCCTCTTGTTATGAAGGCCAACATTCCATTAGCTTTCTTCACTGCCTGCTGTACCTGCACGCCAACTTTCAGTGACCGGTGTACAAGGGCGCCCAGGTCTCGCTGCACCTCCCCCTTACCTAACCTAACCCCATTGAGATAATAATCTGCCCCCTTGTTTTTGCCACCAAAGTGGATAACCTCACATTTATCTATATTATACTGTATCTGCCACACATCTGCCCACTCACTCAACCTGTCCAGGTCACCCTGCAACCTCCTAACATCCTCTTCACAGTTCACACTGCCACCCAGCTTTGTGTCATCTGCAAACTTGCTAGTGTTGCTCCTAATTCCCTCTTCCAAATCATTAATATATATGGTAAACAGTTGCGGCCCCAACACCGAGCCTTGCGGCCCTCCACTCGCCACTGCCTGCCATTCTGAAAAGGAACCGTTCACTCCTACTCTTTGCTTACGGTCTGCCAACCAATTTTCTATCCATGTCAACACCCTACCCCCAATACCATATGCTCTAATTTTAGTCACCAGTCTCCCGTGCGGGACCTTATCAAAGGCTTTCTGAAAGTCTAAATACACTACATCCACTGGCACCCCTTCATCCATTTTACTTGTCACAACCTCAAAAAATTCCAGAAGATTAGTCAAGCATGATTTCCCTTTCATAAATCCATGTTGACATGGACTAATCCTTTTACTGCTATCCAAATGCCCCATTATTACCTCTTTAATAATTCACTCCAGCATCTTTCCCACCACCGAAGTCAGGCTAACTGGTCTGTAATTCCCCGTTTTCTCTCTCGCCCCTTTCTTGAAAAGTGGGATAATATTAGCTATCCTCCAATAGACAGGAACTGATCCTGAATCTATTGAACATTGGAAAATGATCACCAATGCGTCCACTATTTCTAGAGCCACCTCCCTGAGGACCCTGGGATGCAGACCATCAGGTCCAGGGGATTTATCATCCTTCAGTCCCATTAGCCTACCCAATACTATTTCTTGCCTAATGAAAATTTCTTTCAGTTCCTCTACCCCCTTAGATCCTCTGTCCTCCAGTACATCTGGGAGATTGTTTGTGTCTTCCTTAGTGAAGACAGATCCGAAGTACCTATTCAACTCTTCTGCCATTTCCTTGTTGCCCATAATAATTTCACCCGTGTCTGCCTTCAAGGGACCCACATTTGACTTTGCTACTCTTTTTCCCTTAACATATCTAAAGAAGCTTTTACTGTCCTTCTTTATATTCCTGGCCAGCTTCCCTTCATACTTCATCTTTTCAGCCCCTATTGCCCGTTTTGTTTCCTTCTGTTGTCCTATGAAAGTTTCCCAATCCTCTGGCTTCCGGCTACTCTTTGCTGTGTTATACATCTTTTCTTTTAGTTTTATTCTATCCCTAACTTCTCTTGTCAGCCACGGTTGCCTCCTACTCCCCTTAGAATCTTTCTTCTTTTTTGGAATGAAATGATCCTGCGTCTTCCGGATTATGCCCAGAAATTCCTGCCATTGCTGTTCCACCGTCATTCCTGCTAGGATCCCTTTCCAGTCTACTTTGGCCAGCTCCCCTCTCATGCCTTCATAGTCCCCTTTGTTCAACTGCATCACTGCCACTTCCGATTTAACGTTCTCCTTCTCAAATTGCAGATTACAACTATTCATATTATGATCAGTTGCCTCTCTTGACTCTTGATTCCCAGCACCCAGGTTCCTGGTATAGCGGAGCACGGTAGCAGGTAGCACAGGGGATTGCACCAGATTCTTGGCACAGCAATGCCATCTCCAATGCATCTCTCAAAAACATAATGCTGTACTGGCTGGTTAAGGTCTGATTCTATCACTGCTCTTGTTCATAGGGTTGCTTCCTGAGCACTCACCAAAACACCAATTTATAACGGCATGCATTTATTATGAGGGAGGATTCTCTTCTTTGTTCCTTAGGTCATGGGACCTGATGCCTGTCTCTAACCATGACCCCACTTCACAGTATTGTTGCTCTTAGTCCTTCCACATCAACAGTCATTGTGCACATCAGAAGTCATAGTGTGTAGTGCATTCCTTGACGCTAAGTCATGGTCTTACCTATTATGAGGACAAAAGCAAATGAATCAGCACCTAGTTTCAACAATTTATCAATGTACTCCATATTGGAGAGGCTTATTCTGATGCTTCAGATCAAAATAAGGCTCCACCTCGGTCCATCTATTCTGAATATCGCCCCAAAATGGATAGGACATTGGTTTCATGGATAGAAGCAGAGGGTGATGGTGGAAAGTTTTTAGGACTGGAGGTCCGTGTCTGACCACATTGCTGTTTGTTATCTATATCAATGATTTAGATGAGAATGTACAAGGCATGATTAGTAAGTTTGCAGATGTCACTAAAGTGAATGATGTTGGAGATAGTAAAGATAGTTGCCAAAACTTACAGAAGAATCTTGATTGGTTGGGCAGGTGGGCTGAGGAATGGTTGATGGAGTTTAATGGAGAGAAGTGCAAGGTGTTGCATTTTAAGATGCCTAATCAGGGCAGGATCTATACAGTGCATGGCAGGGCTCTGTGGAGTGTTGTAGAGCAGAGAGATCTAGGTGTGCGGTTGCATATTCCATTGGAAGTGGTGTCACATGTTGCAGAAAATGAAGGCCTGAGCTACAGGGTGAGCTTGAGCAGGCTAGGACTGCCAGGATGAAGGACTGAGCTATAGGGAGAGACTGGGCAGGCTACAACTTTATTCCTTGGAGTGCAGGAGGATGAAGGGTGATCTTATAGAGATGTATAAAATCATAAGGGGATAGATAGTGTAGATACACAGAATCTTTTACCCAGAGGAGGGAAATCAATAATCCGAGGACATAGGTTTAAGGCAAGAGGGGAAAGATTTAATAAGAACCTGAGGGGCAAATGTTTCACCTAGAGGGTGGTGGGTGTATGGAATGAGCTGCCACAGGAGGTAGCTGAGGCAGGTACTATAGCAACATTTAAAATTTATTTGGATAGATACGTGGATAGGAAAGGTTTAGAGCGATATGGACCATACATGGGCAGTTGGAACCAGTGTAGATGGAGCATCTTGGGCAACATGGGAAAATTGGGCCTGTTTCCATACTGTATGACTCTATAATTTTATGAATGATATTCACCACAGCTCCTCCATAGTGTTCCATTCCTGAGAATTCTTTGAAACCCAAGAGTTTGCAAGTTGGAAATGTGCTGACTGTCTGGCAATATCTTCTATATTACTAAAAGTCTGATCTTGACCGCTTTTGGGTCGCTGTGGTGTGATTTCCGAGAGAACGCCGCCACCTACGGCCGTCATTTTTGGCCACCTCGCTCAGAGCCCCCCTCCGCCTTCCGGGACCGGAGGATTTTTCCCATCGATGAAACATCAGAGAGAAATTAATGTTTAAAAATAAAAATTGCCATTCTCTCTGCTGCTCCTGCTGGAGGGAGGGGGAGGGACTATAAAACCAGGAGGTGGCGTGCCTCACTCAGTCTCTGCAAGATGGAGGAAGCGAGAGGTTCACGTCTCTCTGAGCTCTGAATAACACTGAACACATGTCTACTCAACTGTGAGTGCCCTTAATGTGGTTTGAAAATGAAAATATGGTTGGGTTGAAGTGAAAAGGCACTGCCTGCAAATGGTTGTTTAGAGGGGTTGGGTTGAAGTGAAAAGGCACTGCCTGCAAATGGCTGTTTGGGGGTGTTGGGTTGAAGTGAAAAGGCCCTGCCTGCAAATGGTTGTTTGGGGGGGGTTGGGTTGAAGTGAAAAGGCACTGCCTGCAAATGGTTGTTTGGGGGGGGTTGGGTTGAAGTGAAAAGGCACTGCCTGCAAATGGTTGTTTGGGGGGGTTGGGTTCAAGTGAAAAGGCACTGCCTGCAAATGGTTGTTTGGGGGGGTTGGGTTGAAGTGAAAAGGCACTGCCTGCAAATGGTTGTTTGGGGGGGGGTTGGGTTGAAGTGAAAAGGCACTGCCTGCAAATGGTTGTTTGGGGGGGTTGGGTTGAAGTGAAAAGGCACTGCCTGCAAATGGTTGTTTGGGGGGGGTTCGGATGAAGTGAAAAGGCACTGCGTGCAAATGGTTGTTTGTCTAAACTTGACAACTTCCTGTTTGCAGTATATTGATTTTAGATAAAACGCTACCACTTACTGCTGTGATTTTTGGCCATCTTACTCAGTTCCCCTCCGCTCATCAGGTGCAGTGGATTCTTCCCATCAATGAAAAACAAAAGTGTTATTAGTGTTTAAAAAATGTTGAGAATCTCTCTCCTGTCAATCACTCCATGAAGGCCACACCTTTTCTGGATTATAAAACCCGGAAGTGTGGGTGTGGCTCAGTCTCTGCATGATGGGGGAGGGGGAGGTCACAACTCTGTCTGAGCTGTGAATCAACTGAACACACTGAATGTCTACTGAACTGTGAGTGTGGTGTTTTGTGTGGTTTTATGGTGGTTTTTATGGTGGTTTCACCCTGCTTGAAATAGTATGAAACTGCATTTGAATGTGGTGGCCTTGCATGAAATAGTATGAAACTGCATTTGAATGTGGTGTCGTTGCACCCTGCATGAAATGGTATGAAACTGCATTTGAATTTGGTGGCCTTGCACCCTCCTTGAAATGGTATGAAACTGCACTTGAATTTGGTGGTCTTGCACCCTGCTTGAAGTGGTAGGAAACTGCACTTGAATTCGGTGGCCTGGCACACTGCTTGAAATGGTAGGAATCTGAACCTGAATTTGGTGGCCTTGCACCCTGCTTGAAGTGGTATGAAACTGCACAAATTTTGTGGCCTTGGACCCTGCTTGAAGAGGTAAGAAACTGCACTTGAATTTGGTGGCCTTGCACCCTGCTTGAATTGGTAGGAAAATGGATTTGAATTTGGTGGCATTGCACTCTGCTTGAAATGGAATTTCAAGGAATAGTCATGAGTCAACTGCCAACCCACCAGCCGTGAATGAGCTGCCAGCACATCAGGCTTGAGGGACTGAGCTGCCAGCCCAAGAATCCATTTGGCCCATAGTCCATACTAGCCCTCTGGAGACCAGTAATCCCTGCAGCCAACAACACCCATACCAGCGCTCCAGAAAGCCCCCCCCACTGGCCACCAATATTGGAATTGGTGGAGAGGTGGAATATTGCATTGGGGGCCAGCCCTCCCGTGTGAACATGGGACCCAACGGGTCCCACTTAGTCTAGTATTTTATAAAGGCACAGGGCCAATCTACGCAGGGCAATGTGTAGTTAAACCAGGATATTAACTCGACCTTTCAGATGTTGCTGCATAAAACGAGTTCCCAAGTGGCAGAAGAAGCTTGCAGCCCCACAACAGCCAGCAAATCCAAAGATAGACACAAAATGCTGGAGTAATTCACTGGCTCAGGCAGCATCTCTGGAGAAAATGAATAGGTGATGTTTTGGGTCGGTACCCTTCTTCTCAATAAAGGTTGCAAACGGAAACATCACCTGTTTTTTTTCGCCAAAGATGCTTCCTGACCCGCTGCTCCAGCATTTTGTGTCTATTTTTCATATAAACCAGCCTCTGCAGTTCCTTCGTACACATTTAGCCAGCAAATCCATCCCAGTTCTCTTTCGTATATATGGGCTGTAAATAAATTGGCATTCATAACCTATGAAGAACCTGTGCTCTGAATCAAAATATTCTGACGTCCAAAATTATCTGAGTGCTTTTTTTATTTTTATTTTTTAATTTTTATTTATTAGAAGTACATTACATTACAACCACATACATTAATACTCGTCATTTGTATCTTCTTACAATTAATGTACTCCCTTTATTTATTTTTTTACACTAGAAAAGGAAAAGATTGAAAGAAAGAAGAAAGTGAAGGAAAAAGTGAAAGTGTAGAAAAGTGTAGAAAATGTAACAACAAAAATGGACGAAGACCCTATAAGAGCGAAATTAAAAACAAAAGAAAAAGAGTTAAGAAATAGGCCCTAAGTAAAAAAAGAGAAAGAGAGAGAGGAAAAAAAAAAAAGAAAAAATATATATTTTTTTGAGCATTACGAAAATAGGACATACCAACTCTTCAACTATCATCCCCCCTTACCTGACCTCAATTTTTTATTTTTTTTTAAAGTACTTTTGCACCCTATGTTTGTAATAATTCTATAAATGCAGACCACGTCAGGTGGAAGTGATCTGGTTTACCTGCTAGGAGGAGTCTTATCTCTTCTAGGTGTAATGTTTCAAACATATTTGAAATCCACATATTTATAGTTGGTATTGGAGCCTTCTTCCAAAATTTTAGAATTAGCTTTTTTCCAGTTATTAACCCATAGTCCATTAATTTCTTTTGAAACACATTTAGTTCTGGATCATCTTCCGTTATTCCGAAGATAATCCATTCTGCTTTGGGTATCAGTCTTGTTTTAAATAACTTTGTAAAGATTTCAAAAATTTCATTCCAAAATTTTTGAATTTTTGTACAGAAGACGAATGAGTGCGCTATAGTAGCTTCTTGGGATTGACATTTATCACAAATAGATGATACGTTTGGGAAAATTTTATGAATTTTAGTTTTCGAATAATATAATCTATGTAAAATTTTAAATTGTATTAAAGTGTGTCTTACATTAATCGAGCATTTATGCACGTTTAATAAGTATTCATTCCAACTTTCCTTTGAAATTTTAATAGCTAACTCTTGTTCCCAGTCTCTTCTGATACCCTCCGTAGGTGGTATTTGTACATTTAAAATAATATTATACAAATATGATATTAAGTTTGCTGATTCCGCTTTTATCTGCATTGCCTCGTCCAATACATCTACTGGGTTATTATAATGATCTTTTGTATATTTTTTCAAATAGTCGCATATTTGAAAATATTTAAAATATTGATTATTTCCGAGTTTATATTTTATTTGTAATTGTTGAAATGAAAGTAATTTTCCAGTTTCATACAAGTCACCAAGCGTTTTAATTCCTAGTCTATCCCATTGTGTATAAGCTTTATCTATAATAGAAGGACTAAACGAAGGGTTATTGACTATAGGTAATAAAAGTGATAAATTTCTTAATTTTAAATTTTGTTTTATTTGTTTCCAAATACGGATTGTACTATGAATAATTGGGTTCTTATTATAATTTATGTTATTCAGTTTCATTGGAGAGAGGAGGATCGCTCCAATGTTTCTAGAGGAGCAATCCTCTTTCTCCATTACAATCCAGTCCACTTGCTGGGCGGAGTTATCCATCAGTTGAATCATGTTTTTAATATTTACTGACCAATAATAATACATAAAATTAGGTAGTGCTAAACCCCCCAATACTTTAGGTTTATTCAGATGAGTTTTTTGTATTCTATGTGATTTATAGTCCCATATAAAATTAGTGATATCTGAGTCGAGTTTTTTAAAAAACTTCTTAGGTAAGTATATAGGAATTGATTGAAATAGGTATAAAATTTGTGGTAAAAAGATCATTTTTATTGCGTTTATTCGGCCTATTAAAGACATCGGGAGCGTTTTCCAGAATTTAATTAGTGTATTTAATTTATTAAGTAGGGGGTCAAAATTTGCCCTGAACATACCTTGATATGTTCTGGTAATTTCGATTCCCAAATATTTAAATTTTTCTGTAGCTATTTTAAAAGGGAATTTTAAAAGATGTGTTGAATCTTTCGGTTTTATTGACATAATTTCACTTTTATTCCAATTTATTCTATATCCAGAAAAAGATCCAAAGTCTTCAATTAAATTTAATATATTTGGTATAGTGATTTGAGGTTTTGTAATATACAGTAATATATCATCCGCGTATAAAGATATTTTATTATATGAGTCTTTAGTATTATATCCATGAATATCAGGGTGTATTCTAATTTTTTCTGCTAGCGGTTCAATAATGAGAGCAAACAGCTGTGGTGATAATGAGCATCCTTGTCTATTTCCCCTTGATAGTTGAAATTTCGAGGATAATATGTTATTAGTTAGTATTCTAGCTGTAGGTTTGTTATTTAGTAACTTAATCCATAAAATAAAATTCTCTCCCAGTTGAAATTTTTGTAATACTTTATCCATATAATTCCATTCTACTTGATCAAATGCTTTTTCAGCATCCAGCGAAATAATTGATAATTCTTGATCTTCAGATTTGTGTGAGTGCATTATGTTGAGTAGACGTCTCATATTATTAGAAGAGTATCTCTTAGGGATAAACCCTGTCTGATCTGGGTTTATTAATTTACTAATGTGTTTACTTAATCTTCTAGCTAATGTTTTCGCTAATATTTTTTGATCTGTGTTTAACAATGCTATAGCTCTATATGAACCAGGTTCTTCTAAATCTTTATTTTTCTTAGGTATTAATGTAATCGTTGATTCTGCTAATGTATCAGGTAGTATTCGTTTTTTAAAAGCGTATTGGTACATTTTTTGTAATCTTGGTATTAGTTTATCATAAAAGCTTTTATAAAATTCATTGGTAAATCCATCAGGGCCTGGTGTTTTTCCATTCTTTAATGAGTTTATTGTATCTTCTAATTCCTTAATTGAGATTTGTGCACCCAGTTCCTCTTGTTCCTTCAGCTCTAACTTTGGAAGATTACAAGTATCCAAGGACTTTGTGATATTATTGGAATCAATTATCGTTTTAGATGTATACAAATTCTCGTAAAATTGCGCAAATCTTTTATTAATATCCTTCGGTGTTGTTAATAATTCCCCTTTATCTGATTTGATCTTTGGTATAGTATGTTCCTTTTCTCGTTTTTATCTGAGTGCTAATCTACAAAATTTCCATTTCCATTCTTCAGTCAGAGTATTGAGTATAGACGTTGGTCATAAGGTCATAAGGTTATAAGTGATAGGAGCAGAATTAGTCTATTCGGCCCAACAATTCTACTCTGCCATTCAATCATGGCTGATCTATCTCTCCCTCCTAACCCCATTCTCTTGCCTTCTTTCCATAACCCCTAACACCCATACTAATCAAGAATCCATCTATCTCTGCCTTAAAGTTGGGAAGTCAAGTTGCAGTTGTATAAGATGTTGGTGAGGCCGCATTTAAAGTATAGGAAAGATGTTGTCAAGCTGCAAAGGATGCAAAGAAGATTTATGAGGATGTTGTGAGGACTTGAGGGCCTGAGCGATAGGGAGAGGTAGAACAGGCTAGGACTCTATTCCTTGGAGCGCAGGAGTATGGGGGGAGATCTTATAGAGGTGTACAAAATCGTGAGAGGAATAGATTGGGTAGATGCACAGTCTTTTACCCAGAGCAGGAGAATCAAGAACCAGAGGACATGGGTTCAAGGTGAGGGTGGAAAGATTTAATAGGAACCTGAGGGGGCAACCTTTTACACAAAGGGTGGTAAGTATAAGGAACGATCTGCCAGAGGAGGTAGTTGAGGCAGGTATTATCACAATGTTTAAAAACTATTTGGACAGATACATGGATAGGACAGGTTTAGAGGGATTGGGCCAAATGCACGCTTGCTTACACCACAATATGCAAAACCTTATTTGTGAGCGTGGAATACATTGTGAAGTAAGGACTTAATGTCCTGTTTATCTGTATTTCCTTTTGGCACATTTATATGGACACCAGATATGAATTTTTGTTACTTTGCAGATTGTGCCATGGTTAAAAAACAGTGAGATTGAAGACTCTTGCGATCGGCACATTTACGAAGAACATTTGGCAGCAGCGATCACTGGAAGAGGCCCAGATGGATGTAGTCAAAATTATGAGGGGCATAGATGGAATGGGTAAAGAGAAGTTTTTACCCTTAGCAGAGGTGTCTATTACCAAATGGGGAACACAATTAAGGTAAAGGTTTAGATTCTAACCTGCTGATGTTCAGGGAGGGCAGGAAACATCATCAGCAAGCCATAACCCAAACTTAAATAATTGGACAGCAGATTTTAAGATTTTTGCTGTATTTGATGAGCATTTGAAACACTATGGTATGCAGAAGGTTATGTGCTGAGTACTGAAAAATGTGGTTGGTACAATATGGTCACAGAGGGCAAAGGGCTAGTTTCTCTATTGCAAGATTCTATGGCCCTCCAACTCCAAACAAAGAGTTGAATGATTAATTTAAAAAAATTCCCTGCCATGGTAAAAATATTTTTACTCTCTACCCTATCTATGCCTCTCATAGTCTTATATTAAGTCATCCCTCAGCCTTTGCTCCAGGGAAAATATAACTCAGCCTATCCAATCTCTTGCCATAACTAAAGACCTCCACTCAATAAATGTCCTTGTGATCTCCAATGCAACCACATACTTCCGATTGTGTGGTGACCAGAATTGCATAACATATTCCAATTACAGCCTAAACAGTTTCATAAAGTTGCCCCAAAAAGTCCCAACTTTTATATTCTATGATCTTGTAGTGCAAGTCCATAGCTTTCTGAAATTGGCATCACAAATAGATAGGCATACGACATTCTTGCCTTCACCCATAGGAGCATTGAGCGTAAAAGTTGGCGTCTGTTATTGTGGTATAATAGTCTGAAGAAATGTGAGAGGTATTTTGAGAGATAGTGTAAGGTATGAATTAGGTAGTCCTGTTCATGCTGTGGATGGCTCCATTGACCTTACAATGCAGCTTTTGTATGCTTCAAGAAGGAATAGTAAAAGGAGTGAGAGCAGAATATGCTGGAAAAACTCAGCATCTACAGATAGAGAAAGAGTTAGCATTTCAGGTCAAATACTTTTGTATAGGGTATGGTAAGTTTCTTAAAAACATTTTCACTCTAGATTAATGTTTTAAATTCAACCTGTTCTAAATCCTTTGCAAAACCTTTAAATTATTTTCAACAGTTCATGCTCCACTCCAGTTTTGCCTGCTGTCGAAGGCTGTTAAGATATTCCAGTGCTGGGGCCTTCGCATCAAACTGGGTGAGGACTAGTCGCTGCTGAAACTAAACCATCTGATTCCAGAATGCACGGGGTAAATGCGACGAGCCTGCCAAGTGTCCAGGGAAGTGTGGCCAGGTGGAAGCCGCTGGTGATGGCTCCAACTAGTGGGTTGGATATAGCACAAGACAGTCCCTACTATAAAGTAGTAAACATGGAGTCTGAATCCTATCATAGTTGCCGGGATATTTCAATTCATCTCATTAATCTAGAACAAAGAAATGACAATCAACCACAGTGACTATCAAACCACTGTATTTTCATAGAATTCACTTGTCCTGAAGGGAAATGATTTTGCTGTATTAACCTAGTCTGGTCTCCAAATTCACCAATGCATTTGACTCTTAACTGCCTTCTTGATTTAGAGGTCATGAGTGATGGATCAAAAGCACAGATTTTTGCCAGTGATGTCAACATTTTCTGATTCCATATTAAAAAAACAACAAAAATCCGATTACGTGTTTTGCCTTTATTGAATGTTTCTAAAAACATTCCATTAACTGAAGCAAACCCGGTGTAAAATGAGCAAGAAGAAATTAACGATACTGCCTTGTACATGAAACTATGATTGATTTAGAGATGATATATTGACCAAATCCTGCAAGACTTCCTAAGTGTTCTGAGCATTTGGTTGATGAAATGAATACTAATAGCTGCAATTTTATATGTCACTAATAAACTGCTTAATGAAAACAGCTGTCAATGGGATTTTTTTGGGGTGAACTTATTGATAAGGGAGTTTCATAGGAGGCACTCAACAAAGTATGCCACCTGTTTTGCCAATGATCACATGAAAAAATGGAAAAGGAAGCAGCAAGGCACTGACTCTTCACAAAGCTCTAATACGAGCTACTAATCATAAAGTTGCTCAAAGAACCTATGGGAAAAAAAAGAAAGCTTTCAGTAAACATGCAGTCTTCATGACTTCTCACAATTCCACTTTCCTTTGTTATAATTTTCCAGATGACCCCTATGTTTAATTAATGTCTCAATATTGATATGATTAAATGGTTCTGGACATTCAAACCAATGGATATCGCCCTTTTTGGTATGCTTAACTAACATGTTTGAGGCGAATGTTCATTTGGAGCGACGGACAAAATAATACAGTGCAATTATGCAAGAAATTTCATGACTTCAGTTGATATTTCAAATTAGGCTCCTGACCAACAGGATGCTCATTCATGCTAACAGTTCCTTGGACAAGGATGCACATGCACAAATACTCATTCTAACCCCAACCCCCCTTCCCCAACATCATTTGAAATCCTGACCCCATTTTTGTCATTCTATCCCCTCCACTTGCTGCAATAGTCAAGCTTTCAAAAGGATAGACAATAGACAATAGACAATAGGTGCAGGAGCCAGCACCGCCATTCAATGTGATCATGGCTGATCATCCCCAATCAGTAACCCGTTCCTGCCTTCTCCCCATATCCCCTGACTCTGCTATTTTTAAGAGCCCTATCTAGCTCTCTCTTGAAAGCATCCAGAGAACCCGCCTCCACCGCCCTCTGAGGCAGAGAATTCCACAGACTCACAACTCTCTGTGAGAAAAAGTGTTTCCTTGTCTCCGTTCTAAATGGCTTATTCCTTATTCTTAAACTGTGGCACCTGGTTCTGGACTCCCCCAACATTGGGAACATGTTTCCTGCCTCTAGCATGTCCAAACCCTTAACAATCTCATATAAGTTTCAATGACAACGCCTCTCATCCTTCTAAACTCCAGAGTGTACAAGCACAGCTGCTCCATTCTCTCAGCATATGACAGTCCCGCCATCCCGGGAATTAACCTTGTAAACCTATGCTGCACTCCCTCAATAGCAAGAATGTCCTTTCTCAAATTAGGGAACTAAAACTGCACACAATACTCCAGGTATGGTCTCACTAGGGCTCTGTACAACTGCAGAAGGACCTCTTTGCTCCTATATTCAATTCCTCTTGTTATAAAGGCCAACATGCCATTCGCTTTCTTCACTGCCTGCTGTACCTGCATGCTTACTTTCATAGACTGATGTACAAGGACCCCCAGATCACGTTGTACTTCCCCTTTTCCCAACTTGACGCCATTTAGATAGTAATCTGCCTTCCTGTTTTTGCTACCAAAGTGGATAACCTCACATTTATCCGCATTAAACTTCATCTGCCATGCATCTGCCCACTCCCCCAATCTGCCCAAGACACCCTGCATTCTCATAGCATACTCCTCACAGTTCACACTGCCACCCAGCTTTGTGTCATCTGCAAATTTGCTAATGTTACTTTGAATCCCTTCATCCAAATCATTGATGTATATTGTAAATAGCTGCGGTCCCAGCACCGAACCTTGCGGTACCCCACTAGTCACTGCCTGCCATTCTGAAAGGGACCCGTTAATCCCTACTCTTTGCTTCCTGTCTGCCAACCACTTCTCTATCCATGTCAGCACTCTACCCCCAATACCATGTGCCCTAATTTTGCCCATTAATCTCCTATGTGGGACCTTATTAAATGCTTTCTGAAAGTCCAGGTACACTACATCCACTGGCTCTCCCTTGTCCATTTTCCTAGTTACATCTTCAAAAAATTCCATAAGATTAGTCAAGCATGATTTCCCCTTCGTAAATCCATGCTGACTCAGACCGATCCTGTTACTGCTATCCAAATGTGTGGCTATCTCATCTTTTATAATTGACTCCAGCATTTTCCCCACCACCGATGTCAGGCTAACTGGTCTATAATTCCCTGTTTTCTCTCTCGCCTTTCTTAAAAAGTGGGATAACATTAGCTACCTTCCAATCCACAGGACCTGATCCTGAGTCTGTAGAACATTGGAAAATTATTCCTAATGCATCCACGATTTATAGAGCCACTTCCTTAAGTACCCTGGGATGCAGACCATCAGGCCCTGGGGATTTATCAGCCTTCAGTCCCATCAGTCTATCCAACACTATTTCCTGCCTAATGTGGATTTCCTTCAGTTCCTCCGTCACCCCAGATCCTTGGCCACTACTATATCAGGAAGATTATTTATGTCCTTCTTAGTGAAGACAGATCCAAAGTACCTGTTCAATTCATCTGCCATTTCCTTGTTACCCATAATAAATTCACCTTTTTCGGTCTTCAAGGGTCCAACTTTGGTCTTAACTAATTTTTTCCTCTTCACATACCTAAAGAAGCTTTTACTATCCTGCTTTATATTCTTGGCTAGCTTATTCGTACCTCAAATTTTCTCCCCGTATTGTCTTTTTGGTTATCTTCTGTTGTTCTTTAAACATTACCCAATCCTCTTGCTTCCCGCTCATCTTTGCTACATTGTACTTCTTCACTTTAATTTTTATACTGTCCCTGACGTCCCTTGTCAGCCATGGTCGTCCCTTTCTCCCCTTGGAATCTTTCTTCCTCTAGGAATGAACTGATCCTGCACCTTCTATATTATTCGTAGAAACACCTGCCATTTTTATTCCACTGTCATCCCTGCTAGTGTATCTTTCCAGTCAACTTTTGCCAGCTCCTCCCTCATGGCCCCATAGTCCCCTTTATTCAACTGCAACACTGACACCTTCGATCTACTCTTCTCCCTCTCCAATTGTAGATTAAACCTGACTATGTTATGGTCACTGCTCCTAATGGCTCATTAACCCAGAGGTCCTTTATCAAATCTGGTTCATTACATAACACTAAATCCAGAATTGCCTTCTCCCTGGTAGGCTCCAATACAAGATGTTCTAAGAATCCATCACGAAGGCACTCTACAAAGTCCCTTTCTTGGGGTCCAGTACCAACCTGATTTTCCCAGTCTCCCTGCATGTTGAAATCTCCCATAACAACCACAGCATTACTTTTGCTACATGCCAATTCTAACTCCTGATTCAACTTGCGCCCTATGTCCAGGCTACTGTTTGAGGGCCTGTAGATTAGTCCCATTAGGGTCTTTTCACCCTTACAATTCCTTAGTTCTATCCATACTGACTCCACATCTCCTGTTTCAATGTCACCCCTTGCAAGGGACTGAATTTAATTCCTCACCAAAAGGCAATCCCACCCACTCTGCCCACCTGTCTGTCTTTGCGATAGGAGGTATACCCTTGAATATTCAGTTCACAGCCCTGGCCCTCTTGCAGCCATGTCTCAGTAATTCCCACAACATCATACTTGCCAGTTTTTAGCCTCAAGCTCGTCCACTTTATTCCTTATACTTCGTGCATTCATATACAGCACTTTGACCTCCATATTCACTTCCCCCCTCGCACCGCTCGCAATTGGCCCTGACCTTACTCTGTTGTCCATTCTCGAGCTTTCCTTCCCATTAATTCGAGAATCTTTTGTAATTTTTCCTGTAGTCACTTCCCCTTCAACTCCATCTTTATACTCCCAATTTGTCACTCCCTCCCCCCTACTATTTAGTTTAAACCCACACGTGTAGCCCGAGCAAACCTACCTCCCACAATGTCGGTCCCCCTCCAGTCAAGGTGTAACCCGTCCCTTTTGTACAGGTCACCCCTACCCCAGAAGAGATCCCAGTGGTCTATAAATCTAAATGCTTGCTGCCTGCACCAGCCCCTCAGCCACACATTCAGATCCCCAATCTCCCTGTTCCTGTCCTCAATAGCACGAGGTACTGGAAGCAAAGGATCATTGAGAAAAGTTTACAATATAGACAAGAATAGTGAAGAATGGAAGAGAGGTCTCCCATGAGGAATGGGGAACCTCTTGAGTGCAGGACCTGATCCCGATAAAGGGAACCATTCTGCACAATGGGTAGGCTCAAGAGTAACTGCTATTCATATGATGCCATGTAAGCTTACTGACAATGTTTTAATCTGATTGTTACCTCTCTTTGATTTGATCAACAGTTGACGTTCTTGTTACCATTTATATAACAATATCACTATAAAGACATGTTGATGTGCACAGTTGACACATCTCATGTTGACTGTTCAAGGGATAGTTTGCCACTTGGTGGTCCTCTGGCAGCAGTATCATTGCCTCCAATCTGATGAGGCATTGCACTGTAGAGGGTTGGTCACCTGCAATGATCAGGCCATCTCTCTCCTATTCATCTTTCAGCTTGAAATGAGGAAGTAACCTTTCATTACCCTGCATTTGAGGCTTGACCTCTGGGTGATGGATAGATTACAAGGCTGGAATCACAAAACATCAGGTTTATTACAGAATATTCAAAGTAGTAAAAATGGAACGAGATTTGTAAAAAATGCTGAAGACAAGCATAACATGAAATCCCAAAATATTGTTAGGCATTGTCTTGTGTCTTTGTCAATTGTCTTTTCTTTTCTTTTCTTCACCTTTTTAGCTTAATCACATCCTTCCTATAATATGATTACCAGAACTGCATACAATATTCCAACGTGGTCTAACCAACGTTTTGTACAATTGTAACATGTTATCTCAACTGTTATACAATTGAGATTGTATAACAGTTGAGATACTGTTATATACTGCCAATAAAGACATGTGTACCTTCTCCCTTCTTCAGCACTCTGATTCCCTGTGTTGCCACCTTTTGGGAACTATATACTTGTACCCCTAGGTCTCTCTGTGCACAACACACCCCATGCCCCTGCCATTCACTGTGTATGTCCTTCCCTAACTTCCCAAAATGAATTACTGCACATTTGTCAATGTAACATGCCTTAATGACTACTGTCCAATGGCTCTGCCATCCATCATCATGAAGTGCTTTGAAAGATTTGTGATGGCGCACATTAATTCCAGCCTCCCAGCCAGCCTTGATCCATTGCAGTTTGCTTACTATCACAACAGGACCATGGCAGATACCGTCTCCTTGGCATTAGAAACATAGAAACATAGAAACAGAAAATAGGTGCAGGAGTAGGCCATTCAATATGATCATGGCTGATCATCCAACTCAGTATCCTGTACCTGCTTTCTCTCCATACCCACTGATCCCTTTAGCCACAAGGGCCACTTCCAACTCCCTCTTAAATATAGCCAATGAACTGGCCTCGACTACATTCTGTGGCAGGGAATTCCAGAGATTCACCACTCTCTGTGTAAAAAATGTTTTTCTCATCTCAGTCCTAAAAGATTTCCCCTTTATCCTTAAACTGTGACCCCTCGTTCTGGACTTCCCCAACATCGGGAACAATCTTCCTGCATCTAGCTTGTCCAACCCCTTAAGAATTATGTAAGTTTCTATAAGATCCCCCCTCAATCTTCTAAATTCCAGCAAGTACTAGCCGAGTCTATCCAGTCTTTCCTCATATGAAAGTCCTGACATCCCAGGATTCAGTCTGGTGAACCTTCTCTGTACTCCCTCCATGGCAAGAATGTCCTTCCTCAGATTAGGAGACCAAAACTGTACGCAATACTCCAGGTGTGGTCTCACCAAGACCCTGTACAACTGCAGTAGAACCTCCCTGCTCCTATACTCAAATCCTTTCGCTATGAATGCTAACATACCATTCGCTTTCCTCACTGCCTGCTGCACCTGCATGCCCACTTTCAATGACTGGTGTACCATGACACCCAGGTCTCGTTCCGACTCCCCTTTTCCTAATCGGCCACCATTCAGGTAATAGTCTACTTTCCTGTTTTTGCCACCAAAGTGGATAACCTCAGATTTATCCACATTACACTGCATCTGCCATGCATTTGCCCACTCACCCAGCCTATCCAAGTCATCTTGCAGCCTCCTAGCACCCTCCTCACAGCTAACACTGCCCCCCAGCTTCGTGTCATCAGCAAACTTGGAGATGTTGCATTCAATTCCCTCATCCAGATCATTAATATATATTGTAAATAGCTGGGGTCCCAGCACTGAGCCTTGCGGTACCCCACTAGTCACTGCCTGCCATTCTGAAAAGGACCCGTTTACTCCTACTCTTTGCTTCCTGTCTGCCAGCCAGTTCTCTATCCACATCAATACTGAACCCCCAATACCATGTGCTTTAAGTTTGTATATTAATCTCTTATGTGGGACCTTGTCGAAAGCCTTCTGAAAGTCCAGATATAACACATCCACTGGTTCTCCCTTATCCACTCTACTAGTTACATCCTCGAAAAATTCTATAAGATTCGTCAGACATGATTTACCTTTCATAAATTCATGCTGACTTTGTCCAATGATTTCACCATTTTCCAAATGTGCTGCTATCCCATCTTTAATAACTGACTCTAGCAGTTTCCCCACTACCGATGTTAGACTAACTGGTCTGTAATTCCCCGTTTTCTCTCTCCCTCCCTTTTTAAAAAGTGGGGTTACATTAGCTACCCTCCTTATTAAGATATATGATATGTGATATATGAGATTAAACTCATCTCCGAAACACGTAGAGAACGACTCCTACATTACACCCATATTTATCGACTATGGTTCTGCTTTCAACATGATAATCCCATCCAAACTCATCTTAAAACTCCTGGATCTCGAAATCATCTCCCCCTTCTGCCACAGGTTCCTCGACTTTCTGACCCACACACCACAAACAGTGAGGATAGGTGACAACACCACCTGCATAATAACTCTCAATACCGGTGTCCTGCAAGGATGCGTTGTCAGTCCACTACTATACTCCCTGTACACTTATGACTGTATGGCCAAATTCAGGTCTATTTCCAACTGCAAGTTTGCAGAATACACCACTGTGTTGGGCCAAATCATGCACAATGATGAGACAGAGTACAAAAAGGAGATAAAGAAGTTAATGACATGGTGTCAGGTCAATAACTTCTCCCTAAAGTCAGCAAGGTGAAGGATCTTGTTTTTGATTTCAGGAAGCATAGTGGAGTACATGCCCCAATCAACATCAATGGCGCGGAGTGAAAATGGTTGGGAACTTCAAGTTCCTTGGTATTAATATTAACAATTTGTCATGGACCAACCACACTGAAACGACAGCCAAGAAGTCACAGTGACACCTTTACTTCCTGCGGAGATTGAGAAAATGTGGCCGTCTCAAGTGACTCTTACAAACGATTACAAATGCTCTATAGAAAACATACTTGCGAGCAGCGGGCCGGGACACTCCCGGCGAGCAGGCTGGATGATGGAGAAGGACTCGCTCCAGGGTCGCTGTGGCCTGCGGAGAGGCCAGCGCGGAGCGAGTGGTCGAGGTGAGGTGGTCGGGCCGGAGCCCCGAGGCCGGGTCAGCCTGAGGGTGAGGTCTGGTCGGGGCGGGGACAAGGTGGAGGTCAGGCCCAGGATGAGGTCTGGTCGGAGTCTGGAGGTCGGGTCTAGGATGACGTCGGGCTAAGGTCGGAGTCTCCAGGTCCGGCTGAGGTGAACGGGCCGTGTTGCCAAGACCAAAGGGGGAACTGGTGTGAGGGGCTGCCGTGAACTAAGGTGACCCGGTGAGGGAGATAAAGAAGGGATGAGTAATTTTTTATAACTTTGCCGGTGCCTTTGTGGTGTCTCTTTTATGTACTTTGTATGCAAAAGAAAAGAATTTCACTGCACCTGGCTAGATACAAGTGGCAATAAAGTATCATCATCATCATCATCATCATTGTCATCGTCAAGTTGAATCACAGTCTGGTTTGAGAGCCAATCTGACCAAGACCACAAGAAATTGCACAGAGTTATAGATGTAACCCAGTCGATCCATCACATGGACCAGACTTCCCACTATTGACTCCATCTGCACTTCACAGAGTGAGCTACGTATATAAAGATGGAGCATTTGATATTGTATCCTGCAGGCTGTTACATGATCAGATGAAAGGTCCATCAGAACTCTTTATTTTAGCAGTCTAATTTCTCCCATGTTACTGCAAAGCTCCATTGAAAAGGTGAGAGCGCCCTCCAGTGCATTATGTTCTTTTACAACATATAATTTGGTTTAGGTCTTTTGGCCGTCCCTGTTATTAGTTGACTGTTTCTCAGGTAAGTTTATATTTAGGAGATATGAAATGTTTATTTAATGCTTCACAAATATTAGACTGTTGCACTGTAGCTGAAGGTCAGCATCTTAATTGCTGTTACAGTAGCTCAGATTTTATATGCCCATTAGTACGGAAGCTATATTCATGGCAACTATATGGTTGTTGCTTTTAGTTACTGTTAATCATTAAAATACCATTTTGCCCTTTCTCATTTGGTGATGTACATCTGGTGATGTTAAATTATCTAATGAAATTTAACCTACAAGAATACAAATGGAAAGCTCTCTCATCTAGAAATAATTTACTTGCCCAGTAACAGTAACAACCTCCAAACCTGTATTGTCCTTCAGCTAACAAGAGTTTCAATACTTCTGTGAATATCAGTCAAGTCAAGTGAGTTTATTGTCATGTGTCCCTGATAGGACAATGAAATTCTTGCTTTGCTTCAGCACACAGAACATAGTAGGCATTGACTACAAAACAGATCAGTGTGTCCATATACCATTGTATAAATATATACACACATGAATAAATAAACTGATAAAGTGCAAATAACAGATAATGGGTTATTAAAGTTCAGAGTTTTGTCCGAGCCAGGTTTAATAGCCTGAT
Organism: Malacoraja senta; assembly: GCA_038087875.1. Taxonomy (NCBI): domain Eukaryota; kingdom Metazoa; phylum Chordata; class Chondrichthyes; order Rajiformes; family Rajidae; genus Malacoraja; species Malacoraja senta. The sequence goes on from CM075977.1 coordinate 14,982,958, forward strand.
GGCTGTTGGGAAGTAGCTATTCCTGAACCTGGTTGTTGCAGTCTTCAGGCTCCTGTACCTTCTACCTGAAGGTAGCAGGGAGATGAGTGTGTGGCCAGGATGGTGTGGGTCTTTGATGATACTGCCAGCCTTTTTAAGGCAGCGACTGCGATATCAGAGTGGATTCACTCAACCCAGTCAACCAGCTCTGCAGAAGGCTGGTTTAGAATGGTTCTACTCAACATAATAAAGGGATAGCTGCATCAGTAACTTTCTTACCATAAAATAATAGCCCTAATTTTGCTTGCCGCAGGTGTTTCAAGTTGCTGTCTGCTGTGGGTGTAAGTGGGTTGGGAGTCCACAAGTTGAGGAAATGGGATGATCAGGATAGTTATATTTGGATCTGGAAGAGACTTGGAGGAGTTGTATGCACCGTAGCAAGTCAGTGATTGAATGGAGCTCAAGTTTAACTTCGAGAATACATTTCTTCAAGAGAGAGTTAGATTTAGGTCTTAGGGCCAACGGAATCAAGGGATATGGGGGAAAAAGCGGGAACGGGGTACTGATTTTGGATGATCAGCCATGATCATACTGAATGGCGGTGCTGGGTCAAAGGGCCGAATGGCCAACTCTTGCACCTATTTTCTATGTTTCTAGGTTTTTATGTTTCTTTCCAACCCAGTTCCCTGCCCACTGGAAAAGCCAAGTGGAGAGGTTTGTCTTCCTGTCAAGCAGAGAATGCACCAGAGAGGTCTGTGTCCACAAAGAGGCACGGATACTGTGGCTTTGTTAGGCTAGAGGAGGTGCATGATTGCCACCGCATCCAACACATCATATTCCAACATTTCCCTCACCTCCCACGTGATCCCACAACCAGTCACATCCTCCTAGCTCCACCCATTGACGCCTTCCACAGAGACCACTCCCTCTGCAACTTCTTAGCTCGCTCATCCATTCCCACCCAAACATTCCCTTCCCCAGGTCCTTCCCCCTGCCGCTGAGGAAGATGTAACACCTGTCCCTATACTTCATCCTTTGCCTCCATCCAGGGACCGCAACAACCCTTCCAGAGGTTCATGTGCACCTCCTCTAACCTCATTTGGTGTCTCCAGTGTGGCCTCCTGCACATTGGCAAGACCAAGGATAATCTCGGTGTCCATTTTGCTGAACACATGCGCTCAGTCCCCCATGGCCTAATGAATCTCCTGGTTGTTAACCATTTTAATTCCCCTTCCACGCTGACCTTTCTGTCCAGGGCCTCTTCCATTGCCACAGTGAGGTTACACGTAGATTGGAGGAAGAGCACTTCGTATTCCACTTGGGTAGTTCACAACACAAAGATATGAGCATTGTATTCGCCAATTTTAGATAACCTACAACTAACCCCACACTTCCCCCCCCTCTCTCTTCCCCCCCTCTCGTCCCCCCTTCCTTCCCCTCTGCCCCACCTGGACTCCTAACCATTTCTCCCCTCCACATCCCCCCTACCCCTACTGCCACTTTCTTCCCCCCTGGCTTCACAATCCGCAACTCGTTAAACCTGAATCACACCTTCGATTCTTATCCCTGACATTTGTTCCAGTCAGCTGCCTGTCAAAGGCTTCCTTGCCTGAGCCCTATTACCTGCCATGCTTTGTCCTGCCTCTCTCCTTTTCCAGCTTTCTTCTCTCTCCTACAATCAGTCTGAAGAAGGGTCTTGACCCGAAATGTAACCTATCCATGTTCTTCAGAGATACTGCCGGAACTGCTGATTTACTCCAGCACTTTGTGTCCATTTGGATTGCGAATTGTTTTCTCTGGAATGCTGGGAATTTTTCCACATTTTGTTACATTACTACCTTATTTTAAAATGGATTAAATTCATTTTGTTTATCATCAATCTACACACAATACCCCAGAATGAAGAAGCGAAAACAGGTGTTAAGACATTTTTGCAAAGTACTTAAAACAAAATAACTGAAATAGCACAATTACATAAGTATTCAGACCCTTTGATATGACAATCAAAATTGAGCTTAGGCTCATTCTGTTTCCATTGATTATCCTTGAGATGTTTCTACAACTTGATTGGAGTCCATCAGGGGTAAATTAAGTTGATTGGACATGATTTGGAAAGGCAGACACCTGTCTATATAAGGTCCCACAATTGACAGTGCATGTCAGAGCAAAAACCAAGCCATGAAGAAATTGTCCGTAGACCTCCGAGACAGGATTGTGTTGAGACACAGATCTGGGGAAGGGGATAAAACAATTTCTGCAGCATTGCAGGTCCCGAAGAGCACAGTGGCCACTGCCATTTTTTTATGGAAGAACCAGGACTCTTCATAGATCTGGCAACCCAGCCAAACTGAGCAATCGGGAAGAAGGACCTTGGTCAGGTAGGTGACCAAGAACCCGATGGTCACTCTGACAGAGCTCCAGAGTTCCTCTGTGGAGATGGGAGAACCTTCCAGAAGGACAACTATATCTGCAGCACTTCACCAATCAGGCCTTTATGGTAGTGGCCAGACGGAAGCCACTCATCAGTAAAAGGCACATGACAGCTCGCTTGGAGTTTGCCAAAAGGCATGAGAAAGAAGATTATCTGGTCTGATGAAGCCAAGATTGAACTCTTTGGCCTGAATGCCAAAGCATCACATTTGGCTCATCACCTGGCCAATACCATACCTACGGTGAAGCATGGTGGTGGCAGCATCATGCTGTGGGGATGTTTTTCAGCGGCAGGAATTGGGAGACTAGTCAGGATCGAGGGAAAGATGAACGGAGCAAAGTACAGAGAGATCCTTGATGAAAATCTGCTCCAGAGCATTCTGGACCTCAGACTGAGGCAGAGGTTCACCTTCCAACAGGACAACGACCTTAAGCACACAGCCACAGGACTGGCTTCGTGACAAGTCTGTGAATGTCCTTGAGTGGCCCAGTCCGAGCCCGGACTTGAACCCAATCGAACATCTCAGGAGGGACCTGAAAATAGCTGTGTATCGACGCTCCCCATCCAGTCTGATAGTGCTTGAGAGGATCTGCAAAGAAGAATGGGAGAAATTGCCCAAATACAGGTGTGCCAAGCATGTAGCGTCATACCCAAGAAGACTTGAGGCTGTAATCGCTGCCAAAGGTGCCGCAACAAAGTACTAAATGGTCTGAATACTGATGTAAATGTGATATTTCAGTAATTTCTTTTTAATGACTTTGCAAAAATTTCTAGACACCTGTTTTTGCTTTTTTATTATGGGGTATTGTGTGCAGATTGATGATTTAAAAAAAATGAATTTAATCCATTTTAGAATAAGGCTGTAACGTAACAAAATGTGGAAAAAGTGAAGGGGTCTGAATACTTTCTGAATGGACTGTAAAATGATGAGAGGCATAGCTAGGGTAGACAGCCAAAATCAAATGCTGGAGAGCATCGCTTAAAGTGAGAGGGGCAATGTTTAAAGGGGATGTGCGGAGCAGGGTTTCATACAGAGGGTGGTGTGTGCCTGGAATACACATGGTGGTTGAAGCAGATATGTTAGTGACATTTAAAGACTTTTGGATAGGTATATGGATTTGTAGGGAATGGAGGGATATGTGGTTTGTGCAGGTCGATAAATGATGGTATTGGCATCATGTTCGGCATACATTGTGGGTTGAAGAGCCTTTTCTTGTGCAGTATTGTTCTATGTTTTATGTTCTAGCCCTGTCCCACGGTAGGAGTTCATTCCAAGAGCTCTCCCGATAACTCGGGGTAAGCACTGAGAATGAACGAAGCGGGTACGTCGGAGCTCGGGGACGTCTCTTGGCGGCTCGTAACGCTAACGGCAGGTACTCGGGAAGACTGGCTAACGGCAGGTAAGCAGGGGAAGACTCGTGATGATTTTTCAACATGTTGAAAAATGTCCACGAGAGCCCCGAGTACCGACGAGTGGCCATTACCGTAAATCTCAGAGTTCGAATCAGGGCAAACCCGGGAGAGCTCTTGGAATGAACTCGTACCGTGGGACAGGGGTATTAGGATTGGGAATCTCGGCCAGCTGGCTAAAGCTAAACCTGGCAACCAGGTAAAGCATGTGGAACTTAGCCTGATTATAATATTGAAATAAACAAGCTGCAGTGACATTGCAGTAAGTGGATAAGTGCGTGGATAAGCATCCTGGTTCCCTCTCCACCTTCAGCTGATGCCAGAGTGGGTGGGTCTGAGGTGGTGTGGATAGGACATGAGAAATGGTCATTTTTCACTTAAATGATTTTCTTGGAGCTTACCATTTGCCACAATGCCAGAAATAATAAGTTTAACTAAGAAATAATGCAGGTGAAAATAGGTGGCAATGGAACTGCCTTTTAACAAAAAGTTAACAAATTGCAGAAAATTATGTGTGGGAGATTGGGTGGCGAGCATGAGCTATTGGTCTCCAGTAAGACACCCATGCACTGCACCATCGCTTTCTTCTATCATCTCAAAATCCAGATGTAAAAGATGAAAAGACTCAAATAATATCATTAAAGCAATATTTATATATCCAATTATTGACTAGTCATTCAAAGGTACACTAAGCCTAAACTTAAGCCTAAGGTAACGTGGCTTTGTACTTTGTTGTCTCACAACGAGCAGCAGCAGTCTGTATTGCCTGGCAAACAGTCAATGCCAAGGGCATTGGTGGTTGCCATTAATGGTACAATGTATATGGAGATTCTGAGGGAGGAAAGTTAGTTGGTCCTCAATAGACTAACTGCTGCATGATTCCTCTGGGCTAAACCTCGGTAATGCTGTGCTGTGCGAGAACGGGCCCAGCGACTGGCCGAGAGCAAGGACGGACCCGGCGGCTGCCACGAACATCCAGTGGTCGGCCGAGAGCAAGGACAGACCCAGTGGCTGATGAGAAGCAAGACCCTGCGGGCTGCCCTTAACCTTGTGTGGCTGCAGGCCTAGTTTGCGGCTGTGAAGCAGGGACTGGCAGGCCATTGTCTGAAGCACGGAAGCCCTGAAGATGGGAAGGTTGAGGAGGGAGCTGCTGGCGGCAACGGACATGAGGAGTAGACCGGTAGGCGAGGGACAGGGCATTGCTTCCAGCACCTTCAAGGCCAGCTGCAGGAGGCACCCCCGGGACACAGAGATGGTTTGGCCAGGAGAGGGACATCAGGTCATGGGCCTGCAACAGCCTAGGGCTTACCTGGATTGGGAGCGCACCAGTACTTCCAGCATGTGATGTTGGACTCTGAACTTTTTCTTTTTCTTTGTAAATGGCATCAAAATGTAGCGACTGTGCATTTGTGGGTTGTGCAAAAGAATTTCACTGCGCTGTGCATACATGACAATAAAGAACCATTAAACCATTGTAATGCTAGTAATGGTTTAGGAGAATGATAGCAGAAGTGTGATGATAAATTAATGGTGTGCTCGAAAATTAATATCGACAACAACTTTTTAGTGTTTGCATGATAACAAACCGAGCCTTCCCGTCAGGTGTCACAGGTTGCATGTGAGAATAGCAGATCCACTCCCGGGTGGAACCAGCAGATTTGCTCTCACAACAACTTGATAGTTGTTGAGGTCATTATTGATAAGTCTGTGTAATTTTCTCAATTCCAGGCTATTAACAGAATTTAAATTCCACAGCTGCCATGGTAGGATTTGGACTCGGTTCTCTAGGTTGCTAACTATAGCCTCCGAATTATTGGTGCATTTACTTAACCATTGTACCAAATATGTACCACCTTCTGCAGGAGAGAGAGAAAAGTGCATTTGTAACATCTCTCATGTGCTCAGGTGATGTATAGATTATGAGATGTGCAAGTTGAAGTTAGGGGTGGAGGTAAATGTGTGATGGAGTGATGCCATCTAATTAATATTACGTGAGATTGATGTTGTTAGGTGAATGCTGAGCATGCATGGCATTAGAGTGATGTGGGAAGCTATTGGTGCAAATGTTAACATGGAATTCAGGGTTGCCGACTCTGCTCTTGCCCACACGTAAAATGTTTTGAAGCACCATTTCTTTGTCCTGGGAATTTCACTCCTGGTATTCATTTGCAATGCAACTTCCATTCATTGCCACTTGCTGAACCCATGCAGAAAAATACTTTCTCCTCCTTTCATCTCAACTGCTATTGCATCCAAAACTGTTCTAGAAATCAGAATGCCCAGTCTTCCAGTTTCCATTTAGGTCCTAAAACCCCAGACATTGCACACCTTCCCTTAAGTGGTGCAGTGTTTCGGCCAGCAACAGATAGGTTCAATTGGTACCAGACATACATGGAATGGCATCACCTAGGAATGTACTGATGCAGTAGGATGCATGGTTGGTACCAGCTGGACATGATGACCATCGTAATGCTGAGGGAACTCAAACTTTAACGGCATAAACTCAAAGAGGTAAAGGTTGACTGCATATCATAACTCTACCATCGTTTTCCAGGCATAACTAATTCCTTCCTCATTACATGCATTGTTTCAGTAACTTGCTCTGGAATACCATGTGTTTGAGTCATCTGTTTGACTATCGGTTTACCAGTAAATTTTTTAATGCCCTCTATTAATTGCTCAGCACACGTGTTTCATTGTCAGCCCATTGGATTTAATGTGGTTCATGGGGTACTTCAGTGGTTTGTTTGAAAGTGATTTTTTGCATCCCTTTGGGTACTTTAACTTTAGCATCATAGAGAAATTTGTCTCCGTATCCCAACTGGATTTTTGTTATTTTAAACCCAATTTCTCATGTTTAAATTATCTCCAATACCATAGTAGTGCAGCAGCATGAACAATGAATCTTTGGTCAGACCTTTACTGAGTGAAACATTCTAATTCTTTTTATTGTGAAATCAGGTTTTAGTAACTTTGTTTACCCTGAAACTATACTAAAAGAGATGATATTCAAACTTTATTCTTTGACCTCATTGAGAACTTGGAATTCATAAAATATAATCTCACATCTGGCATGGTTTTCTTTGCTCTTGGAGGTCGTAGTCATGTTCCCACTTGGCTTTCTTGCCTCCGGAGCGATGCAAGGTGCTGCCACTGTGTTCCATAGCAATTCATGATCTGCTGCTCATCAAGTTTATCTTTTTTTCCCCCTTCAGCCCAGAGATCAAACAGAGTGGGGTTCCCCAACGAGCAAACATTCCAAGACTACACTCATCACCTCAAAGAGAGCTTCCAATCAACTTTCTGTGGCAACCCTGTAGGATCTCTGTTGCTTCCATAGAGTATTGGAAAATGTGTGGTTAAGATTGAGGATACTGGACTCATTCTGTCTGTTCTGGGCAAAAAAAAAGATGTATCCAACCCTATCTAACTTTGCAGTACTAAATCCATAATCCTGCGGGTCTTAGTTGTTTAAGTACACTTTAAAATATTTTTAATTGAGATGGTTTCCTTCCCGAGCACCCTTTCAGCTATCAAGTTTCAGACTCTCTCCAGCCTCTGAATGAACACATTTTCCTTGTTATTCCTTTAATTTTTCTACCAATTATTTTTAATCAGTTGCCTGGGGTTTGACTGTTCTCAGAGGAGAAATACTGTAGATCTCTCTTATTTTATCCGAGCACCTCATACTGTTACCCACCTCACTTAAGTCTCCCTGATGCTTCTTTGTTCCAGAGAAAACAAATATGGTTTATCAAATCTTTTCTCACAGTTAGAAACATAAAAAATAGGTGCAGGAGTGCCACTCGGCCCTTCGCCATATTCAATACGATCATGGCTGAACATCCAAAATCAGTACCCTGTTCCTCCTTTCTCCCCGTATTCCCTTGATTCCTAAGAGGTATATCTAACGCTATAGTTACAATCTTCCAGTCTTGGGAGCACTCTTCTAAATCTCCACTCTGACGCATTTTTCCTCCACAATGTTAACTGGAACTGCTCATAATACCAAAGCTGTGGTTTTCTCTCCCCCCCCTCCGGCTCACACCGCCTCTCCGGCCACTTCCAGTTACAGCCCCGGCTGCCCACGCCATCCCCAGCTTGCATCGCTTCCCTGGCCACTTCCAGGCTGGATCTACTGCTGCCACTGCCAGCCCACACAACTTCTATGCCTACTTCAAGGTGACATCTGCCACTGCCACCATTGACTGTTACCTGCACTCTGGCCGCCCTCGGGTCAACATCATTGACGCTGATCCTCGCCTCTCCCCTGACTGCCACCAGGCTGAGGCCTTCACGTCACCTGAATTCCAGGTTCAGTTCCAGACCGAGAGTCTGAAGAAGGGACTTGAATCGTCACATATCCATGTTCTGCAGAGACGTTGCCTGACCTGTTGAGTTACTCGAGCACTTTGTATCCTTTTGTGTATTAACCAGCAACTGCAGTTGTTTGTTTTTACTACTTATACAATGACAATACCTTACTTGTTATCGCGGACAATCGGCAATAACGGACACCATTCTTATCCCTTAGTCAATTTTAGATTTAATTTGACACTACGCCTTGGATGCGGAGCACCTTTGCTTTTCTTGACCAACCTGCTTTATGGGATATTATCAAATGCCTTGCTGAAATCAATACATCCTGCATCAAACACTTCACTCTCATTAAATGTCCTTATTGCATCCATAATAATATCAGCTAAGTTAATTAGAGATGGCTTTGCCTAAACAAATCTACGTTGACTGTCAACGCTTAATCGGTGCCTTGCCATGTGAAGTTTTATACTGTCTCTCAGGGTTGATTCAAATAATTTACTGATCATTAGAATTACAGTTACCATATTTGACTTTGAAAAAAGTGATTAACATTTCTCCAGTCCTCTGACATAACTCTTATAGCTCGGGATAATTGAAAAATGATAGTCATTCAATTTCCTTAAGTCATAGATCTAAACTCTTTAACTCTTTCTCCTTTTATTTTATTTATTCAATTTATTACTCTATTCTTATATTACAACAGTATTTACTCTTTTTTATGGATTGTTATTAATTATTCTTTTAAAAATGTATCTACCTCCTTTGCTTCCGCACAAAGGTTACATTTTTTGGTCCCTGCTAGATAGTACCATTTGTTTAATTACCTTCTGCTCTCTATGTACTAGTAAAGGAACTTTTAATATTTTTCAAAGCACACTTTGCTACACTGTTAATCTGAAGCAAAGGCAAAAATAATATTATAAAGCACAACAGGTTAGGGCAGAAACCGTAACTCTTTTTTCTCTCCACAGATGTTGTTTGATCTGTTGAGTTCGGCATTTTCCGCTTCTGTTTTAGATTTTCTCTGATTTGATTTCCCAGTATATTTTATACCCTTGGTTTACTTACTTAATTCCTTTTTTTTAAATTTCACGTTGTCCTCTCTATAGTCTGCTAGATTTTCTGAAGTTCTCAGTATCTAACACAAACTTCCTTTTTTGCCTCATCCTTTCTTCAAAATGACATTATCATCAAGGAGGCTCCAGACCTGACAGTCTTTGTGAAAGCATGTGATGCTTCAATGCCTTGAATCTTCTTAAATGCCTCCTTTTGCTCCAAGTTTGATTTATCATCAAGAAACTGTTTCTAGTCCATTTTGCTAATATTATAAATTTGACCAAATTAGAACCTATACTCCTTATATTTTTATCTTTTCCCTCTGGTACATCTAATAAAATTATAACCACAGTTACAAAATTGTTGCCGAAATGAAACTCCTTGCACCTTCTCAGTCTCGTATCCTAAAATGTACTTAGAATTCCCCACCTCTCTTGTTAGGCTTGGAAAAGGTTTTCCAGAATGAAATTCAGGAATTTATTTCCCCTTCTATACCTGACTGTCCCAGATAATATTTTGGGTAAGTAAAATCCCCTTCACTATTATCACCTGATGCTTTTGCAGGAATCTGAAATTTCCCTGCATATTTGCTTTTCAATGATCATCAATTGATTTGCATCACTTTAGTGCAGTTCCCACTATGTAGTTTTACCCCTGTAGGCTCTATTATTTACCAACCCATCTGATCTCCTGGTTAAAAAGAAGACCTCCCTGTTACGACTCCCGAAAGCAGGCATTTCAGAGTCGCGTAACAAAGCCAGGTTTACGTTCAAAAATAGTTTAATTATTGATAACACCCCAAAACCCAAACCTGCTTCAAACAACCCAGACAAGGATGAATGGATTAATAAACAACTCAAAGGTGCTCAGGCCAGTCACGCGATGGACCGTCGAACCCGAGGCTCTAAACCTGCCTAAAAGAAAGCTATCCCTGAAACAAAATACCGATAACGTCTAAGGACAGCCCAATCCAATAGTTGGTATTACAAAATGATGGAATTACACGAAGTTCTATGCCATGTGGCCGGGCCTTTCACAGCTCACACCAGCACAACCTCCCGAGGCAGGGTCGTCACCAAAAGAGAGAGAACTCTGGGAAATCTTCCATTTATACTGGGGATGAGTCAGCCGTCACCTGACGCAGCCTGGCCAATCAGGTACAGGATCCTTCCAGCCTGCACTTGGGGAAGAAACAGAGGTTAACACACAACATTGACCAGGAGGGGGAGCCATCACCACTTCTGTCTATTTTTATAACTCCTATAAACAGTATTAAATGCCCCCTCAATGCTGTTGAACACTGGAAATAGATGGAGCAATATTCTAGGCCTATATATTTTAGACCCGTGTGTGGAACATTATGTACTTGAGTGTCTCATTTGTATAGTATTATATGTTACTTTCCACATTTGAGTAAATGCAGGAATATTTTTGCTACCATGTGTAGTAAATTGCGGGAAGTCTAATTGGAAAAAGTTCTACAGAGTGAACATTCGAGAAGAACTGTTGTGAGAAGTATTGTTGTGGATCTTAAAGAAATATGAGAATTGCATTAATAAGCGACACCAGTGGTGGCAACCCTAATAAAGAAGTTGAGAATTGCAAAAATAATCACAACTGGGCCAGAAAGGGTGGCTGGTGAGTTTTATAGTTTTTTATTCCTCTACCTTAAAATGATTTGCCTCATTATCCAGTACATAAATTGCCACTAACATTGGTACCTCAAAACTAGATTGTTAACTAAATTATAATTCACCATTATAATTAGCCAGTCAGACAACTTAATTCCAAATAACTAATTTGGAATTAATAAGTAATTCCAAATTATTACAGACATAGTAGAGGAGCTGGTAGAACTACTGTCACTCTGCCCCAGAGACCCGGTATTGATCCTGACCTTGGGTGCTGCCTGTGTGCAGTTTGTACATTCTCTCTGTGACCTCACATCAGTTTCCTCTGGTATCCTCCCATACACCAAAGACTTGTGGATTTTTAGGTAAATTGGCCTCTGTGAAATTGCCCCTAATGTGTAGGGAGTGGATGAGAAAATGGGATAACACCAAACTGATGTGAATGGATGATCGATGGTCAGCATGAACTTGATGGACTGAATGGCCTGTTTCTGTGCTGAATCTCTAAAATTGAAAAATTAAAATTCAGCAGGTAGATAATGTGTTGCACGTGCAGCATGTGAAGATAGTGAAAACCCATGAAACACTCTTGGATACACTCTCAAATTCTGCCCCATCTAAGCCGATGGCACTGCGCACATCCCAGTCAATATTGGGGAAGTTAAAGCCACCTGTTGCTTTGGCATCTTTCAGTAATCTGTCTACATATCTTTTTCTCTATCTCTCGCTTGCTATTGGTACTATCTCATTAGAGTACTCGCACCCTTCCTATTTCTAATCTCTATCCATATCGCCTCAGCGGACGAACCCACCAGCATGTCCTCCCTGAACGCCTCTGTGACAGTCTCCCTGATGACTAGCATAATTCCTCCACCTCTTTTGTCTCCCTGTCGATCACGTCTTAAACAATGAAACCCCAAAACATTGAGCTGCCAGCCATGTGTCTCTCGTAACCAAATTTCCACAATGGCCACAACATCACAATCCTGGTTACCAATTGAACAGTCAGGATCAAACCCAGGTAAAGCAGCAACTCTGCCGCTGCGCCACCATGTCGCCCCTTACTTGGCATGTGTGGGATTGCAATCTTTTTATTTTGGCCATGATAAATTACAAGGTGCTGGAGTAAACCAGCAGGTCAGGTCGTTCCACCTGCATCTCCTCCAACCTCATCTATTGCATCCACTGCTCTAGATGTCAGCTGATCTACATCGGTGGGACCGAGCGTAGGCTTGGCGATCGTTTCGCCGAACACCTCCGCTCGGTCCGCATTAACCAACCTGATCTCCCTGTGGCTCAGCACTTCAACTCCCCCTCCCATTCTGAATCTGACCTTTCTGTCCTGGGCCTCCTCCATTGCCAGAGTGAGCACCACTGGAAACTGGAAGAGAAGCACCTCATATTCCGCTTGGCCAGTCTGCATCCCGGTGGCCTGAACATTGACTTCTCCAATTTCCGTTAGCCCTTGCTGTCTCCTCCCCTTCTCAGCTCTCCCTCAGCCCTCTGGCTCCTCCTCTTCCTTTCTTCTTCTTCCCCCCCCCCTCCCCCCCCTCCCCCTCCCCCCTGCATCAGTCTGAAGAAGGGTTTCGGCCCGAAACGTTGCCTATTTCCTTCGCTCCATAGATGCTGCCGCACCTGCTGAGTTTCTCTAGCAATTTTGTCTACCTTCGATTCTCCAGCATCTGCAGTTCCTTCTTGAACAGGTCA